>JAJOZX010000406.1:522500-552500 GCA_023014485.1 Bathynomus jamesi
CTTATGACTTGGCAATAGTTAAAATCGTTTTAACTTTATTTTGATTTTTAACCCGATATACATCTGGTTTCAGCACTAAAGATGAAATTAGAAAATGTCGAAAGCTTTGAATTAATACTATAAACACCCAGGAATGTCTGTCAGTCTGTCACGCTCGAAAAGAGAAGAAGATTCTTGATATATATAGTATATATGGGCGATATTTGTATTTTAATATGGGTGATATTTGTATTTTAATGCATTAGAAAAAAGCGTAATGAATTCTACTTTTAATTATAATTTTAAAAAGTCTATCTATAATAATAAAAGGACGCCCGTGTGTGTGTGTGTGTGTGTGTGTGTGTGTGTGTGTGTGTATGGGTCAACTGTACGCCCTTGACAATTGGTTAGGTTAAGTCGGGATATTTTCGTTAGCTTTAACGAAAATATCACGACTTAACGTAACCAATCGTCAAGGGCGTACAATTAACCTAACCGGGCATTCAATTAACCTAACTAATAACAGTCTTCGAACTACAAAAAATATTCCACCGTCGGCTGGGATATTTTTTCCGCCCGCACGAAGGGCGGGTTCTCCGCTAGTATTAAATGTTTGCCTACGGACTTGTCTTCTTGTTCCTTATTCGGGTGAGGTTCCCACTGCAAAAATCACTCGGCTCCACGTATATACAGTATATATATATATATATATATATATATATATATATCGGATCGACAAGAAATAGACCAACAAATAGACAGACAGATCTTTTCCTTCCACGCTATCATCAAAGTGTCTTGGAAAACACACGTGGGCAAAGAGTCAAACAATGAAACGTCTGTTTCTTTCCCAAAAAGCAAAGGACGCGCGAACAAGGCGTCTTAAGATTTGGTGCGAAGTCCTACGTCACAGGAACTACGTATAAAAGCGAGCACCCACTCACACTCCTCATCACTTCATTAGCGCTTCCATTTCGTTAGACTACTCTGTACGTTGTCACCCCTCATCAGTTTTAACCGGCTCAAGACCAAGGCTCACTTCAACACCACATTCAAGAAACGAAGCATCATTGGAAGTGATCTACCAATACTGCCGCAGCAAACCACAACGGCATCAGGAATTCCCCTTGGTCTCTTCATTACCGCATCAACCGTTTATCAATCATCCTCGAGAGCACCGGCAAGGTTGCAACGCTACGAGAAGCATCCTCAAGGTGGACACATTGCGTGACTCGACGGCGAAAGCTACAAACCCAAATCACTCCACATCTGGTCAGCTTTTACCGCTTTACGAAGAACGGTCGTCTACGAGACTCCATTAGGCCCATCATACCTTGACTTACGGAACAAACTTCCAAGAGACACCGACAGCCGGGCCTACTCCTACAAGATCCTCTTCATTCCATCCACCACAACCGGGCCTACGTCTGCAGGATCATTTATTTGTGAAGCCTACATTAGCCTACCGCCGAACGGTAGGCTACACTCCCAAAGTGAGTAATTAAACGTTCCAATTGCCTCTCGTTAATAACGCTGTAGACCTGTTACCTAATTCAAGTGTCCTTCAGAACCGGTAATTCACATCATCCGCTATTGTGTTCACTTATATATTTGTGCGATAAATAAGTTCTCTACTGCAGGCCTCATTCATTTACAGTGTATATTCCCTCAACTATCATTAGGCCTATCCCAAACGCACGTGCATTCTTTATATCATTACTAGGCCCATTCAATCATCTAGCCTACTTAATCAGAGTGTCATATTTTCCATTCAATGTACCAAACGCACGTGCATTCTTTACATCATTTACTAGGCCCATTCAATGTTCTATGTTGCATGCCATTTACATACCATCGATGAGTATATTACTTATTAAGTGTCAATTAAGCTATTAACATTTCATCTTATTATCTAAGTCTATGTCATAAGCATAACATAAAACTATCAATTAATTACCGTTAAGTCTTTGTTATACCACAGTGAATAAATAACGGCTTTATTTTAATAATAAAATAAAGTACCGAAACTTATTCTATTCAGTGTACCAAAACGTACGCGTTTTCTGTATAATTAATAGGCCTCTTTCACAGATCATTTATGCATAATCTGTAGCTTCCCTAATCAGTGTATTACATAACCTATTTGTTATATTATTACGTACATGCATTATTTTTGTATTCACTAAGTTTCATATTTCAGGTTGTGTCCCATTTTGTAAACCATTATGCCTCACATAAACGAGCGTATTTCAAAGGTCATTATAGAATTGTTAAGCTTTCTAGTCAGTGTCTTTCCATTGTAATTTTCACTGTGAAAATTAATATAAATATTTTCTTAATTAAACTACAAAACCATAAGGTACTTTTTATAACCTTAATATTAATTTGCTTGGGTGTAATCCAAGCTGGTGACCCTCGCTGCCATTTCGGTCACTTCCAATAGTATGGTGGGCCTAATCAAATAACCACTTATTCCAATCGGTGATACTGTATGACATCATAAATTATTAACCCAGCCTTTCATTAATAAGCAATCAGTCATTGCATCAATTAATCATTGCATACAATTAAATCATTATCACCTTAAACGGCTAAAAACTTAGGTCCACTATATATATATATATATATATATATATATATATATATATATATATATACACACACACATGTGTGTATATATAATTATATATATATATATATATGTGTGTGTGTGTGTGTGTATATATATATATATATACACACAGTGTGTGTATATATAATTATATATATATATGTATAGAAACGACGTAAGTATAGAGGAGTGTTCTGCACAGAACACTCCTCTATACTTACGTCGTTTCTATACATTAATATACTGCGTGGTCATTGCAGTTATATATATATATATATATATATATATAATATATATATATATATATATATATATTATACATACATATATATATATATATATATACACAGTGTGTCCGTAAAGTCATGGTGGGATTTTAAATAGCTATATTATTGCAACGAAACATGATAATGAGATGAAAAAAAGGCAAATTGAAGAACAACTCTAAAAGAATAACTTTATTTAACGTAGTTCGATATGGGCTCCTCTGGTAGCCCTGCAGACATCTAGGCGGTGATTCAATTCCAGCCACACACGCCCAAGAACATCAGGAGTGACGGATGCGATAGCTTCAGTGATTCGCTCGTGCAAGTGATGAATATCCCTAATGGGTACACTGTACACGCTTTGCTTGACGTAACCCCACAAATAAAAGTCCAAAGGTGTCAGGTCCGGAGAGCGTGGAGGCCATGGCTTCCATCCTCCTCTTCCTATCCATCTCTGTGGAAATTTTTCATTAAGGAATTCTCGAACAACGTTGGCATAGTGCGGAGGAGCACCATCTTGCTGAAAGATGACATTATTGTCAATAAATTGGGGTACTGCAAAATGTTCCAACATAGCGAGGTAGTTGTGTGACGTCACAGTGGGTTCCGCGAAGAAAAATGGGCCAATCACTCGATCTCGTGCTAGAGCACACCACACATTAACTTTCGGGCTATTACGCTCATGTTCAACATAGGCATGTGGACAGCCTAGACTAACTACGAGATAAAGGTTAAGCTTAGCCTAGACTAACTACAAGATACAACTTTGAGAGTTGTTCTTAAATTTTGCATTGTTTCATCTCATTATCATATTTCGTTGCAATAATATAGCTATTTAAAATCCCACCATGACTTTACGGACACACTGTATATATATATTATATACCTCCTCATTTACGGAGAGCACGAAGTACCAGACCTTTCGAAACATTCCCATTCCTTTTCTGTCCAACTCTCTAGCACAAGGGTTAACCGGTATTTTCAATTTTTCATCTACCCAACCGGTCAACTCTGGGACAACCTTCCTCAATCCATCTTTTCCCCCTATCTATGACCTCCAGTCACACGCAGTGTCCAGGCTCCTCGAACCCCTTGGACCTTGATTTTGTCTCTCTTCTTCGTCTATAAGCGGGAGGGGCATTTTTTGCGAGCATTCGCACTTGGCGTCTCTTTCCTGCATAATATATATATATATATATATATATATATATATATATATATATATATATATATCTTCAATGACCTCTGTGTTGCACGACGGAAGAAAGTAAACTTTCTATGTAAGTCAAGGAATGGAAAAGCCGAGCATTTCTGTCTCACTGCTCTAACTGTAGGTATGAAATAGTTCTTCCTATTAAATTAATTGCAAAATGTTTCGTTCAGTATTCAAACTATTTCACCTCATTTTAATTCGACGACTTCAAGACAAAAAGTTGCGTCTAAATTGACAATTTGGAACTTGTATTTTCTTCTTCTTCGGTTTTACTACTTTCATTTAACTTTAATTAAATTACTTTTGTTTACTGCTTTTTCATTAATTCATCTTTGGCCTTTTTATATCGGACAACAAACATAAATTATATATATATATACTGTATTATATATTTGTGTGTGCGTGCGTGTGTGTGTGTGTGTGTGTTGTGTTGGAGGAGGCTACATAAACGTCCCGGACATGAAGTACTGTAATTGAGAGTATTCTATAAATAACAGGCGTCCGTAGCTCAATGGGTAATACCATTCCCCTTTAAGCGAAGTGAAGAGACAGGTTTGGTGGGGGGAGGGGTTGAACCCCGATAATGCTGGTGATAGTAATCCAGGAGTGAGCGCAATGGTCCGCATGCGGCTCATGGTATTCGGTGAGAATTCTCTTGTACCGTCTCTAAAGTAATATTTCGCACTATGTTATGGTTGACCGGTAAATGATCTATTCCGAGCTCATTTCCTGCAACAATTACCAATATTATTTGCTTTTAATTTTGTTAAAGTCATCCCTATGATTTATTTGATGTTTCTCAGAAAATGCGATTATTATTTATGCCGAAGGAATTAAGCTATTTTGCTTGTTTTTATTTAATTTTATTTATTTGTTATTTCTATACACAACACACGACGCAGTTCCTTTTGGAACAACCAATATATATATATATATATATATAATAAGTAAATCAAACAGCTATGTGGAACTCCTAGCAGTGAAAATAGAAAAACTAAACTTGATAGTATTAGTCATCTATAGACCTCCAAGCACCCCAACCGAAAAATTCTCGGAGGCCATTGATGACATTAGAAAGCTAATAAAGGCCATAAACCCTCCATCCCCCAATATAATGATCTGCGGAGACTTTAACTTCCCATTTATAAAATACAAAAAGGTATCTCAGACCACAACTTAATCGAGATATCAACAAATATGACGGCAGCATTAGAAGACAATACACATATTGTGGAAAGAAGTAAATTCGGGGCCTTTAACTTAAACTCGAAGACTATAAATTGGGAAGCAATCAGATCGCACATGGCCCAAATAGAATGGAGAACAATTTTCGAGAATAAAACAACTGAAGAAATGCTAACAACCTTGGAGGAAAAAACGCTGAGAATTTTAGAAAATATGCTCCGAAATCACAGCCAAAAGGAAAGAGGAGCTGGCTAGAAAGGCAAAAGAGAAGACTATTCCGCAAAAGAAAGAGAGTGGAGGCGAAGTTAGGTAACTGCGGAGATAATGACAGGAAAGCAATAAAAGAAAAACTGGAGGGTATCGATAGGGAAATACAAGCCCTGATTAAGGACCATACAGAGAGGGAAGAGGAAAAGGCGGTAGAAGCAATAAAGGAAAATCCAAAATACTTCTATAGCTATGCAAAAAGGAAAACAAAATCGCGCGCCGCTATTGGGCCCTTAAGGACGGGAAATAATGAACTAACCGACGATCCAAAAAATATCTGATACATTGAGGGCTCAATATGAATCAGTTTTCAGTACCCCAAAAAGTGACAAAGCGATACCTGACATAAATGCATTCTTTGAAGAGGAATTGCAAGGAGAGTATATAACAGACTTTGAGTTTACACCAGAAGATGTAGCGAGAGCTATAGGACAAATGAAACTACATTCAGCTGCAGGTCCGGACAATTGGAACGCATTATTGATTAAAAACTGTAAAAATGAAATAGCTATACCTTTATACTGGATATGGAGAAGATCCCTAGACACTGGGGAAATACCCAGCATCTTGAAAAGAGCAAACATTGTCCCTATATATAAAGGAGGGGACAGATCTCAAGCAAAGAACTATAGACCAGTGTCATTGACGTCCCACCTCACCAAAGTATTTGAAAGAATAGTTAGAGAGAAAATTTATGATTTCCTGCAGACACGGGAAGGATTCAACGAAAATCAGCATGGATTCCGATCAGGTAGATCATGCCTATCACAACTAATAGAGCACTACAACAATATCCTAGATGCATTGGAAGGAAATGACAACTACGATGTTATATACACAGATTTTGCTAAAGCTTTCGATAAATGTGACCATCGTATAATAGCACATAAAATTAAAAACATGGGAAAAACAGGCAAAGTGGGAAAATGGATCTACAACTTTCTTAGTGATCGTCTGCAGGTCGTCAAAATTCAAGGTATATCATCATCAGAATCGGAAGTACGCAGCTCAGTACCACAAGGGACAGTACTGGCCCCACTCCTGTTCATTATCATGCTAACAGACATAGACAGCGGAGTAAACAGCAATAGTATAGTAACATCCTTTGCAGACGATACAAAGATCAGCAGAAATCTCAGCGATGTACATGACGTGGAGGCCTTGCAGAGGGACACGAACAAAATATACAAATGGTCAGAAGACAACATGTCATTCAACGCCGAGAAATTTCAGCTCTTGAGATATGGTAGAAAAGAAGAACTTAAACAGATTGCATATTATGCTCCAGATAGAGAGGAAATTCAGAGAAGCATGAAAGCGATTGATCTCGGCATAATAATGACAGATGATGCGAAATTCGAAACACAAAATCAGATAGCGATAAATAAAGCAAAAAGAGTCGCCGGACAGGTTCTAAGAACGTTCAAGAGAAGGGACAGGACAGTAATGATTCCCCTGCTAAAAACACTGATTATACCAAAACTTGAATACTGCTCAGTTTTGACGTCCCCATATAAAAAGGAAGAAACTAATAAACTAGAAGAAACGCAAAGGCATTTCACAGCCAAGATTGATGGCTGCAAAGAACTCAACTACTGGGAAAGACTACGTAAACTAAATCTGTACTCACTGGAAAGAAGAAGAGAGAGGTACATCATAATCTACATATGGAAAATGATCGAAAAACTGGTACCAAACCTAAAACTAAACCCAATTACCATTCAAACAACACTGGAAAATAGGAAAGGCAGAATGTGTAGTGTTCCCAAATTAAAGGCCCGACAAGGGACCTCCTCAACCCTGAAGGAAAATAGTTTGGTTGTCAGGGGGCCAATACTTTTCAACTAGCTTCCTAAGGACCTCAGAAACGTAACGGGGGTCAAAGTAGAAGTCTTCAAGAAAAGACTGGATGCCTGGCTCAAGACAGTACCAGATGAGCCGGGCGTGCCTGGCTATGTACGGTGGAGAGCGCAAGAAAGCAACTCGCTCCTCCACCAGGCCAGACCTAGAGGCGGGGCCACCAACTTGACCTCCGTGTGAAGAGAGACCAACGCACGAAACAACATAAGGTTCATAAGGTATATTATATATATATATATAGATATATACACACACACACACACACACACACCACACATATATATATATATATATATATATATAGGGTGAACCAAATGTAGGTGGACAGTAAATGATAACGTTTATTTTGAGAATACATATTTAATTTTTTTGTATACTATAATACAAAATAAAATTTAAATAAATTTAGTTATAATATTTAATATAATAAAACACAAACACCATAGTTATAATGAACACCATAGTTATAATATAATATAACACAAACCGTATTCAACCAACTGTCCACCTACTTTTGGTTCACCGTGTATATATATATATACATATATATATATATACTGCCTTCTAAACACTCGAATCCGTGCTGCTACCCTTGAATTAACTCAATTCTAGCAAAAGAAATACTGTATATGAAAGCGGCTTCCACCGTACAAACTTAGAAATTTCTACGATAGTTCAATATATGAAAGCTTGGTATGTTCTTATATTTATATTTATCACTTTTGTTTAGTTTCCAGACTGAATTGGTCATTCGGTCGAATCATGAAAAAAGACAGTCCTTTTATTATATGCTATAGGCCTAATATGAGCAACTATAGGGACTACCTATATTAATAAATCATCCCCTCGCTCTAATAAATTAGCACTAATGACTATCTTAATTCCAAAACTCTCTCCTTTTACGATGTGGAGAACTGCAAAAAACATATTTAAAGGAGATATATATGTACAAATTCGAAGAGAGAGAGAGATTATGTATTCAATTAATCTATCTATCAATTATCCTCCTTTTAATTAATAATAACTGCTGATGAATACCATCCAAACCATAATTTAAAAAAGGAAAATACAAACAGATTCGTAGAGAGAGAGAGAGAGAGAGAGAGAGATTTATATCATTGTAAAACGATAGTAATACATTATTGGGACAAGTTTAATTCAATAATGTTCCTAAAGAAAATTTAAATCTATCCGTAGATAGTGCTTCTCGTACTTTAGTTAATTGATTGAAAATTAAGGAGAACATCACCCTCTCTCTTGCCTTTAACAAATAAATAAATAAAATATATAGTGGTAACTATCTACCCCTCCTCTAAACTATATATACGAGGGTAATTCAATAAGTATCCGCACTTTTTATTTTCACAATTTTATTTTCACATCTGATAGATTATAAACACATCACTTCTTAACATAGTCTCCCTGTTTCTCAATACACTTAGTCCAGCGATCTACAAGCTTCTTAATGCCATCACAAAAGAATGTTTTTGGCTGTGTTCATAGCCAGTCATGCATCGCCTGCTTCAGGTCATCATCGCCTTGGAATCGCTGACCTCTCAAAGCGTCTTTTAGTGGTCCAAACAGGTAAAAATCCGACGGTGCCACGTCTGGACTGTTGGCTGGATGGTTGAGAACTTCCTTCAAATTTAAGTTCTTGAAGGCATTTTCTAGTCTGTGCAGTGGTATGAGGGCGGCATTGTCGTGTAACAGAATAACACCTTCCGACAATCTCCCTCTCCGTTTTGTGCGAATTGATTGCTTTAACTCATTCCGAAGCATATCAAAATACGATGCACTTGTTACTGTAGTTATCTAAAGCGTGGAACTACAGTAACAAGTGCATTATTCTGACATGCTACTATCTGCTACTACCTGGGCATATCCCCAGCCTATTCTTTGATAGGAATCCCCCCCCCCCATCGAGGTTTCGAGCCCTTTCGCCCATTTGGAAAGGGACGTGAATGAGGGGGAAACTATTTTAATTGGGGACTCTTTAGTGCGCCATATGGACACAGTTCGTTAAGCGGCATACAAGAGGAGGAGGGTCTGTCTCCCAGAGGCCAGGTTGACAGAGTTAAAGACGAGGTGGACAGGATTGACGTTGCCTCCCGTCACTTGATGTTGCTGACAATGGTAGGGGACAACGACTCGTATAGGCCCGATACGAGAGTGCCTGACCTTTTGGAGAGATATAGGGGGTTAATTAGGTCCCTAAGGCGAGGTCAGAGAGGTCTTTAGTGTTAAGTATTACCCCTAGGCACGGTTTGGGTCTTAGGATTACGTCTAAAACAATATTTTTGAATAATAAATTAGAAGAGATTTGTGCTGAGGGAAATGTACCCTTCGTAAAGCTGTGGTCAGAATTCAGTGATCCTAGCCTTTTTATAAAAGATGGGGGTGCATTTTAATGAAATAGGTAATGCTAAGCTAGGTAGGTTAATTGACGAAAACGTACGAAAGTTGTATAGGTCGAAGCCTTCTTCAAACGTTGTGGGTCCGGGGAACGCGGGCCCGACGTGAAAAATGGTTTAAAACGCCGGCCCGTGGTAAAAATAACTTAAACGTCTTTTATTGTAACGTGCATAGTATTAGAAATAAATTAAACGAATTTAAGGCGATAATTTATTCCGGCAACTACGAAATAGTTGCTATCACTGAAACGTTGTTAAATACCGTGACTCGGGACTTGTTGGAAGGGACTTCATATACTGGGTTTTAAACTATTTACTAATGGTAGGTTACATAGGTTTGGTGGCGGCGTTTTGCTGTACATTCGTAATTCCCTTAGGGCTATCGAGGTTAAGATTAATGCAATTAATGCGATATGCGTTGAAGTTAGGGTGCGTAGTATTAGTTTTAATTTTGTTGTTGTTTATAGACCTCCCGTTCAACACCTCGATACAGATACTAGATTTGACGCACCTCTTGATAACTTTATTCACAATCGGAATAGTATAATTGTAGGAGACTTTAACTGCCCTAATGTTAATTACGAGACTTTTACTGGTAATGATGAGGGTTTGAGATTGATTCAGTTCATGTAGGATAATTTTTTACGACAGATGGTTACCGAACCAACGCGCGGTGACAATATTTTAGATTTGGTGATGACGAACGGCGAAAATATCGTCGAAGGTTTAGAAGTAAGCGAGAGTTTAGGATGTAGTGATCATCAAATTCTTAGGTTTAAGTTATTGATAGAAAACACTAAGGATAGTAACGTAATAGAAGTCCCTGATTTTCGTAGGGCTAATTTTGATAGTTTTGCTGATAGGATGGGAGTAGTGGACTGGGATAACTTATTTATAGGTAATGACACAAATTTGCATTGGGAGGCGTTTAAAGAAAGTTTTATGAATATTGAAAGGGAGTTTATTCCTTGTAGGCCCAAGCGCGCTAGAAATCATGGTAGGCCCAAATGGTGGACTAGGGAAATAGGCGAGTTCATAAACGAGCGTAACAAAGCGTATGGACTTAATAAGCGCAATGGCACGGCAGCTAACTTTAATAGATATATCGAGCTTAGACGTCAGTTAAAAGATCAGTTAGGAATGCTAAGCGTAATTTAGAGATACTTATAACTGCGGATAGTAAACATAATCCAAAAAAGTTTTTTGAATAAGTCAATAATCGTAAGCCGATAAAAGATAACATAGGCCCTCTAGTGGATGTTAACGGCGCTTTGGCTTCTGACGCTCAGGCGATGGCGGGTATTTTCAATAACTTTTTTGCGGCAGTTTTTACCGTAGAAGACGTAAATAATGTCCCCGACGTGGACGATATCGTTCCATTTAGTAGCGAGACTATTTTGGATGAAATAACTGTTTACGAGGGTGAGATTGCGCATTATATCTATAGGCTAAAAGTTAGCAAGGCTCCAGGCCCTGACGCTTTTTATCCCAGACATTTGAAAGATTTGATAGACGTTATTGTAGGCCCCTTAACGAAGATTTTTAACCAGTCACTCGAAACGGGGATTATTCCTGAATACTTCAAATTAGCTAACGTTACGCCTGTTTTTAAAAAAGGCGACCGCACAGTAGCTAGCAATTATAGGCTCATTAGCTTAATGTCAATTGTCGGTAAACTTTTGGAATCCGTCGTTAGGGATCGTATCATCGATCACTTAGAAAGCGCAGATTTGATTAATAGTAGTCAGCATGGGTTTCGACGCCATAGATCTTGTTTAACTAATTTGTTAGAATTTTATAACGAAATAGTACGCGAATACGATAGGCTTAGAGCGGCTGACGTTATTTATTTAGATTTTAAAAAGGCGTTCGATACAGTTCCGCATAGAAGATTAATTGCGAAGGTTAAAGCGCACGATATACGCGGTCAGGTAGCTAACTGGTTAGAGGAATGGCTTTGTGCTAGGAGACAGAGGGTCGTTGTTAATGGTAGTGAATCGGGGTGGTTGGATGTAGGTAGCGGTGTCCCACAGGGTTCAGTGTTAGGCCCATTGCTATTCGTAATCTACATTAACGACATAGATGTAGGATTACTAGTAACGTGTCAAAATTCGCGGACGATACTAAAATAGGCGGTAGGGTTGTTAACGAGGACGATAGAAATAGGCTCGAAGACGATGTAAATAGGATTATGGAGTGTACGGTTAATTGGCAGATTCAATTTAACGTAGACAAATGTAAAGTTTTGCACATAGGTTCTCGTAACAATAATTGTTATAATGTTATAATGTTTCAGACCAACAAAGACCCTAGGATCCACTCATGGCTGGTCTACCTAACTGTGTTCGTAATTGTGTATTGTGTATGTCCTCCGTGGTGGCGGAGGGGACCTACAATTTTCGAAACACAAGAACATAATAAATTTATGTAAGAACTGCCTGTACATTGGCACCGACCAATTTTTGCAAAACTAAATAATTATCAATTTAAAACTAATTAATTATCGATTTAAAACTAATTAATTATCGATTTAAAACTAAAGATAGAATCTCTGGATCCAAAGGATCAAGTCATAATAGACTACTATCCACAAATATGTTACACTCTGTACCTATTTATAACCGACATGCAAATATATCAGATCCAGTGAATCCAGTCAATTTCATTATGGTGTCCATCAATACTAGTACCTTGCCAACGAAAAATAAGTCACGGTCCATATCGATTGCGGACCAAGTCAAAATTTACAAACATATACATTACAATATATATACTAGGAGGAAAAGTGTAGGTGTGGCTGTAAAGACTGTACAGTAATGTAGAAATGTGTGTGCACCCATTTTGGGTCTCCCAAATGGGTGGGGCAAGTGAAGATCATGAGTTTTTCAATACCTCACAGTACTATGGGGGGGGGGCACCGCTCGGCAGAGGAATCTCTTTAAATGGGGTGTGTAAGGACAGAGAGTATCCCCTAACCCAAGATGCTGCCTCCCTATATCCCACAACACTTGTGTTAAGCTGTGGGATCTATCACCACAAAGCCTTAATTTTACTACCTTAAACTATACCCAATCTATCAACATATGCGTCTAATCGATTTTTAAACATGTTTATAGACGTGCTACTAATTACTTCTACCGGCAAACTATTCCACCTATTTACTATTCTATGCGTAAAAAAGTTTTTGGCAACTGCTGTCTCGAACCTTCTACTCGTCAACTTACACCCGTTATTTCTAGTCCTATTATATTGAGATATTTCGAAAAAGCTATCTCTATCTACGTTATCGAACCCATTCATAATTTTGAAAATCTGGATTAGATCACCCCTTAGCCTCCTAGTCTCGAGTGTTGTCAGTTTTAACTCCTTAAGCCTATCCTCGTACGACTTTGACCTAAGCGACGGAATCATCTTAGTTGCTCGTCTTTGAACTCTTTCGATTTTATCTATATCTTTGCGCATATGCGGATTCCAAAATTGGACCGCGTACTCCAAATGGGGTCTAACTAATGGTTTATAAAGAGTAACTATAATATCGCGCGATTTGTGCTCAAAATTTCTAGCTATAAAACCTAACACTTTGTTCGCCTTATTGAACGCTGCTGTACTTTGTTTCGCTACTTTTAAATCACCAGTGACTATAACTCCTAAATCTTTTTCCTGCTCTACGCTTGATAAATCTTTCCCTGACATACTGTACGCAAAATTACCGTTACGCGAACATATATGCAAAATTTTGCACTTATCAACGTTTAAATCTCATTTACCATGTGACTGACCAATCAACGATTTTATTCAGATCTTCCTGGATTTTACCTCTATCTTCGTCATTAATCGCCCTACCACCCAGCTTGGTGTCATCCGCAAACTTTGAAACTGTACTGACTAGGCCGACATCTAAATCGTTAATATAAATAAGAAAAAGCAAGGGGCCCAATACAGAACCCTGAGGAACGCCACTCGCTACATTAGCCCACCACGACTCCGCTCCATCAACGACCACCCTCTGTTTCCTACCTCGCAACCACTCTTCTAGCCAATTTATTACTACACCCCTGATTCCATGAGCCTTAGTTTTTTCAATGAGTCTTTTGTGCGGCACGGTGTCAAACGCTTTTTGAAAATCTAAATACACTACATCAACCGCCCGATGTCTATCGTAAACGTCAACCACGCTTTGGAAAAATTCTAAAAGATTAGTTAAACAAGATTTGTTTCGCCTAAAACCGTGCTGCGTATTTCTAACTAGTTTATGCAATTCTAAGTGTTCGACTATACGATCCCTAATTATTGATTCCAGTAGCTTACCTACAACAGACGTTAAGCTGATTGGCCTATAATTTCCCGCCGCACCTTTATCGCCTTTCTTAAAGATAGGTGTTACGTTTGCTAACTTGAAATTATCTGGTACGCACCCCTCAGAAATAGACGCATTAAAAATCTTTGTTAGCGGCAAAACAATGCTATCTTTTAATTCTTTTAGTTGTATAGGATATATGGAATCAGGCCACGGTAATTTGCGCGTTTTCATTTTATCAATATAGCGGATTACCTCCCCTTCACTAACCACGATATTATCCAAAATATTACCATTATCAAAAGGTATTATGTCTATGACCGTAGGGATATTCGTTACATCTTCTATAGTAAAAACTGACATAAAAAATTCGTTTAGCAAGGTAGCCATTTCCTTGTTTTCAGAAACTAGATTTCCGTTTACATTTTTCAAGGGCCCCAACACAGTTTTTACTGGATTTCTATTATTGACGTATTGAAAGAATCGCTTGGGGTTTTCTTTACCGTCCCGAGCTATGGAGTTTTCAAATTCGCGCTTGGATTTTTTTATTACACTTTTCGCTTCACGCCTTAGCGATATGTAGTTGTTTCGTAACCACAAATTGTCTTTATCGCACTTATGTAGCCTATAAGCCCTATCTCTACTCTTTGTAATGTCTCCTCCTCTAGAAGTAAACCACAAGGGCTTGTTGTTTACTTTCGCACGCTTAATTTTGTACGGTACACATTCCTCATTTATAGTCATAAATACCGTTTCGAACGATTCCCACATTAGTTTTGCGTTGGAGTTCCCCATTACGTTTTCCCAATTGACGTGTGACAATTTATTTCGAAATTTACAAAAGTCTGCGTGCTGGAAGTTAGGAATTTTAGTCGAGTTAGTTGGTTTCGAGTGACTTACTGAGAGGACAAACTGTACCATATTGTGATCGCTATTGCTTAACGGTTCTATTACTTGAAGATCAGTAATTAGCCTATCATCTGTAGTTATTACTAAATCTAAAATACTGTCCAACCTCGTAGGTTCCCCAACCTTTTGAATAAGAAAGCTATCCTCGAGAAAATTAACTAAACGATTACCTTCCGCGTCTCCCTGCATTGTATCGTAATTTACGTTGGCGCAATTAAAGTCACCCATAACTAAAGCCTGCTCACTACCTATTATTCTCTTTAGTTCACGATATAACGCTTCGTCCGTATCAGCTGTTTGATTAGGGGGCCTATATATAACCGCAACAACAAGTTTGAAATCGTTCAATTTAAGTTCTGCTATAGTCGAATCTATCGGTTCTGGAATTTTATGCTTTACTTCTATAACGTTCGCAATATTATCTTTGATATACAACATAACACCACCTCCTCGCCTACCTATTCTGTTTTTAACAAAAATTCTATAACCTTTAATTTGATACTCCCCTACAAAGTCACGAGTTTCAGTGCTAAGCCACGATTCATTTATCGCAATTATGTCAGTCTTTACAAGCAATTAAAGTAAAAAATTCGTTTCTTTTATTTCGGAAGCTACGAGCATTTAAGGATGGAACCTTCAAATTGTTTGTAATTGCGACACCTTCGCGAGCGCAGGGGAAATTTGTGGAATTTACGCTGGGACCGTTCGAGTTACGGCAGCCTGAAAAGAAGAGACAGTATTATGAAATAGTCTTCCTAAACGCGCAGCTCCAACGTCATTAAGATGAAGTCCATCTCCGAGGAACAAGTCCCTCCTGCCGTAGAAACTGTTCCAAAAATTCGCAAAATACACTCCTTCCTGTTGGCAAAGAGACTTTAGGTTATTGTTAATATAGGTCGCCTTGCTGTAGAAATCGTTACGTTGGATAATTCGAGGAAGTATACCTGTTAAAACAGTCTTATTAGTTTTTTCCTTTAATCGCTCTAGTAAGTCCCTGTACCTAGCCAGCAGTTCTTCCGATCTAGAATTTAAAACGTTATTAGTACCGACATGAATAACATACGTTGTGTCCTCGGAGGTACCGTCTGTAAATTGGTCAACACTATTAGTTATATCCTCCACCCTTGCGCCAGGGTAGCAGTAACGGCGCCTACGACGAGGGTTTCTCCCACAGAATTCCTCGAGCTGCCCTCGAACAATGGAATCGCCAACGAGTCGTATTTCCGGTTCATCAGCATCATCGAAACCTAAAACAGAAAACTTATTGTTTGTTATTACTGGTAGACATGTCTTAGGTTTTCTCAATGGGGCTCCATTACGCACTCGAACGAAGGGTTGGGAACTAGGAGAAGAGAGAGGGCTATTAATACTATTTATATTATTAGTAGAAACTGAGGCAGGAGGGGTCATGATTGGAGTTTCAAGGGATTCTAATTTTGCCGTCAGGAGCATCACCCTTTCTTCAAGCCTTACTCTGGCCTCCTTCTCACGTTCTAACTCGTTCCACAGCACTTCTAAGTTTGAGCACCACCTGCAAACTAACTGTTCACTATTATTAGCCATTGTAAACGCGTAAGCGGCAAATTTCCCTTCACAGCGACTGCAAGTACTTGACGGGGGTGCCATGCTTTTACTTAAACAACAAAAAACGAAAACGATGGATGGATCACATATCACGTACACGATGGATGGTAGAGAGTTAGCGAGCGTTGACGAGGAAGTAGATTTAGGCGTACGCGTATCTAAGGATTTGAAAGTTAGGAACCAGTGCCTGGAGTCTTGCGCAAAAGCTAATAGGGCGTTAGGCTTCATAGCGCGTAATTTCGAATTACATCGAAGGATATTATGTTGCCCCTTTACAAGTCCCTAGTCAGGCCTCATTTAGAATATGCCGTTCAGTTTTGGTGCTCGTATTTGCGTGAGGATATTGATAGGTTAGAAAGGGTTCAGCGTCGTGCCACGAAACTAATTCCGTCATTGCGCAACAAGCCTTATGAAGATAGGATTAAAGTGTTAGACTTGCATTCACTCGAAACTAGGAGATTAAGGGGGGAGCTTATTGAAGTTTTCAAAATCGTTAATAACATTGATAACGTAAATTTTGACACACTGTTCACTTTCGATAATAGCAATATTCGTAATAACGGATTTATGTTGCGTGGCAGACGTTTCATTACTAATATCGCTAAAACTTCTTTACGTTTAAAGTAATTTTTAAATGGAATAATCTTCCCGCGTCAGTCGTTCACTCTACCAGCGTTAATATGTTAAGAACCGTTTAGATAGGCATTTTAAAAATATTAACGTTGTTTAAAATAAAAAAAAAACAATTAGTAACAGGAGCTCTGGGGGTGGTGGTCGAGGATGAATCTGTTGACGATTAATGCCAGCTTGTGACATGCCAGCGTGTGATGCCACCAATAAAATAAAAAAAAAAAAATTAGACTAACCCACTTTTTGTTTAACTTTACCTACTTTTTTTTTCTTATCCTCTCCTTACTGCATGTCTGTAACTCTCTTTACTTGCATGTCTGTAGTTTGCATGGTATGACTGTGAGGTAAGATTGTGTTTGCATGGTTTGTAAGCGTTCTTATTTCACTTTTTTCATCTTTCACCCCTTTCTTATTCTCTCCGACTATTTTTCTGACTTGTCGGCAGTGGCCGGCGGATGATGATGGTGAGTCTCTTTTCTCTTTTTCTGAATGAATGTTAACCCATGAGTGATAGGTGTTCCTACTTATTTAACCCCTTATTTTCTTCTCTTAACCTCTTAGCTTCTGTTCTGTAGATCTCTAACCTGCGTGCTCAGTTGACCGCTGGAAGCCCTGGATCTCGGACGTATATTTGAAGATTTCACACATAGACGAAAAATAGCGATGGCTACCTTTGATATTGCGTGTTGGACTTTTATGAAGTGGTATTCGGTAAAGAAGGAAGATGTGGCGAATACTGAAAGACGCCCTAGCCCTCACTCCTTTGAGACCTTTAAGGCTACATTGAACCGTGCGAAGCTTGAGGAACAAGATGTTCAAATACTCTATGGATATTCTGGCGATAGTTACCCCGAAATACAATCTATTTTTAATATAAAGTTATATTATTTTTTTGTAATAAGGTTTAAAGATATATTGGTGTCTTAAAGATAAATTTGTATTGAAACAAAATAAATGGGCGAAAGACGAGAAATGAAATAGTTATCCCGAAATACAATCTATTTTTAATTTAAAGTTATATTATTTTTTTGTAATAAGGTTTAAAGATATATTGGTGTCTTAAAGACAAATTTGTATTGAAACAAAATAATTGGCCAAAATAGGAAAAATGAAATAGTTACGTATTTGTTTATGCTTAATAGCTTTGTCTATTAATTGGGTCGTATTTAGAGACCTTTTCGGTCCATCAGGAAACTCGTAAAAAAAAGCCGTGAGTAAGGTGGGTTTGGTTAGGTGATGGTAAGCTATACTTAGACGATTGTTGGTTGTGGTGGTTATGCTCGTATATGTTTTGCTATGGGGCTTTACATGCATCTGTTTATATACGGTGTGTGTGTGTGTGTATAATAATAGGGGAGCTATCTATGGGCGTGTATATGCGTTTGTGTGCGCTTTTAATTCTTTCGAAGGTTATTAATATATACAGGCCATTTTGCCTTCTAAGTGTTCTAAGCCAATTGGCTGATTAAGCCAACTGGCGGATTTCGAGTTCTAAGCCAAGTGATGCTACCTGAGCTCTCATTATGTGTCTGCATCTCGCAGGCGCTGGATGGTCTCTTCCTCTCTCTCCTCCCCTCTCTCTCTCTCTTAGGTTAGGTATACTCCTTTGGGGGGGAGGTCGTCCCACCTCCCCGAAAGAGGTTAGGAGTCCCCCAGCTTGCTGGGAGAATCCCCCTTTTGGGTGGCACCCTGGGGAGGGGGGTTGGCACCTTGGAACAAGGTGAGGAAGGGGGTTGGCATTGGTACTCATATGATCAACATTGCAATTGTTCTGCATTCGTCCATTTTGCGGCCACACTACTCAGAACCACAAAAGGAGCTCATTTTGAACTTCAATAGCTTGGAAATAAAACTTTTTTAGTTCTTCTTTATTTGTATATCTTGCTTTTTGCAGTAGCCTTGTTAGTTTTTTCATAATAAATGTTTAAAATAGGGAAGATCATTTGTAATCACCCGGTATATTGTATGTAAAAATAAACAATTTTTTTTACCCTTACCAGATTCGAACCACTCTTCCTGAGGTCTTTTACGCAACGCACAGTCTTCTCCGCCAGCATTCGTACCTCAGTAACACCGTTTCTCTTCGAGGGAAATGAAGACACTGAGGTCGGGGTTTGAATCCCGATGATGCTGGTAATAATAATAATAATAAAAATAATATAAGAGTTGGAGCTATGGTCCGCATTATTTGGCTTGAGCCCTGTGCTTGTGGCCCTCCTCACTGATTATTACGGTCTTCTTCTCTTACGTCATTCGGAATTACTAAAGCGTTCAACAAATTGAGTATTTATAGCTTTGCTTTACTGTACATTAGTTTTATTGAATAACTTTAGTGTTAGGTGAAAAACTTTGTATTTGCATTTAAAAACTTTATATTCAGAAGAAAATAAAAATGCACACTTTTTAACCGAAAATAACTAATATTAATTATTTATCTATGGTGAAGGGACTCCATTTCGCCTACTGGCTGCCACTCTTATTTAACTTTTTTCATCATGATTCAATTTCACGAAATGATCAGTCGCTTAAAAGGTTCACAATTCTAAACTTTATCATAATATAATCATTCCTAGTTGGTTTTGTCCTCGAACGATTCCTCAATTCCGGTTTTTTTATGCAGAAAGGAGGGGGCCAAGGGCGAGCGCCCGCAAAAGTGACCCCTCCACAGAAGACGGAGAGAGCAAGAAACAAGGTCTCCAAGGCTCAATGATGCCTTTTTTTTTAAATATAAATTTTGAAAAGATGTAGTGTGTAAGATGCATGTATGTGTATTGTGTAGTGAGGAATAGAGGGAGAAAGGTGTGTTTCAGAGCATGTTGGACTGCACACAGGGTAGATGAGACACGGAAAAAGATCATCAAAGGAGGACAGAGACAGGAGAAAGCTAACAGTTCCAGCACTCCCTGACTCCAGCCTAACATCCACCCTCATGTACTTCCCTGGTCGATTGGTGTCTACAATCGTCTCCTCCTTACCCTTTTAATGTTTACTTGTCATTTAAGCTAACATTTTCGTAAACTTTTAGGACACGAAGAAAAACATTGGTAAATTGAATAGCTTAGAAGTTAGAACTGAATTTTAACAAAGCTGGAATCAAAGTTTGTTACGTTGATTTCACAAGCTTTATATAAGGTCTTGATTTCAATGGCTCGAAAAAGAAAAAGGAGTGTCGAGTACAGCCTAGTGTCTTTTTCCACAACCATTCCCCTCTCGCAGATCTTAATTCACCCTCTCGAGTCTGCACTCTCCCATTTTGCGGTAGTACTACTGGGGCAATGCAACTGCATGCAACATTGAAACATTGCATGCACCATGATGCGAGTGTTTCTGAACCCCCCACCTCCCTTTCAGCCTCCCCCCCAAAAATTATATATATCTGTGAACTCCAAGGGTAACCTAACCGGGCTGCTCAGTCCTACAAATATATATATATATGTATATATATATATATATATATATATATATATTGGTGTGTATGCATGTATAGAAAAGCTTCTTTTATATATATGTGTGTTAACTCCAAGGGGTATCCTAACCTAAGGCTGCTCATGCCCACAAAAGTGTATATACACATATAGGTGTGTGGGTAGCCTAAACAACAGAACGCCGCGGCGTCTCGAAGCATTTTGATTTCTTCACTAGCCTTCCTAGGTAGCTTTAGCGTCACGGCCAATTAGTTTAGAAGGCAGCCAGTCGTATAGAGCGTACACAGTTATTTACGTACATATAAACTAGCATCGCTATGTCTCAAACGCGCGCGCGCGCGCGCGCACACACACACACACACACACACACACACACACACACACAAAGCTGAAAATGAAACGCTAACTAAAACGTGATTTATTTTAAATAGAAAAATAATAAAATGTAAAACATCGTCAACAATAAATAGTCTCTAATTCATGATATATATAAATAACAAGTATTCATGCACATAACTGAGACAAACACATGTAATAATTAGAAACATAGATAAACTAAAATTTCTTCAACAAGTAAATATACACTAACATGACAGCAATATTCACGCCTCGCGGTATCCAAAGGGAACAGTATCGTAGGTGCCAGGCATCTGGTAGCGTTTCCTCTACGTGCTACGACACACTTTCGTGCCCCTAAGTTCCTTCTCGCCCCCCCGGCTTCTGTGCCCGAAAATTGTGAGTCTCTACAGTCAGTTGGGGTGGTTGGTCACCCTCATCTTCTAAGCTCACTAGCCCCTTCAGTGAATCAAAGTTGACGATCCGACGGTTCGCGTGGGGGTACTGCAGTTGGCGTTGCTGGGGGTTCCCTAGCGGGGGTAATGGGGTACTTTGTAGCCTCAACAACAACTACACTATCATCAGTATTATCAGCCTCATCTGTAATATCTATGGTGGGGATATGTTGCTGGCACAGTACCTCATCCTCATCATCATTCACGGTTCTGGGGAAGAAGAAAAACAAGACTGTAGAATATAAGGAGCATCACTTAATATTTTATTATATTTTGTAAATGTTCCACTTAGGAGTGTGCCGTGTTAGAGATGGATTCTGTAGAAAAATTCAGGTTCACGAGCCCTCCACATGCATTATATCCGGCCCTACAGGATGTGTTTATGCTTAAAATCATTAAAGATAAGGGTGAGATGTTCTCAAATTTTGTGATAAAGTCATATGGTGCTATTCGACATACCAGCCCGTATTCAACGAGTGCCAAGATGATATTTTGTTCCACAAAGGTGTATATGATGCTAGTTCGATAAAGGGTAATGAACACACGGTCATTGTAATTGATGATCTCATGTTAGAAAGGGATAAAACGTTTGCCGAGACATTTACAGTGTTCTCACACCAGCTTAACATAAGTGTATTCTTCATCAATCAGAATACATTTTCCAAAAATAGATACATGCGCGATGTGTCTTTGAAAACACAATATCTAGTCTTATTCGCGCAACGTAGAGATGTGTCACAAATTGGGGTATTAGCCAATCAAATGTTCCCGAATCAGCGTAAGGAGTTTTTGGAAGTTTATAAAGAAGCTACAAGCCAACGTTACGGATATTTGCTTTGTGACCTTCACCCGCGAAACACGTTTAGGGTGCTTCTAAGAACGAATATATTCCCAAACGAGGCTCAAACGGTCGATATCCCAGAATGACAAAGAGGTTAAAGAAATACCGTCAATTAATAAAAATCTATCATTGACTGCCACGGTCACTCCAGCAACTGTTTGTTGAAATATTGACTCCGACTTTTCAAATGCATCTGTGAAATCTGTCTTAACGTTAAAAAATATAATGTACCAATGAAACCCCCTCAGAAGGCTCGCCTACGTCGTTACAAGAACATAATACGCGCACTCGCTCGTAAAAGTTAAACTGTGGGGAAGAAAAAGGGAATTATTGTACAAAGAGCGGGCTCATTCCTACCCATCTTATTTTCAGTTTTGTCGCCTTTACTGACTACTTTAATATAATTAAGAAAGTAGTTGTAATTCCACACGAGGTTTATGCTTCACTGCAAAGCTCAAAGAGTCCAGATACGGTTCTAGAACCCCGTAAAAGCAGGCTTAAAAAAATTGAAAGCGAATTTTAGAACTGTTAAACAGTGAAAAGTCTTCTGATGAGAAAAGAATCTTATGCCAAGAAGCTCTGCAGAGAGTTCTTCATGAGTACGAAAATTATAAGAATCCGAGAGAGGTCCCCGTAGTTATTAGGCACAGCGCAGACGAAGTTGATGATGGAGGATGTAGGACCTGGGGCCGAGGCTAGAGACAAACAGTCAAAGAACAACGGAGCGACCCCACAACATATCGAGCGTATATTAAAAAGCAGTCTCCCACTTACAGTACATTGAGGAATAAAGGTTTAAGTCTTTATAATCTATTGAGTGAGGATCCCATTATACAGTGGACCGATACAGGTGAGGTGGTTGTTGAAGGATCAAAGGTATAGGGTTCGAACATCATTGAAATCGTATGACTTGGTGAGAAAGTGGGATAGGCCCTCACCAGCAGGATGGGAACATATTAAAGCAAGACTACAGCAAATAAACGTCCCAAAAACACTGATAAGTAATCTGACAGGTTAAAAGATTTGGGACAAGCCTCGCATGTACCACAGTTGAACATGACTTCATCCCCAGCGGTAATATCTCTGAAGAGGAAAAAGAAGAGACCAAACAACGACGGCCAACCCTCCCCGCGCTCCTCTAAAATACACAAATGGCTAACATATTAACAAAACTTTATTATGAAATTTCTAGCCCAGCCTCCTACAGTGGCGTTAATGGACTGTACATAAGCGTTTATGAAGAGGAAGTAAGGAAGAAAGATATTGAGATGTTTTTTGCGATCGCAGGATGCTTATACACTTCATAAGCCGGTGAGAAAAAGGTTTAAAACGGCCAAGACAACAGTAGCCTCGGTTGATTCTATTTGGCAGACGAATTTAACAGACATGCAGAGATATTCAGTGTATAATGGAGGCTACCGCTACATTCTATTCATAATAAATGTATTCTCTAGATATTTGTAGCTAGTTCCCCTGAAAAATAAATCGCCTGAAACAGTTGCTGAAGTCACCAAAACGTTGATGTTGTAAGGAAACAGAATTCCTGGCTATTTTTTTACGGACATGGGGAAAGAATTTATAAGCCGAGCTTTTCAGAATATGTTGACAGAGTTTAATATCAGTTATTACACTAGCAATTCTATACATAGGTATATTTAGCTGAAAGAGTTCAGCGTACCATAAAGGAACGCATGCATCGATATTTCACACATAAATGCATATGCAGATATATAGACATTCTGGAATCGCTGGCCTCATCCTACAACCGTTTACACAGCCGAGTGATTGGAATAACACCTAACGAAATTTTAGAAAGATATACGCACACAGAACGTGAGGTAAGAAAAGATATTCGTAGAGTGCTACCACGCTCTAGGCGTTTCAAAATCAATGATTATGTAAGACTGTCGCGTTCGGGGAATAAATTCGCGAAGGGATTTGAGCAAGGTTGGACACGTGAGATTTTTAAATTTACCGCTATGAGATCTAAAGACGAAGTGATGCTGTATTACGTTGAAGATTTGAATGGGGAAGAAACGGCAGGGGGCTTTTATGGCGTGAACCTACAAAAAGTGTCGTTTAATTTAGGAAAAAACGTGTTCAAAATTGAAAAAAAGTTTGGCAGCAAAGGTTCAGGAAAGAGAAAGCTGATGCAATAATGAAGCTTAAATATATAAATCATGGTGCGTAACCACTTCTACGTCACAGTCCCGTCCTCTTCTTCTCTCTCTGTACATCGTAACAACACCCTGGCCAACTTTATAACAGAACTCCATGGACCCATTGAATTGGGTCGTGAATCATATGAGGTAGGAATATGCGAATTTCAATTGGCTACCAAATTTTTAAGTATTGATAATAAAGAACCCGTTTTTACGGTTCTTAGAAACTGTGATGAATGTTAAAAGGCTGGAGTAATTCGGGACGATACAATGCGCGGCGCCCGGAGTGGGGAGGTGCAGTACTATACTACAGAAGTAACACTACAACAGGGTCAATATGATAGAGCCGAGGATGTTGTGAGAGACTTAAATGGTAGTTTGAAAAGTTTAAATCTTACGTATGATTTAGTATACGAAATCGTAAACAAAGCTACCCCGGCACATACTTTGACTCTAAAATCAAAGGCTTACAGAAATATTAAAGACAAAGGGCTGTTCAAAATTATAACCTAGGGCAGATATGGAGCAGCCATCCAAAGAAATACTTTTCACTAATCACAACATGACTTGTGCAGCTCATTTTATCAGCTGAAATTGGAGAAATTGAACGATGGCAACCCTCCCTCATACATTTGCTATATTTACAACAATATCGTGGAACATCAGTTTGTTGGGGATACACAGGCACGTCTGCTGCGTATCACCCACATTCCCAATCATAGAGGAAGGAGCTTAAGCATCACATACGACAAGCCGCATTATGTCAAAGTCGCAGCTAACCTGCTAACCAGTATCTCAATCTATATAAGAACGATTGAGGGGAAAAAGTTTCCTTTCGGTGACGGGAGCTTAACAGTGAAGCTTACTTCCGTCGCACTGTGATAGAATGACCAGAAGGCTGCTCACAGTCTATCGAGGGGTGAAATGCCAGCGCGGGAGTGGGATTAGCTCCATTTTTTTAAACCATACTGCGTACGGCTGTCCCCTTGCTGAAGAGTGGTGCCAGATATCTCGGCAGGAAAGCGCTGCATTCAGGTCTTAACCCTGTAGAAGACGTAAGGGCCGGGACTGAGCCTAAAGAAGCTCTAAAAAAGTACTTAAAGCGTACACGGGACGAAATCATCAAAGATGCAAAGAGAAAAATGCGTGGTGGTGGGAAGAAGAAGAAGAAGCGCCCTGTACGGAAGAAGAAGGGGTTATCAGCACGTGGCGTTAAACGTAAAAGGACATCAAAAAAGAAGTGTTATAAGCGCATGAAACCTATGGTTGACCACTTTTTTTAACTGATATAAGCTAAGGACGTTGCTCTCATGAATCATAGGCTGATTATTACTTGTCGAGAGAGGTGCCCCTATTTCTGACGCGCCATGGCGCGTTAGGGCATATCATACTCTGGGTTCAGGGTTGAAATTTTGGAAAAACAAAGTGGCTAATATGTATTCCTATGTAAAAATTAATTCTAAGATGGGTTTATAATTTGCAACTTTTCTGAAAAATCTAATTTTCATGGTCAAAATCGCGATTTTCTGATTTGAAGGCTGCCTAACGCAGCCTCAGGGCACCCAAACCAAAGCGCGCAGCTGTTCTGCATATGATTTAGTCTAAAAGATGTTTTTCTGACCTCATCCTTGCTTTCTTGCGTGTTTCAACACCTCTGGGTGCTGAAAAAATGTTTAGATTTCACGTAAAACTTAAGAATTTTAAGTTTTTCTTCATAGAATAGGCACGGCTCACCAGCTCTACTCTGATCGAGTAGCGGGAGACTTGCCACCTCCACGTGTAGGTTTACACGCCTGTTCTTCCTGGATCCCTGAAGAGCGTGGCCTCATAAGATCTTATATTATGATCTTATGAGGACTTTCAGCTCTTATGAGCATTAACGATGGCTTCAGCCTCTTCATCAGCCACTCGAACCTGAAAAGCTCTTAAGTATGTCCTGCTTCGATCTGAAAACTGGGAGCATTTCTCGATGGTCTATCCTGGCTCTCACCCACCCATCTCTCCTCTCGTGACCGTACACAGCTTGGGAAGCAGTTGAGACTTCCAGTACAGCTCTCTCGCAGGACTGAGTATGAACAGAGAAAGCGTCCACTTTGAGTGGAGTTTTCCTGAGATCCTCGAGCTCAGTCAAGGTCATCTTGCAGGTGAAAATAGGCTCGTAAATATTCTCTGATTCCCAGTTCATGAGATCCTCAGGTGAAGTGGCTTGCAGATTGACTTCGGGATTTTTATGGGCCTCACTGTCGTATCACCAAAGTCTCTTCCTTCTCTGATCTTCTCTATCTGGCTCACAGCAAAAGCTCTCTGATTAGGAGCCATGGTTAGGAGCCATGGTTAGGAGCCATGTTGCATACTATTTAAGCTTCATTACTGCATCAGCTTTTATATAGGTGGTGAAGCTTTCTGGGTAACACGTTTTTTCCTGAATTAAACGCCACTTTCTGCAACTCCTCGCGGTAAAAGCCTCCTGCGATTTCTTCCTCATTCAAATCTTCAATGTAATACATCATTATCGCACCATTAGGTCTCATAGCTCTAACTTTAAAAATCTCACGTGTCCATCCTTGCTCAAATCCCTTCGCGAATTTATTCCCCGAACGTGACAGCCTTACATAATCATTGATTTTGAAACGCGTAGAGTGTGGTGGTGGTGGTGTTCCATCTCTTCTCACCTCTGGATGCGTACCTCTTTCTAAAACCTCGTTAGGTGTTGTCCCAATCGTGCGATGGTGTGAGCGGTTGTAGGATGAGGCCAATGATTCCAGAATGTCTAGAAATCTGTATGTGTTTTTATGTGTAAAATAGCGGTGCATGCGTTCCTTTATGGTACGTTGAACTCTTTCAGCTAAAGTAGCCTTATGTATAGAATTGGTAGTGTAATAGCTGATATTAAACTCTGTCAGCATGTTCTGAAAAGCGCGACCTATAAATTGTTTCCCCATTTCCGTACAAAAATAGCCAGGAATCTTGTTTTCTTTCAACATCAACGTTTTGGTAGCTTTAGCAACTGTTTCAGGCGATTTATTTTTCAGGGGAATTAGTCACAGATATCTAGAGAATACATCTATTAAGAATAGGATGTAGCGGTAGCCATCGTCATAAACTGAATATCTTTGCATGTCTGTTAAATCCGCCTGCCAAATAGAATCAATCGAAACCGCGGTTGTCTTGGCCGTTTTAAACCTTTTTTTCACCGGTTTATGAAGTGTATAAGCATCCTGTTCCCGCAAAAATCTCTCAATATCTTTTTTCCTTACGCCGTAAACACCTCTGTACAGTCTATTAACGCCACCATAGGAGACGGGGTTAGAAATGTCATAATAGCGTTTACTTAAAATGTTAGCCATTTACGTATTTTCGAGGCACGTGGATAAGGCTGACCGTTTGTCCTCTTCTTTCTCCTCTTCAGAGGTGTTGCCGCTGGGGGCGATGGCGTACTTAGTTGTGACACATGCGAGACTTGATCCAAGTCTTTTAACCTATTCAGATTACCTATCAATATTTTGGGGACATTTATTTGTTGTAGTCTTCCTTTAATTTTCTTCCAACCTGTTGGTGAGGGTCTGTCCCACTTTCTCACTAGATCATGAACAATATCAACGATATTGGATCCTTGTACCCTTGTTCCTTCAACAATGACCTTGCTTGTATCGGTCCACTGTATGATGGGGTCCTCATTTAATAGATTATAAAGACTTAAGCCTTTATTCATCAATGTGTGTTGGAGTCTGTTTTTCAGCACATGTTTGATGGGTTATGTTCCGTTGCTCTTCAGTTGGGCATCGTCGGGGCAAGGTCCTGTGTGGCCATGCTCAGCACTACTCGCGCTGTGCCTAATAACCACGGGGAGCTCTGTAGGATGCTTATATTCCTCGTACTCATGAAGAAATTTCTGCAAAGCCTCTTAGTACAAGATCCTTTTCGCATCAGGTGACTTTTCTCTGTTTAATAGGGCTAGCAACTCGTTCTCCATTCTTTTAATCCTACTTTTACGGTGTTCTAAAGCTGTAACTGGAGTCTTTGAACTTTGCAATAAAGCATACACCTCGTGTGGAATCCCAACCACTTTCTTCATTATATTAATCAGTCAGTAAAGGACCCAAAACTGAAAATAAGATGGGTGGGAATGATCTCCCTCTTTGTACAATAATGCACTTTTTCTTACCCACAGTTTGACTTTTATGAGCGAACGCTCGTATTATGTTCTTGAAACGACGTAAGCGAGTCTTCTGAGAGGGTTTCATTGGCACATTACATTTTATAAATTAAGACAGATTTGACAGATGCATTTTAAAAAGTCAGAGTCGATATTTTTAACGAACATCTGTTGCAGGCCCCGTGGCAATCGTTGATAGATTTTTATCAATTCACCTTATTTCTTTAGCCTATTTGTCATTCTGGAATATACACCATTTCAGGTTCGCTTGGGAATATATTCGTTCTTAGAAGCACCCTAAACGTGTTTCGCGGGTGAAGGTCACAAAGCAACTATCCATACCGCTGGTTTGTGGCCTCTTTGTGAACCTCCAAAAACTCCTTACGCTGATTAGAGAACATTTGATTGGCTAATACCCCAATTTGTGACATCTCTACGTTGCGCGAATAAGACTAGATATTTTGTATTTAGCGACACATCGCGCATGTATCTATTTTTGAAAAATAGATTCTGATTGATGAACTCGCTTATGTTAAGGTGGTGGGAGAATACTGTAAATGTCTCGGCAAACGTTTTATCCATCTCCAATATGAGGTCGTCAATTACAATGACTGTGTGTTCATTTCCCTTTAATGAATTAACGTCATATACACCTTTGTGGAAAAAGATTTCATCTTGGTACTCGTTGAACACTGATTGTTATGTCGAATAGCACCATATAACTTTATGCAAAAATTTTGAGAACATCTCTCCCTTTTCTTTAATGATTTTAAGCATAAACACAGTTTTACCACATCCTGTAGGCACAGATATAATACATGTGGATGGGCTCGTGAACCCGAATTTTTTTACAGAATCTATTTCTAGCACGTCACACTCCTAAGTGGGTCATTTACAAAATATTACAAATACTGAGTGCTGTCTTTATATTTCGGATCCCATGTAAAGCTTTAGGTCCCCTCCGTCATACTTAGTTGTTGCGGAGGAGGTTAAAAAGCCCCATCATTATATATATATATATATATATATATGGGCACAAAAGTAGAGAAATTGCGAGGAAATTAATTTTTTTCTCGAAACTGAAAAATATCAAACCTTAATCTCGCCTAACTTAAAAGGTCCGAATACTACGTTTATGATAGAGGAGATTACTTTAAATTTATGCGTATGACGCTATATTTAACTGAGTTAAGTTAGGCTTAACTGGGGTAAGCTAGACTAGGCTAAGTAATTAGGTTTCGGCGATTTTCATTTCGAGGGTTTTCCGTTTCGGTAATTTTCCGTTTCGGGAAAATGGCCGAATTCAGGCCAAAATGTTCATTCATTTCAGTTAATTTTTGTATTTTACCAGAATATATATATATATATATATATATATATTATATATATAATATATATATAATAAAAATAATA
>JAJOZX010000406.1:557500-635000 GCA_023014485.1 Bathynomus jamesi
GACACATGAAGAGAAAGCTTTTAGAACGTTACGGAGACAAGATCATAATATCAGGTGAAAGTGGGAAGGCAGATGTAGTAACACTACGAGAGACAGCTAATGAAATTCTTATAGATTATCACAAAAAGTCGAAAGAATGTGATATAGATATAGAGCTACAGAAGATTTACCTAGTAGAAGCTGCTGCAAAAATAATCAGAAGTGATATCAAGTCTGTCGACTCGCCTAGAAAAGATGTGTATCCATCTCCAAATGACATCACTGCAGAAAGTGCTCTTGATTACATTCCCAACAGTCTGAAATTGCTATTATCAAAAGCATTTGCGGGACAGGATGCTTCAAGAAAAATAGGTGCAATTGGGCAGAGCATTATGCAAGCAACCCGTCCTAGAGGATTACTATGTCCACTACAGATCGGTTTGTCGGTTCAGCTACACCACAACTTTAGGTCAAGGTACCTTATTGACGTTCTCCATCAGCTGGTTACTGTTCGTCGTATGCAGAAGTAACAAGATTCGAAAGAAACGCGGCGCTGGCAAGTGGGTCTGGCTCTTTTACTGTTGATGAAAACACTGCAGTCCTTCTAGCAGCAGATAACGTCGATCATGATGTCTGCACTTTGGATGGGAAGAATACCTTTCATGGAATGGGTATGATTGCCGCAATAACTCCGAAGATCAAGATCCACCCTTCTATTCACAGCCTAATGTTGGTGACAATGACATTAAGAAGATTGCAACCGTTGACATTAGGGAATATAGACACGCGAGAAGCATGTTGAGGGACATCTCATTCCGCGAACTTCCAGTACCCACTGCCACCATAAGTCGACTTAGTCTTCTCTGGCAGATATCTTCAGCAGAAGATCAGGTCCAAGTTGGTCCGGAACAATGCAGGCAATTCACGGTGGATCAAGTGTCTCACATCCAGGTGTGGCGTCGATCACGTTCCTTCCCATCATAGATATGTCGCCAACTGACATGACTGCATATTTTCGACATTACTATATTTGAGGAAGATAGCACGCGATCAAAAAGTCCCATGCATTATTACCTTTGATCAGCCTTTGTTCTGGAAAGCTTCCCAAATCATCAATGAACAGAGAGACCTGCAGGACATTGTTTTAATGCTGAGATCATTTCACACTCTGATGAATCTTTGGGAGCAGTCGGTACTCTTATGAATGGTTCAGGATTGTCTGAAGTACTTCAAGAAATATACGGACCAAATGCCGTGCAACACATGATGTCTGGAAAAGCTGTTTCAAGAGCGATACGTGGTCATATGATAGTAGATGCAGCTCTTAGTACCTTACTAGTCGCAGACGTTTTCCCTCGTAATGAAGATGGAACTCCTCATGACCTCCATAAGGAAGCTTGTGACCTGCTCGACGATGTTATGACCGCCAAACAATCAGTTGAGGATGTGGAATCTTCGAATGCATTGTCTCAGATTGCTACCACTTTGGATGCGAAGAAAACTGACCTACAATCTACTTCGCAAACAAGTCAACTCTGGTTGGAATATCAGCGAATGATCAACATTGCACGTTCCTTGATAACAGCAGACAGAACCGGCTCGTGGGATTTGCACTTGCAAGCTATGCTGGAGACCATCCCCATAATTGCAGCAGCCGGACATCACAATTACCTGAAATCGATATACCTGTACCTGCAGAAAATGTTAAGTTTGCCTTCTGAAAATCCAGCCGTTAACAAAATGTTCCAGGAAGGTAAGTTTTGTGGTAAGAAGAAGCGACAGATTATGGGCCGGACTCGGCACAGACCTGGTGATAGAACAAGTACTAATGCGTTCCCTGAAAAGCAGAGGCGGACTGACACGCGGAAGTGGATTTACAGACATCCAAAGGACAACGTGGCTCTTTTCTATGCCTCTGTGTTCCACTTATAACTTAGCAATGCAGGAATACACCAGAGTTTTATTGGAAAGTAGTGAACAGCACAAGGAAATGAGGGGAAGTAGACAAATCAGGGACAGTAATGACATGAAGAAAGTACTTGAACGTCTGGAATCCTTATCCCCATTCCATTCTACCTCGGGTCTCTGCAACATTGTAACAGGGCTAACTGCTGATCCTGGAGTTAACGTTCATCAATTGCATTCAATCGGTACGAACATTGTCGTAAAAATGATTGGGAAACAAGCCTTTACATATTCTGCCAAAAGATCTGACAAAGTGAAAACACTAGGATCTGCTTCTGCCGTTGTGATCACTGATGCTTCAGATATAGAAGTAGATCCTGCACTACTGTTTCAGAGAATGATGACAGTTGCCACTGGCGGAGACATGAATCTTGAAGATGTCATGTGTTACGAACTGTGTGCATATTAGTGATGTAGGTCACATCCGCATCCGCATCCGCATCCGCGGAACATCCGCACAGTTTCTCGCATCCGCGTCTGCATCCGCACTTTGGACTGCGGATGTCGTGCGGATGTGGACCGTTGAGATAAAACGTCATTAATAAGCGGAAATGATCAAATTCTACTATATTAATAGAACTAGTTCATTGTGCGCAAAAGTGATGCAAGCGACAAGACGAGAGGCTGTTCTTGTATGAAGTTACTCTCTTGCAACCTACTTAGATCCACGTTACAAAGCTAAGTTATTTTCACCTAGTACATTAGAACGAGTTAAATCATCACTTGGCAAAGCAGTTGAAGAGCTTCAATCTCTTGAATCTGTCGCTTCGCCACCCACCAAAAGAATAAAAGTTTCAGTGACAGAACCAACACCTTCAACAAGCAAATCTATCACAGAATCTGTCTCTCAGTTTCTTGAGTCAAGCAGCAATGACGAGACCTACGCGATGTCAAAAGATGTAGTAAAAATGATCGAGAGCTATCACCAAGAAAAACGCCTGGCTGCATGTGACAATCCTATAAGTTGGTGGAAAAATACGCAGAATATCTATCCATACTTGAGTAAACTTGCAAGGAAACATTTAGCCTGTCCTCCAACAAACGTACCAAGCGAGAGATTATTTAGCAGTGCTGGATTAATATATGATGAAAAGAGAAACAGACTGGCAGCAGAAAAGGCAGAAAAATTAATGTTCCTTAAGCATAACCTTCCTATAATTAAGTTTGAACATTAAACGATGAACATCTTAGTTTACTTTATTTTAATTACTCATTTATAAATATGCTTAATAAAACTTTAAACTTAATATAAATAGTTATCAAGCTAATTAAAGATCTCTTTCTATAAGGGTGGAGGTTGGGGAAAGAGGTCGGTGGGGTGCATTTGAGTTGGGTTCACGTCCCGCATCCTGGTAACACAATTATGGTTTCTAATTGTGGCTGAAACTCAACAAAATATAACGAATTTATTTGCAGACGAATTCACTAATTGATTTCTATATTAGTTAGATGCTTGATATTATTTTATATGTTCAGAGAAAAGTACAGCAATTATTGTACAATTAATAAATTATATTACATTATAGCTACAGCTCTCTCTATATAATAACTTATTATATACGTTAAACACAACAAATCTCGAATATATCCTAAAAAATAACGAAAATGTAGACATCCGCATCCGCATCCGCGGATGTTGAAATCAAACATCCTCATCCGCATCCGCATCCGCGGATGTGAAAAAAATGACATCCGCTACATCACTAGTGCATATCCTCCTGCATTGTTCGAATCACGAAGTATCTTGAGGAAACCCGATAAGTCTCAGCTAGCTCATGCAATAATCAAATACACTGACACTTTACGCATGGAAGAAGTTCAAGAAATTCAGTGCACAGACCAGTACGTATTGGATGGTGGATCTCTACTACATCGTGTTTCCTGGCGTCAAGATGAAACATATGACAGCATCGCCAACTCATATGCCGATTTCACTCTGAAAACATATGGAAAAGCAATCATTGTTTTTGATGGCTACAGCAGCTCCCCTACGATCAAGGACATGACCCACAGAAGACGCAGCACCAAGACAAGCAGAAATGTGAATCTCAGTCCAAGCATGAAGTTTGTTGGCCAGAAGGAACACTTCTTGACTAATGAAAACAACAAGCAAGCATTTATTTCCCTCGTAGGTGAGATGTTGAAGAAGCACGGGTGTACTGTTCACAACGCAGATGGGGATGCTGATGTGGACATCGTTCGTGCAGCAGTTTCCTCATCAGAAAATGCAACTACAACAGTAATAGGGGAAGACACCGACTTGCTGATTCTCCTTCTGTACCATGCCAAGGACAGTGGTTTCAAGTTGTACTATCGCAGCGATATAAGACGGGGACCATCTCCTAATCCTGTGTATGATATTCTCAGCATTCAATCATTGTTAGGCAATGACATCTGCAAGTATCTCCTGTTTGTGCATGCTTTCACGGGCTGTGATAGCACATCCAGATTTTTTTCGATCGGTAAAGCCAAAGCATTCGACACACTGATGAAGGTGGCTGAACTCCGTTCAGTTGCAAATACATTCTGTTCTGATTGTTGCCAACACTCTGACATTGAAGCCGCTGGAAGAAAGGCAATGCTTCTGTTGTATGGCTGCGAAACACTTGAATCCACTAACGCACTACGTCATCGAATGTTAGTTGAAAAGGTAGCTACAGCTAAATCTTTTGTTACACCCGAACGTTTGCCACCTACCGATGCGTCCACAAAGTACCACAGCTTTCGCACATACTTTCAAATACTAATCTGGAAGTCTACAGAAGAGAAGATCGATGCAGAACAGTGGGGTTGGTATGTAAAGAATAATTCCTACTACCCTACAGCCTGCGACAAGCCACCACCTCCAAATTATCTACTCAACATGATCCGCTGCTCCTGCAAGACGAAATGTGCTACTTCAAGATGTGGATGCAAGCGTAATGGAATGCCCTGTTCAGCCGCTTGTGGCGAGTGCCAAATCAGTGGTTGCGATAACAACCCAAGTACCGGTAATCTATCCGATGATAGTGATGAAGAGGATTAATTTCTGTATGTTTGTGACCAGGTATCACTTCTTCTGTAATGAACATAACTTGAAACTGGGAAAAAAATAATTGTTGTATTATTGATTATAAAAATCTGTAAAAAGCTATATAACATTATATTTGCGTAATAACTGGTTGTGTTGTATATTGTTGAATTATTTAAAACATTACAACTGAAAGAAAAAGCATCAAATGTATCTCTATAAATAAAAGCGTAAATTATATATATTTTTTTTTCGTAGGAAACATCCAGTCCGCCATTTTGAATTTCATTTTTGGAGGTGTTCCCGGGGTCCAATTTTGTCGGATTTTGGATATGTTATTCCGCAATGGTTCCTGAGCTGGTAAGAGTTTAGAAAGCTTCTGAAGCAATTTTGCCCAGGTCTAACTACAAATTGCCTGGACTAGGACTACGTTCGGGAGTTCGAAATTCTCGGGTATAGAATGTTTCGCAAAGACCGCACCCATGGGGAGGGGGGTGGGGTACTAATATACGTCAGAGACACGTTGAGTCCGGTTGACTGCCAGTTCCGGTCGGAACGGGAGCTGCTTGGCGTCGACCTGAACGTGGGAGGGACGAACTATAGGTTAATCTTGGTGTACAGACCTCCGCATCTCCTCCTCGAGGAGGATACAGCCCTGTACACCGAACTCAGTAGCCTGAGGGGATAGGGTGTGTGTAGTTTTAGGAGACTTCAACTGTCGCGGCATAAAGTGGGAAAACAGGACTGCTGATGCTGAGGGGAGGAGGCTAGTTGACATTGCTGATGAGAACTTCCTCACTCAGTGGGTCAACGAGCCTACACGAGGCGAAAGCGTTCTAGACTCAGTATTCACGACCGAAGACAACCTCGTCACTGGCCTCACCGTTGACGAATCATTGGGCGGGAGTGATCACAGTCTTATTAGGTTCCGTGTGTGCGTCCCTCGGGTGAAGCGTAGTAACTCGAGAGGCAGTAAGCTCGATCTCCGGCGGGCGAACTTTGTTAGCCTCAGGGATAGCGTAGGAGAGATGGGGTTAGAGGTTGGCGGCGATGTTGAGGGAGTGTGGAGTGCATTCCGGGACGAGTTTATGGTGCTGCAGTCTGCTGCCATACCCTCAAAACCGGTCACCCCTGCTTCAACGCAGCCTAGGTGGTTCAATCGTGACATCGCTTCCGCTATCCGAAATAGGAAAGTAGCGTATAGGAGGGCGAAGGCCAATCGTTCCCACGAGAACACTGAAGCGTAAGTCCGCCTGTGTAGGAAAGTGAAGGCGAAGGTTAGGCTAGCGAAACGTAACGAAGAACTACGGGTGGCAAGCCTCTGCAAGGGGAACCCTAAGGAGTTCTTCAGTTATGTTAATAGCGGACATCGCTAATGTGCTTAACGAGTACTTTGCGGGAGTGTTCACCAGGGAGGATACCCGCGTCATCCCCGAGCCAGGCGTGAGGCACGAAGGTGCTGGCCTGGATAGTGTTAGATGTACCGCGACAGTCGTTGCCGATAGAATAGACAAACTGAGCGCGTTTAAGGCTCTTGGGCCAGACCAGTTTCTCCCCAGAGTGTTGTGAGAAGTGCGCGACCAGGTGGCTCCCCACCTGGCTACAGTCTTCAACAAATCGTTGGAGATGGGCCAGGTGCCTGGTGACTGGAGGGAAGCCAACGTGACCCCTATCTTTAAGAAAGGGGATCACGAAAGTCCAGGGAACTATCGTCCCATTAGTCTCACTTCAGTTGTAGGTAAATTATTAGAAGGGATAATAGCTGATAGGATCGTTGACCATTTGGATTCCTACAAGCTGCTTGGGGACACCCAACATGGGTTTAGACGGCATAGGTCGTGTCTCACCAACTTGCTCGAGTTTTTCCACGTCATGTTGAGTGAGTACGATAAGAGTAGGGCGATTGATATACTTTATCTCGACTTTCAGAAAGCCTTTGATAACGTACCTCACCGCCGGCTAATGGCGAAAGTGCGCGAGCTGGGTATCGGTGGGGAAATAGGTAGGTGGATTGAAAACTGGCTGAGGAATAGGCGGCAGAGGGTGGTAATTAAAGGTGCTAGTTCGGGTTGGGCCTCGGTCACTAGTGGGGTTCCTCAGGGTTCCGTTTTGGGGCCACTGTTGTTTATCATTTACATAAATGATATCGACGGTGGCATCGTCAGTCGGATCGCCAAATTCGCTGATGACACAAGCTTGGGGGCCAATGTTGGGACGCCCGAAGCGATCGAGGAACTGCGTGCGGACCCAGGTAGGATAGGAGAGTGGTCCGAAAAATGGCAAATGCCGTTTAACTTGGGTAAATGCAAAGTGATGCACATTGGCTACGACAATCCCAAGTCGGACTACTCGATGTTGGGTAGTAATATCGAGGTGACTGATTTAGAAAAGGACTTGGGTGTGCTAATTAGCAGCGACCTTAAGTTTACGAAACAGTGTGTAGAGGTGGAAAAGAAAGCACAGAAACTATTGGGTTATATCAGGAGGCAATTTCAGTTTCGAACAAGGAGATTGTGCTCTCACTGTACAATTCCCTTGTTCGGCCGCACCTGGAGTATGCTGTGCAGTTCTGGTCGCCCGCCCTCAGGAAAGATATTGAGAGGCTGGAGCGATTGCAGGCGAGGGCCAGAAAGTTAATACCTTCCGTTAGGCATATGGGCTACAATCGACGGTTACGCGCCCTGAACTTGTTTTCGCTTGAAACTCGGAGGCTGCGCGGTCAACTGATCGAGGTTTTCAAGCTCTTACGCGGTTTGAACGATGTCGATTTTAGAAGTATGTTTAGTTTAAATGATAACCCAACTCGCAACAATGGTTGGAAGTTGGATTTGAAACGGTTTAGGACTAGTGTGTGTGGGAATTACTTTACGTATAAGATCTGTGACACATGGAACAGGTTAACTTCGGAAATTGTGAACAGTTCCTCTGTGGATCAGTTCAGGAAAAGGTTAGACGAAATCTTGCACACTATTTGAGGGTGTAGAAAATTTTCCGTGGCACCCGTTGCCATTGGTACCTCCTCGGTATGGGCCGCAAGGCCTTTTGAGGTACTTCTTTTCCTTGTAACTCCTTGTAACTCTCTTTCTTTCTCTCTCTCTTTCTTTCTGTAACTCTCTTTCTTTCTCTCTCTCTTTCTTTCTGTAACACTCTCTTTCTTCTCTCTCTCTCTTTCTTTCTCTCTCTCTCTTTCTCTCTCTCTCTCTCTCTCTCTCTTTCTCTCTCTCTCTCTCTTTCTCTCTCTCTCTCTTTCTCTCTCTCTCTCTTTCTCTCTCTCTCTCTTTCTCTCTCTCTCTCTCTCTCTTTCTTTCTTTCTCTCTCTCTCTCCACAGGGTGTATAAAGGTTATGCACATTTCTTCTGGATGTAGTAAACTTTATACTTGGGGTGTGACAGCCCTCCGGTCCCGAGTCGTGGGATTCTAGAGGAACTGGCTGCCAGTTCCTTTAGGTTCTCTCTCTTTCGGGAGGGCGGGTGAAGTATTTTGCACAATCCCGTCCCGTGGGTTACTAGGACCCCATCCCATCCCTACTCTGTCCTTTTAGCTTACGTTAAGGTTGTTCTCCTCTGACTGAAAAAAAAAAAAAAAAACTTTTAGTATCAAGTCTTTTTCTCTTCTTTTACTATTAGGACCCTACTGCTACCTCATGCGTGGGAAGAGAGGCTTTGGAACCTCTATAAATAACACCATTTAACGCTCGTAGGTTGTGAGAGACTGGGATGGAGGGGTCCCAGGCGTAGGGGCGCGATGAATGGAGTGTGGCTAGTGCCCTGTACTGCTCTGAGGTGAGAGAGCTTTACTGCCCAGCTGGTTGCCAGGCCAGCGTAAAGTCTCTGGCGTGGGCTCTGGGTCTGGTGGGATATCCCTTGAACACTGGATTCTAAGAGTCTGGCCGCTTGTGAGTGACTAGTAAGACTTAGTAAGGGGCTGCATCTCGCTGTCGCTCCTGGCGGAAAATCCGTGACGCTTGCGTCGCGAGTGTTTGTCAGTTGGTAGCTGCGACACGTTTGGGACTGTCCGGCCATGGGGAGACCTTTGGTCGGTGCGACAGCAGGAGAGGTGTAGTCTTCTGGAAGGGATGAACGTCACTTGCAAATAGGTGGATGCGTCTACGCGCGGGATGAATTCACCCCCCCCCCTTTTTTATATACTGGTCGGAACGTTTTTGGATAGTTTTCATTGCTAGAACGCTTTATCTTATTCAGAGTATTCAGAAAATCAAAAAAAAAGAGAAAATATGGCAGGGCCAGCTAAATTGAAAGCAGAATGCTTTAAATGTAAAGTTAATCATTGGTGCGTTGACTTCCCTGAAGGTAGTATCAGCGATATGACATCCCTTAGTGTATGTTTGTTTTGTAAACTTAGAGACAACCACGAAAAGGAAGTTAAAGAGCTAAAGGAATTAGTAAAAAAGCTTGAAGCTAGGGTCGTAGCACTGGAAATCCAACCCAGTGGACAAGATCAAACTAAAAACACACCAGCAGATTTAAACTGTAAGATTAAGGATCTAGAACAAAGCGTTGCACGCTTGGAAAACACTGTGACTATTCCGGAAAATAGAACGGAGGAACAAGAATTCAAATTGGTAAAAAATAAAAGACCCTCCAAACCAAAACATAAGGATTTGGAACCCATTACCATAAAAAATAAGTTTCATTTACTTGCTGACGAGGAGGATGAATCCTTTTTAATTGGGGATTCTATGGTAAGGAGTCAAAGGGACTTTTTCGGAGCAAGACGCGTGACCAAGAGAAAACTCCGATGTTTTCCGGGTGCCACAAGCCAGATAGTTAATAGGGAATTAGGCAAAATTAATATCAAGAATAAGAGTTGCCCTATCATTGTCCATGTTGGTGGCAATGACGTTTTTCTGGGAGGGACAGGAGGGCAGACAGAGTCCATTATAAAAGAATTTAAGAACCTAACTAACAAGGTTAGGGATAGGACAGACATGGGTATGGTAGTAGGAATTCTCCCTCGAATGCGTGCTAGTGACTATATTCTACAGTAAGTAAAGCCATTGGCATAAATAAAAGAGTTAAACGCATGTGTGATGAAAAAGGCCTAAAGTTTGTCGATTTTTGGCCTACATTCTATGGAAATGGGGAATACTTTGGTTCGGACGGGATTCATTTTAACCAGAAGGGGAAAAAGAAGTATGGGGATTTACTGAACATTAATTTGTACAATCTTTTTAAACTAGGACCACCCAAACCAGCAATTGATCCTGCTCCCCAAACGGTTAAACCTACTCCCCCAGCAGTTAGTCCCCCTCCCCCAGCAGTTAGTCCCCTCCCCCAGCAGTTAGTCCCCCTCCCTCAGCAGTTAGCCCCCCTCCCCCAGCAGTTAGCCCCCTCCCCCAGCAGTTAGTCCCCTCCCCCAGCAGTTAGTCCCCCTCCCCCAGCAGTTAGCCCCCTTCCCTCAGCAGTTAGCCCCCCTCCCCCAGCAGTTAGCCCCCTCCCCCAGCAGTTAGCCCCCCTCCCCCAGCAGTTGGTCCCCCTCAAACAGCAGTTAGTCCCACTCCCCCAGTAGTTAGTTCAACTGCGTCGGGAAACGACTCAGGCCAGTTAGGAAAAACCACAACTTAAAATCACTCAAAACTGTGCTCTTCAATGCTAGGTCAATTAGAAACAAACTAATGGAATTTATAGCGCATGTCAAAACTGAGAAGTTTGATATCATCGGAATAAAGGAATCCTGGATTCATTCTGAATCAAGGGATTTTGTAGGAGAATTTGAAATGGTAGGTTACAAAATGTTTCACAAAGATAGGAACGGAAGGGAAGGCGGCGGTGTACTTTTGTATGCTCGGGACTCCCTGCACCCAGCAAACAGTAATATCGTATCTGCTCATCAAATGTTGGGAATTGATCTAAACCTAAATAATAAAGTAGTGCAGCTACTTCTAGTATAGAGACAACCTCACTACCCCGTGGAAAAGGATATAAACTTGTATAACCAATTAAGCAGAATAGTGAATAATAAGATCAGTGTGATTTTTGGTGATTTTAATTGTGGTAATGTAAATTGGGAAAACAAAACAGCTGATGCTGAGGGCTCAAGACTTGGAATTTGCCGATGATAACTTATTAAGTTTTCCTAGTCTCTAACCTGACTATTGGTGAAAATTAAGTAACAGCGATCATAATTTGATTAGGTTTGACCTCAGGGTTCCACTCAATACACGCAAAAAGACTCGTGAAAGACTGGATTTCTCGAGAGCAAATTTTGAAAGCTTCCGAAGTAGTTTAGATACACTTGAAGTTCTAATAAGTGAGGATGTCAATGTCACCTGGAGCTCATATAGGGATCAATTTAGAATATTACAGAACACTTTTATACCCACTAAAATGGTTTCCTTTTCAACAAAGTCACCGAAATGGTTTAATAACGAAATTAGGAGGGCTATTACGGGAAGAAATAGAGCCTACAAATTACTTAAGTCGCATTTCAACCACTCTAATTCAGAAAACTACATAAACCTACGTAGGAGGGTTAAGTCCTTAATTAGATCAGCCAAACGTGATGAAGAAGCTAGAGTTGCCTCACTCTGTAAAGTTAACCCTAAAGAATTTTTTGCCCATGTTAATAGCAGAAAGCCAATTAAAAATTCTGTAGGCCCCTTAAAAGATAGAAATGGCGTACTGAAATTCGGTGATAAAGATATAGCGAATAAGTTAAACGAGTTCTTCGTTACAGTCTTCACGGAGGAAGACACAATAGAAGTGCCAAGTCCTCGGATTACATATGATGGTGACAATCCTGTAGAGACCATAAGTTTTACGAGAAATGAGGTACAGCAATTAATTGATAAGATGAATAAATACAAATCACCTGGTCCCGACTTATTTCTTCCAAGGGTATTAAAAGAGGTTAGCCACAATGTTGTTGACGAATTAGTAACCATATTCAAACAATCAATCGAGTTAGGGAAAGTTCCAACCGACTGGAAGTTAGCAAATGTAACACCTATCTTTAAAAAGGGTGATAGGGAAAATCCTTGTAATTATCGCCCAATCAGTTTAACATCAGTTGTCGGCAAACTGTTGGAATCCATCATTACAAAACGTATTGTGTATCACCTTGAATCTAACAATCTAATTTTTTATTCTCAACATGGATTTAGGCGACATAGATCCTGTCTGACAAACCTGTTAGAGTTTTTCCATAATATGCATACACTGTACGATGCAAGTAGGGCAATAGATAGAGTGTATCTCGACTTTCAAAAAGCCTTTGACAAAGTCCCTCACGCTAGATTGGTAGCTAAAGTCAAAGGACTAGGAATCACTGGGCTCGTTTCCAACTGGATTGAGGATTGGTTAAAAGATAGAAAGCAGAGAGTGGTAATAAATGGAGTGGCTTCGGAGTGGGCGCCCGTCACCAGTGGTGTCCCACAGGGTTCCGTGCTGGGTCCTTTACTTTTTATCATCTATATTAACGATATAGACGTCGGGCTTCTAAGTGCAATCTCCAAATTTGCAGACGATACGAAATTAGGAAGTAGTGTAGGTACTGAGGAGGGCGTAAGAATGCTTCAGAACGAACTTGAAAGGTTGGGCGAATGGTCTGCTACTTGGCAGATGCCATTCAACTTGGACAAATGTAAGGTAATGCACATAGGTTATAAAAACCCGAAGACCGATTACTCTCTCTTGGGAAGGAACTTGACTGAGACCGATCTAGAGAAAGACTTAGGAGTCTATATCAGCAACGATCTGAAACCGTCGAAGCACTGTGCAGAAGTCGAAAAGAGGACCTTAAAATTATTAGGTTATATTAAAAGACAGTTCCAGTTTCGGAACGAGGAGACTGTAATGTGTCTTTATAATTCATTAGTCAGACCTCAACTGGAATACTGTGCGCAGTTTTGGTCTCCATCCCTCAGGAAGGACATAGAAAGGTTAGAAAGAGTACAAGCAAGGGCTACAAAATTGATCCCTTCAATGAGAATGCAAAGCTACCAACGGAGATTGGAGCGCCTAAATCTGTTTAGCTTAGAGACGAGGAGGTTGCGGGGTCAGCTTATTCAAGTCTTCAAGATGCTCAAAGGAATAGACAGGGTAGATTACAGAAACTTATTCTCACTTAATGCCAATCCGACAAGAAATAATGGGTTTAAACTGGAACTAAAGACATTTAGGACCTATGTCTGCGGAAATTTCTTTTCCTATAAAATCGTTAATATCTGGAACCAACTTCCCTCAGAGGTTGTTTCCAGTCAAAGTGTAAATGTGTTTAAAAATAGGCTAGACAAAGTACTGAATACTCTCATAGTTTAAGATTAAAACATAAGAAAACTCTGCAGGAGTTCGCTTGCACGGTGTCTCTGTGAGCAAGCTAACTATAGAGCTATTTATATATTCTCCACTTTCCTGTAAAATTTCCTTGGCTACTTTTCCAGGGTCAAGGTATTTTCTTCAACCTTTTTCCGTACCTGCCTCTGGCAGGGAGGGAGCGGAGGGTGGGGAGAGAGCCTTCTACTTTTCTATCCAGTTTTCTACTACTATTAGGATAGTTGAAACAAAAATAAACTTTTAATAACAGAAACCTCCCAGAGTGGACCGAAAGGTCTTTGAGGCTTCCTCTTGTCCTTGTAACTCCTTGTAACTCTCTCTTTCTCTCTCTCTCTCTCTCTCTCTCTTTCTGTCTCTCTCTCTCTTTCTGTCTCTCTCTCTCTCTTTCTGTCTCTCTTTCTGTCTCTCTTTCTCTTTCTGTCTATCTCTTTCTGTCTCTCTCTTTCTCTTTCAATCTCTCTCTCTCTCTCTCCTCTCTCTCTCTCGTGCTAGGGAGCGGTCAGAATAGGGGAGGCTCCCACCGTGCAATGCTTTTTAATGCTAGGTCGATCAGGAACAAGTTTGGCGAGCTACGGGCACTCTTAGCATCAGAATACCAGGATATCGTTGCTATCACCGAGTCCTGGATTCATACTGATCGTAGGGACTACGTTGGGGAGTTAGAAATTCCCGGGTATAGAATGTTTCACAAAGACCGCACCCGTGGGGAGGGGGGTGGGGTACTAATATACGTCAGAGACACGTTGAGTCCGGTTGACTGCCAGTTCCGGTCGGAACGGGAGCTGCTTGGCGTCGATCTGAACGTGGTAGGGACGAACTATAGGTTAATCTTGGTGTACAGACCTCCGCATCTCCTCCTCGTGGAGGATACAGCCCTGTACACCGAACTCAGTAGCCTGCTAGGGGATAGGGTTTGTGTAGTTTTAGGAGACTTCAACTGTCGCGGCATAAAGTGGGAAAACAGGACTGCCGATGCTGAAGGGAGGAGGCAAGTTGACTTTGCTGATGAGAACTTCCTCACTCAGTGGGTCAACGAGCCTACACGAGGCGAAAGCGTTCTAGACTTAGTATTCACGACCGAAGACAACCTCGTCACTGGCCTCACCGTTGACGAATCATTGGGCGGGAGTGATCACGGTCTTATTAGGTTCCGTGTGTGCGTCCCTCGGGTGAAGCGTAGTAACTCGAGAGGCAGTAAGCTCGATCTCCGGCGGGCGAACTTTGTTACCCTCAGGGATAGCGTAGGAGAGATGGGGTTAGAGGTTGGTGGCGATGTTGAGGGAGTGTGGAGTGCATTCCGGGACGAGTTTATGGTGCTGCAGTCTGCTGCCATACCCTCAAAACCGGTCACCCCTGCTTCAACGCAGCCTAAGTGGTTCAATCGTGACATCGCTTCGGCTATCCGAAATAGGAAAGTAGCGTATAGGAGGGCGAAGGCCAATCGTTCCCACGAGAACACTGAAGCGTATGTCCGCCTGTGTAGGGAAGTGAAGGCGAAGGTTAGGCTAGCGAAACGTAACGAAGAACTACGGGTGGCAAGCCTCTGCAAGGGGAACCCTAAGGAATTCTTCAGTTATGTTAATAGTAGAAAGCCATTAGAAGCATGATAGGTCCGTTAAAGGACGGAAGCGGCGTTCAGCGGACCTCCGACGCGGACATCGCTAATGTGCTTAACGAGTACTTTGCGGGAGTGTTCACCAGGGAGGATACCCGCGTCATCCCCGAGCCAGGCGTGAGGCACGAAGGTGCTGGCCTGGATAGTGTTAGATGTACCGCGACAGTCGTTGCCGATAGGATAGACAAACTGAGCGCATTTAAGGCTCCTGGGCCAGACCAGTTTCTCCCCAGAGTGTTGCGAGAAGTGCGCGACCAGGTGGCTCCCCACCTGGCTACAGTCTTCAACAAATCGTTGGAGATGGGCCAGGTGCCTGGTGACTGGAGGGAAGCCAACGTGACCCCTATCTTTAAGAAAGGGGATCACGAAAGTCCAGGGAACTATCGTCCCATTAGTCTCACTTCAGTTGTAGGTAAATTATTAGAAGGGATAATAGCTGATAGGATCGTTGACCATTTGGATTCCTACAAGCTGCTTGGGGACACCCAACATGGGTTTAGACGGCATAGGTCGTGTCTCACCAACTTGCTCGAGTTTTTCCACGTCATGTTGAGTGAGTACGATAAGAGTAGGGCGATTGATATACTTTATCTCGACTTTCAGAAAGCCTTTGATAACGTACCTCACCGCCGGCTAATGGCAAAAGTGCTCGCGCTGGGTATCGGTGGGGAAATAGGTAGGTGGATTGAAAACTGGCTGAGGAATAGGCGGCAGAGGGTGGTAATTAAAGGTGCTAGTTCGGGTTGGGCCTCGGTCACTAGTGGGGTTCCTCAGGGTTCCGTTTTGGGGCCACTGTTGTTTATCATTTACATAAATGATATCGACGGTGGCATCGTCAGTCGGATCGCCAAATTCGCTGATGACACCAAGCTTGGGGCCAACGTTGGGACGCCCGAAGCGATCGAGGAACTGCGTGCGGACCTAGGTAGGATAGGAGAGTGGTCCGAAAAATGGCAAATGCCGTTTAACTTGGGTAAATGCAAAGTGATGCACATTGGCTACGCCAATCCCAAGTCGGACTACTCGATGTTGGGTAGTAATATCGAGGTGACTGATTTAGAAAAGGACTTGGGTGTGCTAATTAGCAGCGACCTTAAGTTTACGAAACAGTGTGTAGAGGTGGAAAAGAAAGCCCAGAAACTATTGAGTTATATCAGGAGGCAATTTCAGTTTCGGAACAAGGAGATTGTGCTCTCACTGTACAATTCCCTTGTTCGGCCGCACCTGGAGTATGCTGTGCAGTTCTGGTCGCCCACCCTCAGGAAAGATATTGAGAGGCTGGAGCGAGTGCAGGCGAGGGCCACAAAGTTAATCCCTTCCGTTAGGCATATGGGCTACAATCGACGGTTACGCGCCCTGAACTTGTTTTCGCTTGAAACTCGGAGGCTGCGCGGTCAACTGATCGAGGTTTTCAAGCTTTTACGCCGGTTCAACGATGTCGATTTTAGAAGTATGTTTAGTTTAAATGATAACCCAACTCGCAACAATGGTTGGAAGTTGGATTTGAAACGGTTTAGGACTAGTGTGTGTGGGAATTACTTTACGTATAAGATCTGTGACACATGGAACAGGTTACCTTCGGAAGTTGTGAACAGTTCCTCTGTGGATCAGTTCAAGAAAAGGTTAGACCAAATTTTGCACACTATTTGAGTGTGTAGAAAATTTTCCGTGGCACCCGTTGCCATTGGTACCTCCTCGGTATGGGCCGCAAGGCCTTTTGAGGTACTTCTTTTCCTTGTAACTCCTTGTAACTCTCTCTTTCTTTCTCTCTCTCTCTTTCTCTCTCTCTCTTTCTCTCTCTCTCTCTTTCTCTCTCTCTCTCTCTCTCTCTCTCTCTCTCTCTCTCTCTCTCTCTCTCTCTCTCTCTCTCTCTCTCTCTTCACTCAAAACTGTGCTCTTCAATGCTAGGTCAATTAGAATGAAACTAATGGAATTTATAGCGCTTGTCAAAACTGAGAACTTTGATATCATCGGAATAACGGAATCCTGGATTCATTCTGAATCAAGGGATTTTGTAGGAGAATTTGAAATGGTAGGTTACAAAATGTTTCACAAAGAAAGGAATGGAAGGGAAGGCGGCGGTGTACTTTTGTATGCTTGGAACTCCCTGCACCCGGTAATCAGTAATATCGTATCTGCTCATGAAATGTTGGGAATTGATCTAAACCTAAATAATAAAGTAGTGCAGCTACTGCTAGTATATAGACCACCTCACTACCCCGTTGATAAGGATATAAACTTGTATAACAAATTAAGCAGAATAGTGAATAATAAGATCAGTGTGATTTTTGGTGATTTTAATTGTGGTAATGTAAATTGGGAAAACAAAACAGCTGATGCTGAGGGCTCAAGACTGTTGGAATTTGCCGATGATAACTTATTAAGTCAATGGGTTGACACCGTCACCCGGTGATCGATTTTACATTTTATTCGATTTCCATATTCTAATAGAGACAAAAACTTGCGAATGCATGAGAAAATAGCCTCTGCAAAATCTTAGCTTAATAGGTAATCATCTTCTGTCCCCGGCAGAGCGATGAATATCATATTTTAGTAGTCAAAAACGTATTTTTCTTATAATTTTTAAAATATTTCAATAGGCATCAAAATTATTCCTAATAACTATAAAGTCGATGAAAAAGACCTCATATGATCGTTTTTCCAAGCGCGTTGTCCTACGTTAATATCTTTTGCCCCCGGCAACAACGTCAAATGTTGAAAAAATAGGTAATTTATATACATATTTTCAGATCGGCTCTTTGTCTTAAATAATGCATTTATATATTTCCCATAGCATTTATATCGTTGCTTAGGCATGAAATAACACACACGCAAAATTTTATGACTCTAGAGTAATATCTTCTGTCCCCGAGAAAAGTCTAAATGTGGATTATAATTACATTAATGCGATGTTATAAGTACGATAAGTACTAAGTACAGCTCCTCGCTTGCTAATTTTATAAAATTAGCAACCCAGAACTCACCACGAGGAGGTGGCTGTACGTCGAGTTCCACCCTATCCAGCCCCAACCACCCTTCCTTTGGCTGCATGTCGATTTACATACGGTAATCTTTCTTAGAATCAAATCGTGGAATTTTTGTTCTGGAGTGAAGACGGGAGCGGATGAATCCGTCCCTCTCTTCTACTCCACTTACACTGGCAGAGGCTTCGGTTACTAATTTGATGAGTCTCTCGACCGCTTGAGTATGACAAGGGAATAGTGGGATCAGTCCATGAGGCTGGTCTCCCGTCTCAACAAACTCTTTTATTCGGGTATCAGGTATTGTTTTTGTAACGGGGGGTTCGGTCACCTCAGCCGTTTGCCAGTTGATTATTTCGTAATAGTTTTTACTATAGTAGAGCAGCTCAGGCATGGCGAAGGCTCGAATTTCCCCCGCTGGTGATTGTTTTGATCGTGCTTTTAATATTCTTCTCCATCCCAATTCTCTTATGTGTTGCTCATCAGCATGTAGCATGGAGATCAAAATATTTTCTGGGTGAGCAAAGAAAGAATTTCTACGGAGGACTTTGTTGGCGATTGTCTTAGATCTTTGAGGCATGGTCTGAGAGAGACGCATCATTTCGAAAAAATGTTTTGCGCCCTCAGTGAAACTGCAGTTTTTCTTTATCTTAAACCAAATTGGTGGGTAAACTGTCATAATGAATCGCACAATTTCGTTGAAGGTGCTGGAGGGTTCACTTGTTGAAACATAGAGGCGCAGAAATCTATTTGCTGTTGTCAGCCACCTGGAATGCGCCATCTTACCTGGATTTCGAGCCGCGAGAGCTGAAGAGCAGCTGCTGGCAGCACTCACCAGAGATGACCTTTAAACCCTAGCCTAGAGTAGGGTGGATCGATTTTACATTTTTTTCGATTTCCATATTATAATAGAGACAAAAACTTGCGCATGCATGAGAAAATAGCCTCTGCAAAATCTTAGCTTAATAGGTAATCATCTTCTGCCCCCGGCAGAGCGATGAAAATCATATTTTAGTAGTCAAAAACGTAATTTTAAACCCTAGCCTAGAGTCATAAAATTTTGCGTGTGTGTTATTTCATGCCTAAGCAACGATATAAATGCTATGGGAAATATATAAATGCATTATTTAAGACAAAGAGCCGATCTGAAAATATGTATAATATACATATTTTCAGATCGGCTCTTTGTCTTAAATAATGCATTTATATATTTCCCATAGCATTTATATTGTTGCTTAGGCATGAAATAACACACACGCAAAATTTTATGACTCTAGGCTAGGGTTTAAAAATACGTTTTTGACTACTAAAATATGATTTTCATCGCTCTGCCGGGGGCAGAAGATGATTACCTATTAAGCTAAGATTTTGCAGAGGCTATTTTCTCATGCATGCGCAAGTTTGTGTCTCTATTAGAATATGGAAATCGAAAAAAATGTAAAATCGATCCACCCTAGCCCTAGAAGACAAAGAGCCGATCTGAAAATATGTATATAAATTACCTATTTTTTCAACATTTGACGTTGTTGCCGGGGGCAAAAGATATTAACGTAGGACAACGCGCTTGGAAAAACGATCATATGAGGTCTTTTTCATCGACTTTATAGTTATTACTTATTAGGGATAATTTTGATGCATATTGAAATATTTTAAAAATTATAAGAAAAATACGTTTTTGACTACTAAAATATGATTTTCATCGCTCTGCCGGGAGCAGAAGATGATTACCTATTAAGCTAAGATTTTGCAGAGGCTATTTTCTCATGCATGCGCAAGTTTTTGTCTCTATTAGAATATGGAAATCGAAAAAAATGTAAAATCGATCCACCCTAGGCCGCCGCCTTGACAGGCCTACTAGGGGTAATAATAAACTAGACCTCATATTCACGAACGAAGATGACCTAGTCTCTAACCTGACTATTGGTGAAAATTGAAGTAACAGCGATCATAATTTGATTAGGTTTGACCTCGGGGTTCCAGTTAATACACGCGAAAAGACTCGTGGAAGACTGGATTTCTCGAGAGCAAATTTTGAAAGCTTCCGAAGTAGTTTAGACGCACTTGAAGTTCTAATAAGTGAGGATGTCAGTGTCACCTGGAGCTCATATAGGGATCAATTTAGAATATTACAGAACACTTTTATACCCACTAAAATGGTTTCCTTTTCAACAAAGTCACGAAAATGGTTTAATAACGAAATTAGGAGGGCTATTACGGGAAGAAATAGAGCCTACAAACTACTTAAGTCGCATTTCAACCAGACTAATTCATAAAACTATATAAACCTACGTAGGAGGGTTAAGTCCTTAATTAGATCAGCCAAACGTGAAGAAGAAGCTAGAGTTGCCTCACTCTGTAAAGTTAACTCTAAAGAATTTTTTGCCCATGTTAATAGCAGAAAGCCAATTAAAAATTCTGTAGGCCCCTTAAAAGATAGAAATGGCGTACTGAAATTCGGTGATAAAGATATAGCTAATACGTTAAACGAGTTCTTCGTTACAGTCTTCACGGAGGAACACACAATAGAAGTGCCAAATCCTCGGATTGCATATGACGGTGACCATCCCGTAGAGACCATAAGTTTTACGAGAAATAAGGTACAGCAATTAACTGATAAGATGAACAAATACAAATCACCTGGCCCCGACTTATTTCTTCCAAGGGTATGAAAAGAGGTTAGCCACAATGTTGTTGACGACTTAGTAACCATATTCAAACAATCAATCGAGTTAGGGAAAGTTCCAACCGACTGGAAGTTAGCAAATGTAACACCAATCTTTAAAAAGGGTGATAGGGAAAATCCTTGTAATTATCGCCCGATCAGTTTAACGTCAGTTGTCGGCAAACTGTTGGAATCCATCATTACAAAACGTATTGTGTATCACCTTGAATCTAACAATCTAATTTTTTATTCTCAACATGGATTTAGGCGACATAGATCCTGTCTGACAAACCTGTTAGAGTTTTTTCATAATAGGCATACACTGTACGGTGCAAGTAGGGCAATAGATATAGTGTATCTCGACTTTGAAAAAGCCTTTGACAAAGTCCCTCACGCTAGATTGATAGCTAAAGTCAAAGGACTAGGAATCACAGGGCTCGTTTCCATCTGGATTGAGGATTGGTTAAAAGATAGAAAGCAGAGAGTGGTAATAAATGGAGTGGCTTCGGAGTGGGCGCCCGTCACCAGTGGTGTCCCACAGGGTTCTGTTCTTGGTCCTTTACTTTTTATCATCTATATTAACGATATAGACGTCGGGCTTCTAAGTGCAATCACCAAATTTGCAGACGATACGAAATTAGGAAGTAGTGTAGGTACTGAGGAGGGCGTAAGAACGCTTCAGAACGATCTTGACAGGTTGGGCGAATGGTCTGCTACTTGGCAGATGCCATTCAACTTGGACAAATATAAGGTAATGCACATAGGTTATAAAAACACAAAGACCGATTACTCTCTCTTGGGAAGGAACTTGACTGAGACCGATCTAGAGAAAGACTTACGAGTCTGAAACCGTCGATGCACTGTGCAGAAGTCGAAAAGAGGGCCTTAAAATTATTAGGTTATATTAAAAGACAGTTCCAGTTTCGGAACAAGGAGACGACTGTAATGTCTCTTTATAAATCTCTAGTCAGACCTCAACTGGAATACTGTGCGCAGTTTTGGTCTCCATCCCTCAGGAAGGACATAGAAAGGTTAGAAAGAGTACAAGCAAGGGCTACAAAATTGATCCCTTCAATTTGAATGCAAAGCTACCAACGGAGATTGGAGCGCCTAAATCTGTTTAGCTTAGAGAAGAGGAGGTTGTGGGGTCAGCTTATTCAAGTCTTCAAGATGCTCAAAGGAATAGACAGGGTAGATTACAGAAACTTATTCTCACTTAATGCCAATCCGACAAGAAATAATGGGTTTAAACTGGAACTAAAGACATTTAGGACCTCTGTCTGCGGAAATTTCTTTTCCTATAAAATAGTTAATATCTGAAACCAACTTCCGTCAGAGGTTGTTTCCAGTCAAAGTGTAAATTTGTTTAAAAATAGGCTAGACAAAGTACTGAATACTCTCATAGTTTAAGATTAAAACATAACAAAACTCTGCAGGAATTCGCTTGAACGGTGTCTCTGTGAGCAAGCTAAATATAGAGCTATTTATATATTCTCCACTTTCCTATAAAATTTCCTTGGCTACTTTTCCAGGGTCAAGGTATTTTCTTCAACTTTTTTCCGTACCTGCCTCTGGAAGGGAGGGAGCCTTCTACTTTTCTATCCAGTTTTTTACTACTGCTGGGATAGTTGAAAGAAAAATAAACTTTTAATAACAGGAACCTCCCAGAGTGGACCGAAAGGTCTTTGAGGCTTCTTCTTGTCCTTGTAACTCCTTGTAACTCTTTCTTTTTCTCTCTCTCTTTCTTTCTCTCTCTCTCTCTCTCTTTCTTTCTCTCTTTCTCACTTTCTCTTTCTCTTTCTTTTTCTTTTTCTCTTTTTCTCTTTCGCTTTCTCTTTTTCTCTCTTTTTCTCTCTTTTTCTCTTTCTCTCTCTTTTTCGCTTTCTCTCTCTTTTTCTTTTTCTCTCTTTTTCTCTTTTTCTCTTTTTCTCTCTCTCTAATTAGCAGCGACTTTAAGTTTACCAAACAGTGCGTAGAGGTTGAAAAGAAAGCCCAGAAGCTGTTAGGTTATATTAGGAGGCAATTTCAATTTCGGAACAAGGAGATTGTGCTCTCTCTGTACAATTCCCTGGTTCGGCCGCATCTGAAATATGCTGTGCAGTTTTGGTCGCCCACCCTCAGGAAAGATATTGAGAGGTTGGAGCGTGTGCAGGCGTGGGCCACAAAGTTAATCCATTCCGTTAGGCATTTGGGCTACAATCGACGGTTACGCGCCCTGAACTTGTTTTCACTGGAAACTCAGAGGCTGCGCGGTCAACTGATCGAGGTTTTCAAGCTCTTACGCGGGTTCAACGATGTCGATTTTAGAAGTATGTTTAGTTTAAATGATAACCCAACTCGTAACAATGGTTGGAAGTTGGATTTGAAAAGGTTTAGGACTAGTGTGTGTGGGAATTACTTTACGTATAAGATCTGTGACACATGGAACAGGTTACCTTCGGAAGTTGTGAACAGTTCCTCTGTGGATCAGTCCAAGAAAAGGTTAGACCAAATCTTGCACACTATTTGAGTGTGTACAAAATTTTCCGTGGCACCCGTTGCCATTGGAACCTCCTCGGTATGGGCCGCAAGGCCTTTTGAGGTACTTCTTTTCCTTGTAACTCCTTGTAACTCTATATATCTCTATATAAAGACATTTAGGACCTCTGTCTGTGAAATTTCTTTTCCTATAAAATAGCTAATATCTGGAACCAACTTCCCTCAGATGTTGTTTCCAGTGAAAGTGTAAATGTGTTTAAAAATAGGCTAGACAAAGTACTGAACACACTCACAGTTTATGATTAAAACATAAGAAAACTCTGCAGGAGTTCGCTTGCACGGTATCTCTGTGAGCAAGCTAAATATAGAGCTATTTATATATTCTCCACTTTCCTGTAAAATTTCCTCGGCTACTTTTCCAGGGTCAAGGTATTTTCTTCAACCTTTTTCCGTACCTGCCTCTGGCAGGGAGGGAGCGGAGGGTGGGGAGAGAGCCTTCTACTTTTCTATCCAGTTTTCTACTACTGCTAGGATAGTTGAAAGAAAAATAAACTTTTAATAACAGGAACCTCCCAGAGTGGACTGAAAGGTCTTTGAGGCTTCCTCTTGTCCTTGTAACTCATTGTAACTCTCTCTCTATATATCCCTACTGCTACCTCATGCGTGGGAAGAGAGGCTTTGGAACCTCTATAAATAACACCATTTCACTTCAGTTGTAGGTAAATAATTAGAGGGGATAATAGCGGGTAGGATTGTTGACCATTTCGATTCCTACAAGCTACTTGGGGACTCCAACATGTGCTTAGACGGCATAGGTCGTGTCTCACCAACTTGCTCGAGTTTTTCCACATCATGTTGAGTGAGTATGATAAGAGTAGGGCGATTGATGAGAAAGTCTTTGATAAGGTACCTCACCGCCGGCTAATGGCCAAAGTGCGCGCGCTGGGTATTGTTGGGAAGTAGGTAGGTGGATTGAAAACTGGCTAAAGAATGCCACAAAGTTAATCCCTTCCGTTAGGCATATGGGCTACAATCGACGCTTACGTTATGCGGGTTCAAAGATGTCGATTTTAGAAGCATGTTTAGTTTAAATGATAACCCAACTCGCAACAATGGTTGGAAGTTGGATTTGAAACGGTTTAGGAGTAGTGTGTGTGAATTACTTTACGTATAAGATCTGTGACACGTGGAAGAGGTTGAAAAGTTCCTCTGTGGATCAGTTCAAGAAAAGGTTAGACCAAATCTTGCACACTATTTGAGGGTATAGAAAATTTTCGCTGGCACCCGTTGCCATTTAAAAAGGTACCTCCTCGGTATGGGCCACAAGGCCTTTTGAGGTACTTCTTTTCCTTGTAACCACTTGTAACTCTATATATATCTCTCTCTATATATCTATCTCTCTCTCTCTATATATCTCTCTCTCCCTTGCAATGCTTTTTAATGCTAGGTCGATTAGGAATAAGTTTTGCGAGCTACGGGCGCTCTTAGCTTCAGAATACCAGGATATCGTTGCTATCACCGAGTCCTGGATTCATACTAATCATAGGGACTATGTTGGGGAGTTCGAAATTCCCGGGTATAGAATGTTTCGCAAAGACCGCACCCGTGGGGAGGGGGGGAGGGGTACTAATATACGTGAGGGACACGTTAAGTCCGGTTGACTGCCAGTTCCGGTCGGAACGGGAGCTGCTTGGCGTCGATCTGAACGTGGGAGGGACGAACTATAGGTTAAACTTGGTTTACAGACCTCCGCATCTCCTCCTCGAGGAGGATACAGCCCTGTACACCGAACTCCTTAGCCTGCTAGGGGATAGGGTGTGTGTAGTTTTAGGAGACTTCAACTGTCGCGGCATAAAGTGGGAAGACAGGACTGCTGATGCTGAAGGGAGGAGGCTAGTTGACTTTGCTGATGGGAACTTCCTCACTCAGTGGGTCAATGAGCCTACAAGAGGCGAAAGCGTTCTAGACATAGTATTCACGACCGAAGACAACCTCGTCACTGGCCTCACCGTTGACGAATCATTGGGCGGGAGTGATCACGGTCTTATTAGGTTCCGTGTGTGCGTCCCTCAGGTGAAGCGTATTAACTCGAGAGGCAGTAAGCCCGATCTCCGGCGGGCGGACTTTGTTAGCCTCAGGGATAGCGTAGGTGAGATGGGGTTAGATGTCGGCGGCGATGTTGAGGGAGTGTGGAGTGCATTCCTGGAGGAGTTTATGGTGCTGCAGTCTGCTGCCATACCCTCAAAACCGGTCACCCCTGCTTCAACGCAGCCTAAGTGGTTCAATCGTGACATCGCTTCGGCTATCCGAAATAGGAAAGTAGCGTATAGGAGGGCGAAGGCCAATCGTTCCCATGAGAACACTGAAGCGTATGTCCGCCTGTGTAGGGAAGTGAAAGCGAAGGTTAGGCTAGCGAAACGTAACGAAGAACTACGGGTGGCAAGCCTCTGCAAGGGGAACCCTAAGGATTCTTCAGTTATGTTAATAGTAGAAAGCCCATTAGAAGCATGATAGGTCTGTTAAAGGACCGAAGCGGCGTTCTGCGGACCTCTGACGCGGACATTGCCAATGTGTTTAATGAGTACTTTGCGGGAGTGTTCACCAGGGAGGAGACCCGCATCATCCCCGAGCCAGACGTGAGGCACGAAGGTGCTGGTCTGGATAGTGTTAGATGTACCGCGACAGTCGTTGCCGATAGAATAGACAAATTGAGCGCGTTTAAGGCTCCTGGGCCAGACCAGTTTCTCCCCAGAGTGTTGCGGGAGGTGCGCGACCAGGTGGCTCCCGACCGGGCTACAGTCTTCAACAAATCGTTGGAGACGGGCCAGGTGCCTGGTGACTGGAGGGAAGCCAACGTGACCCCTATTTTTAAGAAAGGGGATCACGAAAGTGCAGGGAACTATTGTCCCATTAGTCTCACTTCAGTTGTAGGTAAATTATTAGAGGGGATAATAGCGGATAGGATCGTTGACCATTTGGATTCCTACAAGCTGCTTGGGGACTCCCAACATTGGTTTAGACGGCATAGGTCGTGTCTCACCAACTTGCTTGAATTTTTCCACGTCATGTTGAGTGAGTATGATAAGAGTAGGGCGATTGATATACTTTATCTCGACTTTCAGAAAGCCTTTCATAAGGTACCTCACCGCCGGCTAATGGCGAAAGTGCGAGCGCTGGGTATCGGTGGGGAACTAGGTAGGTGGATTGAAAACTGGCTGAAGAATAGGCGGCAGAGGGTTGTAATTAAAGGGGCTAGTTCGGGTTTGGCCTCAGTCACTAGTGGGGTTCCTCAGGGTTCCGTTTTGGGGCCACTGTTGTTTATCATTTACATAAATGATATAGACGGTGGCATCGTCAGTCGGATCGCCAAATTCGCTGATGACACCAATCTTGGGGCCAATGTTGGGACGCCCGAAGCGATCGAGGAACTGCGTGCGAACCTAGGTAGGATAGGAGAGTGGTCCGAAAAATGGCAAATGCCGTTTAACTTGGGTAAATGCAAAGTGATGCACATTGGCTACGCCAATCCCAAGTCGGACTACTCTATGTTGGGGAACAATATCGAGGCGACTGATTTGGAAAAGGACTTGGGTGTGCTAATCAGCAGCGACCTTAAGTTTACGAAACAGTGCGTAGAGGTGGAAAAGAGAGCCCAGAAGCTGTTGGGTTAAATCAGGAGGCAATTTCAGCTGCGGAACAAGTAGATTGTGCTCTCTCTGTACAATTCCCTGGTTCGGCCGCACCTGGAGTATGCTGTGCAGTTCTGGTCGCCCGCCCTCAGGAAAGATATTGAGAGGCTGGAGCGAGTGCAGGCGAGGGCCACAAAGTTAATTCCTTCCGTTACGCATATGGGCTAGAATCGACGGTTACGCGCCCTGAACTTGTTTTCGCTTGAAACTCGGAGGCTGCGCGGTCAACTGATCGAGGTTTTCAAGCTCTTACGCGGGTTGAACGATGTCAATTTTAGAAGTATGTTTAGTTTAAATGATAACCCAACTCGCAACAATGGTTGGAAGTTGGATTTGAAACGGTTTAGGACTAGTGTGTGTGGGAATTACTTTACGTATAAGATCTGCGACACATGGAACAGGTTACCTTCGGAAGTTGTGAACAGTTCCTCTGTGGATCATTTCAAGAAAAGGTTAGACCAAATCTTGCACACTATTTGAGTGTGTAGAAAATTTTCCTGGCACCCTTTGCCATTGATACCTCCTCGGTATGGGCTGCAAGGCCTTTTGAGGTGGTACTTTTCCTTGTAACTCCTTGTAACTCTCTATATCTCTAAATATATATCTCTCTCTATATATATCTGTATATCTCTCTCTCTATATATATCTCTATATATCTCTCTCTATAGATCTCTATATATCTCTCTCTCTCCGCAGGGGGTATAAAGGTTATGTACGTTTCTTCTGGGTGTTGTAAACTTTATACTTTGGGTGTGACAGCCCTCCGGTGCCGAGTCGTGGGATTCTAGAGAAATTGGCTGCCAATTCTTTTAGGTTCTCTCTTTCGGGAGGGCGGGTGAAGTCTGTTGTACAAACCTGTCCCGTGGGTTACTAGGACCCCTTCCCATCCCGACTCTGTCGTTTTAGCTTAGGTTAAGGATGTTCTTCTCTGACTGCAAAAAAAAAAAAAAAAAGAAATTTTAGTATTAAGTCTTTCTCTAGTATTACGATTAGAACCCTACTGCTACCTTATGCGTGGGAAGAGAGGCTTTGGAACCTCTATAAATAACACCATTTCACTTTAGTTGTAGGTAAATAATTTGAGGGGATAATAGCGGGTAGGATTGTTGACCATTTGGATTCCTACAAGCTACTTGGGGACTCTAACATGGCTTTAGACGGCATAGGTCGTGTCTCACCAACATGTTCGAGTTTTTCCACGTCATGTTGAGTGAGTATGATAAGAGTAGGGCGATTGATTAGAAAGCCTTTGATAAGGTACCTCACCGCCGGCTAATGGCCAAAGTGCGCGCGCTGGGTATTGGTGGGGAAGTAGGTAGGTGGATTGAAAACTGGCTGAAGAATGCCACAAAGTTAATCCCTTCCGCTAGGCATATGGGCTACAATCGACGCTTAAGTGACGCGGGTTCAAAGATGTCGATTTTAGAAGCATGTTTAGTTTAAATGATAACCCAACTCGCAACAATGGTTGGAAGTTGGATTTGAAACGGTTTAGGACTAGTGTGTGTGGGAATTACTTAACCTATAATATCTGTGACACGTGGAACAGGTTACCTTCAGAAGTTGTGGATCAGTTCAAGAAAAGGTTACACCAAATCTTGCACACTGTTTGAGTGTATAGAAAATTTTCCCTGGCACCCGTTGCCATTGGTACCTCCTCGGTATGGGCCGCAAGGCCTTTTGAGGTACTTCTTTTCCTTGTAACTCCTTGTAACTCTATATATCTCTATATATCTCTCTCTATATATCTCAATATATCACTCTCTATATCTATCTCTCTCTATATATATCTCTATATCTCTCTCTCTCTATATACAGTGTGTCCCAGAATTAACTATCTATTTCAATGAAATCGGACAAATTTTTTAAAACCACACTTTTATTTATGTTTATCATGTTTACTATGTGTTAAAAATGTATAAATTTCTAAATTTTTTTCATAATTTTATTTTCATAATTTTTTCATTATCTGGTCCAATGAAAGACCGTCTGAAGTCATAGAATGGCAAAGAGACTCTCCAAAAGTATCAGAGAATTATAAAAAGAGAAGAATTAATAAGCGAGAGAAAGAGACAACCCAAGCACCATAGAAGATATTGGCATAACAGTCTGGCGATTCTGTATCCAAGGGTTTAACAGAGTGGCGACCCACCATTTAAGGCTACCGAAAAGAATTATAGAAAAGTATAAAGAAGAAACATCCGTTGCTTGCCTCCTAACTAGAACCCCCGTCGATTCCGAACCGACTCAGGGTCATAGACGGAGGGGTTAACATATATATATATATATATATATATATATATTATATATGCCTCCTCACTTACGGAGAACACGAAATATTCCCATTCCTTTTCTGTCCAACTCTCTAGCACAAGGGTCATCCGGTATTTTCAATTTTTCATCTACTCAACCGGTCAACTTTGGGACAACCTTCTTCAATCCATCTTTTCCCCCTATCTATGACCTCAAGTCACACGCAGTGTCCAGCACCTCGACCCCTTGGACCTTGATTTTGTCTCTCTTCTTCGTCTATAGGCGGGAGGGGCATTTTTGTGGGCATTCACACTTGGCGTCTCCTTCCTGCATAATATATATATATGTATATCTTCAATGACCTCTGTGTTACACGACGGAAGAAAGTAAACTTTCTATGTAAGTCAAGGAATGGAAAAGCCGAGCATTTGTGTCTCACTGCTCTAACTGTAGGTACGAAATAGTTCTTCCTATTAAATTAATTGCAAAATGTTTCGTTCGGTATTCAAACTATTTCACCTCATTTTAATTCGACGACTTCAAGACAAAAAGTTGCGTCTAAATTGAAAATTTGGAACTTGTATTTTCTTCTTCTTTGGTTTTACTCCTTTCATTTAACTTTAATTAAATTACTTTTGTTTACTGCTTTTTAATTAATTCATCTTTGGCCTTTTTATATCGGACAACAAACATAAATTATATATATATATATATATATATAATATATATATATATATATATATATATACTGTATTATATATTTGTGTGTGTCTGTGTGTGTGTGTGTGTCTGTGTGTGTGTGTGTGATGGAGGACGGCTACAGAAACGTCCCGGACATGAAGTACTGTAATTGAGAGTATTCTATAAATAACAGGCGTCCGTAGCTCAATGGGTAATACCATTCCCCTTTAAGCGAAGTGAAGAGACTGAGGTTTGGTGGGGGGAGGGGATGAACCCCGATAATGCTGGTGATAGTAATCCAGGAGTGAGCGCAATGGTCCGCATTAATGAATAAATGAAGTGAACTAAGTCTTTCCCTATGTGCGGCTCATGGTATTCGGTGAGAATTCTCTTGTACCGTCTCTAAAGTAATATTTCGCACTATGTTATGGTTGACCGATAAATGATATATTCCGAGCTCATTTCATGCAACAATTACCAATATTATTTGCTTTTAATTTTGTTAAAGTCATCCCTATGATTTATTTGAGGTTTCTCAGAAAATGCGATTATTATTTACGCCGAAGGAATTAATGCTATTTTGCTTGTTTTTATTTAATTTTATTTATTTATGTTATTTCTACACACAACGCACGACGCAGTTCCTTTAGGAACAACAACCGATACATATATATATATATATATATATGTATGTATGTATATATACTGCCTTCTAAACACTCGAATCCGTGCTGCTACCCTTGAATTAACCCAATTCCAGCAAAACAAATACTGTATATGAAAGCGGCTTCCACCATACAAACTTAGAAATTTCTATGATAGTTGAATATATGAAAGTTTGGTATGTTCTAATATTTATATTTATCACTTTTGTTTAGTTTCCAGACCGAATTGGTCATTCAGTCGAATTATGAAAAAAGACAGTCCTTTTATTATAGGCTATAGGCCTAATATGAGCAACTATAGGGACTACCTATATTAATAAATCATCCCCTCGCTCTAATAAATTAGCAATAATGGCTATCTTAATTCCAAAACTCTCTCCTTTTGCGATGTGGAGAACTGCAAAAAACATATTTAATGGAGATATATATATATACAGATTCGAAGAGAGAGAGAGAGAAATTATGTATTCAATTAATCTAACTATCAATTATCTTCCTTTTAATTAATAATAACTGCTGATGAATACCATTCAAACCTTAATTTAAAAAAGGAAAATACAAACAGATTCGTAGAGAGAGAGAGAGAGAGAGAGAGAGAGAGAGAGAGAGAGAGAGAGAGAGAGAGAGAGAGAGATTCATATCATTGTAAACCGATAGTAGTACATTATTGGGACAAGTTTAATTCAATAATGTTCCTGAAGAAAATTTAAATCTATCCGGAGATAGTGCTTCTCGTACTTTAGTTAATCGACTGAAAATTAAGAACATCACCCTCTCTCTTGCGTTTAACAAATAAATAAATAAAATATATAGTGGTAACTGTCTACCTCCCCCCTCTAAGCTATATATATATACGAGGGTAATTGAATAAGTATCCGCACTTTTTATTTTATTTTCACAATTTTATTTTCATATTTGATAGATTATAAACACATCACTTCTCAACATAGTCTCCCTGTTTCTCAATACACTTAGTCCAGCGATCTACAAGCTTCTTAATGCCATCACAAAAGAATGTTTTTGGCTGTGTTCGTAGCCAGTCATGCACCGCCTCCTTCAGGTCATCATCGCCTTGGAATCGCTGACCTCTCAAAGCGTCTTTTAGTGGTCCAAACAGGTAAAAATCCGAAGGTGCCAGGTCTGGACTGTAGGCTGGATGGTCGAGAACTTCAAATTTAAGTTCTTGAAGGCATTTTCTGGTCTGTGCAGCGGTATGAGGGCGCCCATTGTTGTGTAACAGAATAACACCTTCCGACAATCTCCCTCTCCGTTTTGTGCGAATTGCTTGCTTTAACTCATTCCGAAGCATGTCAGAATACGATGCACTTGTTACTGTAGTTATCTAGATCGTGGAACTACAGTAACAAGTGCATCGTATTCTGACATACTACTTCCTGCTACTACGTGGGCATATCTCCCCCACTATTTTGTGATAGGAATCCCCCCCTATCGATGTTTCGAACCCTTTCGCCCATTTTGAAAGGGACGTGAATGAGGGGGAAACTATTTTAATTGGGGACTCTTTAGTGCGCCATATGGACACAGAGTTCATTAAACGGCATCTAACCAAGAGGAGGAGGGTCTGTCTCCCAGGGGCCAGGGTTGACAGAGTTAGAGACGAGGTGGATAGGATTGACGTTGCCTCCCGTCACTTGATGTTGGTTGGTGACGATGGTAGGAGGCCACGACTCGTATAGGTCCGATACGAGAGTGCCTGACCTTTTGGAGAGATATAGGGGGTTAATTAGGTCCCTAAAGGCGAGGTCAGAGAGGTCTTTAGTTTTAGGTATTACCCCTAGGCACGGTTTGGGCCTTAGGATTACGTCTAAAACAATATTTTTTAATAATAAATTAGAAGAGATTTGTGCTGAGGAAAATGTACCCTTCGTAAAGCTGTGGTCAGAATTCAGTGATCCTAGCCTTTTTATAAAAAATGGGGTGCATTTTAATGAAATAGGTAATGCTAGGCTAGGTAGGTTAATGACGAAAACGTACGAAAGCTGTATAGGTCGAAGCCTTCTTTAAACGTTGTGGGTCCGGGAACGCGGGCCCGACGTGAAAAATAGTTTAAAACGCCGGCCCGTTAAAAAATAACTTAAACGTCTTTTATTGTAACGCGCGTAGTATTAGAAATAAATTAAACGAATTTAAGGCGATAATTTATTCCGGCAACTACGATATAGTTGCTATCACTGAAACGGTTAAATACCGTGACTCGGGACTTGTTGGGGGAACTTGATATACCGGGTTTTAAACTCTTTACTAATGATAGGTTACATAGGTTTGGTGGCGGCGTTTTGCTGTACATTCGTAATTCCCTTAGGGCTATCGAGGTTAAGATAGATTTTCCGGCAGCAATTAATGCGATATGCGTTGAAGTTAGGGCGCGTAGTATTAGTTTTAATTTTTTGTTGTTTATAGACCTCCCGTTCAACCCCTCGATACCGATACTAGATTTTACTCACTTCTTGTAACTTTATTGACAATCGGAATAGTATAATTGTCGGAGACTTTAACTGCCCTAATGTTAATTACGAGACTTTTACTGGTAATGAGGAGGGTTTGAGATTGAGTTCATGGAGGATAATTTTTTACGACAGATGGTTACCGAACCAACGCGCGGTGACAATATTTTAGATTTGGTGATGACGAACGGCGAAAATATAGTCGAAGGTTTAGAAGTAGGCGAGAGTTTAGGATGTAGTGATCATCAAATTCTTAGGTTTAAGTTATTGATAGAAAACACTAAGGATAGTAACGTAATAGAAGTCCCTGATTTTCGTAGGGCTAATTTTGATAGTTTTGCGGATAGGATGGAGTAGTGGACTGGGATAACTTATTTATGGGTAATGACACAAATTTGCATTGGGAGGCGTTTAAAGAAAGTTTTATGAATATTGAAAGGGAGTTTATTCCTCGTAGGCCCAAGCGCGCTAGAAATCATGGTAGGCCCAAATGGTGGACTAGGGAAATAGGCGAGTTCATAAACGAGCGTAACAGAGCGTATAGACTTAATAAGCGCAATGGCACGGCAGCTAACTTTAATAGATATATCGAGCTTAGACGTCAGGTTAAAAGATCAGTTAGGAATGCTAAGCGTAATTTAGAGATACTTATAGCTGCGGATAGTAAACATAATCCAAAAAGTTTTTTGAATACGTCAATAATCGTAAGCCGATAAAAGATAACATAGGCCCTCTAGTGGATGTTAATGGCGCTTTGGCTTCTGACGCTCAGGCGATGGCGGGTATTTTCAATAACTTTTTTGCGACAGTTTTTACCGTAGAAGACGTAAATAATGTCCCCGACGTGGACGATATCGTTCCATTTAGTAGCGAGACTATTTTGGATGAAATAACTGTTTACGAGGGTGAGATTGCGCATTATATCGATAGGCTAAAAGTTAGCAAGGCTCCAGGCCCTGACGCTTTTTATCCCAGACATTTGAAAGATTTGAAAGACGTTATGTAGGCCCCTTAACGAAGATTTTTAATCAGTCACTCGAAACGGGATTATTCCTGAAGACTTCAAATTAGCTAACGTACGCCTATTTAAAAAGGCGACCGCACACAGCTAGCAATTATAGGCCCATTAGCTTAACGTCAATTGTCGGTAAACTTTTGGAATCCGTAGTTAGGGATCGTATCATCGATCACTTAGAAAGTAGAGATTTGATTAATAGTAGTCAGCATGGGTTTCGACGCCATAGATCTTGTTTAACTAATTTGTTAGAATTTTATAACGAAATAGTGCGCGAATACGATAGGCATAGAGCGGCTGACGTTATTTATTTAGATTTTAAAAAGGCGTTCGATACAGTTCCGCATAGAAGATTAATTGCGAAGGTTAAAGCGCACGGTATACGCGGTCAGGTAGCTAACTGGTTAGAGGAATGGCTTCGTGCTAGGAGACAGAGGGTCGTTGTTAATGGTAGTGAATCGGGGTGGTTGGATGTAGGTAGCGGTGTCCCACAGGGTTCAGTGTTAGGCCCATTGCTATTCGTAATTACATTAACGACATAGATGTAGGATTGACTAGTAACGTGTCAAAATTCGCGGACGATACTAAAATAGGCGGTAGGTTGTTAACGAGGACGATAGAAATAGGCTCCAAGACGATGTAAATAGGATTATGGAGTGGACGGATTGGCAGATGCAATTTAACGTAGACAAATGTAAAGTTTTGCATATAGGTTCTCGTAACAATAATTACACGTACACGATGGATGTAGAGAGTTAGCGAGCGTTGACGAGGAAGTAGATTTAGGCGTACGCGTATCTAAGGATTTAAAGGTTAGGAACCAGTGCCTGGAGTCTTGCGCAAAAGCTAATAGGATGTTAGGCTTCATAGCGCGTAATTTCGAATTTAAATCGAAGGATATTATATTGCCCCTTTACAAGTCCCTAGTCATGCCTCATTTAGAATATGCCGTTCAGTTTTGGTGCCCGTATTTGCGCGAGGATATTGATAGGTTAGAAAGGGTTCAGCATCGTGCCACGAAACTAATTCCGTCATTGCGCAAGAAGCGTTATGAAGAGAGGATTAACGTGTTAGACTTGCATTCACTCGAAACTAGGTGATTAAGGAGGGAGCTTATTGAAGTTTTCAAAATCGGTAATAACATTGGAAACGTAAATTTTGACAAACTGTTCACTTTCGATAATAGCAATACTCGTAATAACGGATTTATGTTGCGTGACAGACGTTTCATTACTAATATCACTAAAAACCCCTTTACGTTTAAAGTAATTGATAAATGGAATAATCTTCTCGCGTCAGTCGTTCACTCTACTAGCGTTAATATTTTTAAGAACCGTTTAGATAGGCATTTTAAAAATATTAACGTTGTTTAATTAAAAAAACAATTAGTAACAGGAGCTCTGGGGGTGGTGGTCGAGGATGAGTCTGTTGACGATTAATGCCAGCTTGTGACATGCCAGCGTGTGATGCCACCAATAAAATTTAAAAAAAAAATTAGACTAACATGAACGTAGATGTAGCTCGTAGAGTAAACTAACTTACTTTTTGTTTAACTTTACCTACTTTTTTTTTCTTATCCTCTCCTTACTGCATGTCTGTAACTCTCCTTACTTGCATGTCTGTAGTTTGCCTGGTATGACTGTGAGTTAAGACTGTGTTTGCATGGTTTGTAAGCGTTCTTATTTAACTTCTTTTCATCTTTCCCCCCTTTCCTATTCTCTCCGACTATTTTTCTGACTTGTCGGCAGTGGCCGGCGGATGATGATGGTGATTCTTTTTTCTCTTTTTTTGAATGAATGTTAACCCATGAGTGATAGGTGTTGCTACTTATTTAACCCCTTATTTTCTTCTCTTAACCCCTATTCTTTCCTTCCTCTCGGGCTAACCTTAGAGTGGATCTTAGGGTCTTTGTTAGCCTTAGCTTCTGTTCTGTAGATCTCTAACCTGCCTGCTCAGTTGACCGCTGCAAGCCCTGGATCTCAGACGTATATTTTAAGATTTCTCACGTACACGAAAAAGAGTGATGGCTACCTTTGATATTACGTGTTGGACGTTTATGAAGTGGATTCGATAAAGAAAGAACATGTGTTGAATACTGAAAGACGCCCTAGCCCTCCCTCCTTTGAGACCTTTAAGGCTACATTGAACCGTGCGAAGCTTGAGGAACAAGATGTTCAAATACCCTATGGATATTCTGGAGATAGTTACCCCGAAATACAATCTATTTTTAATATAAAATTGTATTAATATTTTTTTGTAATAAGGTTTAAAGATATATTGGTGTCTCAAAGATAAATTTGCATTGAAACAAAATAGTTGCGTAAAAGAGTAAAAATAAGTTACCCCGAAATACAATCTATGTTTATTATAAAGTTATGTTAATATTTTTTGTAATAAGGTTTAAAGATATATTGGTGTCTTAAAGATAAATTTGTATTGAAACAAAATAAATGGGCGAAAGACGAGAAATGAAAGTTATCCCGAAATACAATCTATTTCTAATATAAAGTTATATTAATATTTTTTGTTATTTGGTTTAAAGATATATTGGTGTCTTAAAGACAAATTTGTATTGAAACAAAATAATTGGCCAAAATAGGAAAAATGAAATAGTTACCCCTAATTTAATTTCTATTTTGTTTGAAAAATCATATTAATCCTTTTTATGTTATAGTTTAAGGATAAAATTGTATATTGTGATGAAAATTTGTTTTTGTATTAAACTTAGTTTATCTTATTCGATTTTTTGTTAAAAAGATCGGCCACTAAACGTTAAATTGGTCTTGTGGTGTTCTACCATGAGAAAGCGTTGCCCTTTATATAAGAGACTTTGTCCTTCTACCCCCTGGCACCATAAGCATATTTGTTTGTGCTTAATAACTCTGTCTATTGGGTCATATTTAGAGATTTGTCGGTCTATCCCCTGGCTCCATAAACGTATTTGTTTATGCTTAATAGCTTTGACTATTAATTAGGTCGATTTACAGACCTTTTTGGTCCATCAGGAAACTCGTAAATACTGTAGAAGCCGTGGGTAAGGTGGGTTTGGTTCGGTGATGGTAAGCTATACTTAGACGATTGGTGGTTATGCTCGTATATATTTTGCTATTGGGGTTTTACATGCATCTGTTTATATACGTTATGTGTTTGTGTGTGTGTGTGTGTGTGTGTGTGTGTGTGTGTGTGTATAATAATAGGGGATCTATCTATAGGCGTGTATGTGCATTTGTGTGCGCTTTTAATTCGTTCGTAGGTTATTCATATATACAGGCCATTTATGCATTCTTAGTGTTCTAAGCCAACTGACGGATTAAGCCAACTGGTGGATTAAACCAACTGGCGGATTTCGAGTTCTAAGCCAAGTTATGCTACCTGAGCTCTCATTATGTGTCTGCATCTCGCAGGCGCTGGATGGTCTTTTCCTTTCTCTCCTCCCCTCTCTCTGTCTTAGGTTAGGTATACCCCTTTTGGGGGGGTGAGGTCGTCCCACCTCCCCGAAAGAGGTAAGGTGGAGTCCACAGATTGTTGGGAGAATCCCCCATTTTGGGGGGCACCCTGGGGAGGGGGGTTGGCACCTTGCAACAAGGTTGGGAAGTGGGTTGGCATTGGCACTCATATGATTAACATTGCAATTGCTCTGCATTCGTCCATTTTTCGGCCACACTACTCAGAACCACAAAAGGAGCTCATTTTGAACTTCAATAGCTTGGAAAAAAACTTTTTGAGTTCTTCTTTATTTGTATACCTTGCTTTTTGCAGTAGCTTTGTTAGTTTTTTCATAATAAATGTTTAAAATAGGGAAGATCATTTGTAATCACCCGGTATATTGTATGCAAAAATAAACAATTTTTTTTACCCTTACCAGATTCGAACCACTCTTCCTGAGGTCTTTTACGCAACGCACAGTCTTCTCCGGCAGCGTTCGTACCTCAGTAACACCGTTTCTCTTCGAGCAAAATGGAGACACTGTGGTCGGGGTTTGAATCCCGATGATGCTGGTAATAAAAATTATAATAATATAAGAATTAGAGCTATGGTTCGCATTATTTGGCTTGAGCGCTGTGCGTGTGGCCCTCCTCACTGATTATTACGGTCTTCTTCTCTTACGTCATTCGGAATTAGTAAAGCGTTTAACAAATTGAGTATTTACAGCTTTGCTTTACTGTACATTAGTTTTATTGAATAACTTTAGTGTTAGGTGAAAAACTTTGTATTTGCATTTAAAAACTTTTTATTCATAAGAAAATAAAAATGCACACTTTTTACCCGAAAATAACTAATATTAATTATGTATGTATGGTGAAGGGACTCCGTTTCGCCTACTGGCTGCCACTCTTATTTAACTTTTTTCATCATAATTAAATATCACGAAATGATCAGTCGCTTAAAAGGTTCCCAATTCTAAACTTTATCATAATATAATCATTCCTAGTTGATTTTGTCCTCGAACGATTCCTCAATTCCGGTTTTTTTATGCAGAAAGGAGGGGGCCAAGGGCGAGCGCCTGCAAAAGTGACCCCTCCACAGAAGACGGAGAGAGCAAAAAACAAGGTCTCCAAGGCTCAATGATGCCTTTTTTTTAAATATAAATTTTGAAAAGATGTAGTGTGTAAGATACATGTATGTGTATTGTGTAGTGAGGAATAGAGGGAGAAATTTGTGTTTCAGAGCATGTTGAACTGTACACAGGGTAGATGAGACACGGAAAAAGATCATCTAAGGAGGACAGAGACAGGAGAAAGCTGACAGTTCCAGCACTCCCTGGCTCCTGCCAAACATCCACCCTGGAGTACTTCCCTGGTCGATTGATGTCTACAATCGTCTCCTCCTTACCCTTTTAATGTTTATTTGTCATTTAAGCTAACATTTTTGTAAAGTTCTAGGACACGAAGAAAAACATTGGTAAAATGAGTAGCTTAGAACTGAATTTTAACAAAGCTGGAATCAAAGTTTGTTACGTTAATTTCACAAGCTTTATATGAGGTCTTGATTTCAATGGCTCGAAAAAGAAAAAGGAGTGTCGAGTACAGCCCAGTGTCTTTTTGCACAACCATTCCCCTCTCGCAGATCTAATTTCACCCTCTCGAGTCTGCCCCAGTAGTACTACCACAAAATGGGAGTGTGCAATGCAACTGCGTGCAACATTGAAACATTGCATGCACCATGATGCGAGTGTTTCTGAACCCCCCCCCTTCAGCCTCCCCCCCAAAAATTATATATATCTGTGAACTCCAAGGGTAAACTAACCGGGCTGCTCAGTCCTACATATATATATATATATATATATATATATATATATATATATATATATATATATATATATATATATATATATGTATATATATATGGGTGTGTATGCATGTATAGAAAAGCTTCTTTTATATATATGTATGTTAACTCCAAGGGGTATCCTAACCTAAGGCTGCTCATGCCCACAAAAGTGTATATACGTATGTAGGTGTGTGGGTAGCCTAAACAACAGAACGCTACGGCGTGTCGAAGCATTTTTATTTCTTCACTAGCCTTCCAAGGCAGCTTTAGCGTCACGGCCAATTAGCTTAGAAGGCAGCCAGTCGTATAGGGCGTACACAGTTATTTACGTACATATAAACTAGCATCGCTATGCCTCAAGCGCACGCGCGCGCACACACACACACACACACACACACACACACACACACACACACACAAAATAGATGAAAATGAAACGCTAACTGAAACGTGATTTATTTTAAATAGTAAAATAATAAAATGTAAAACATCGTCAACAAGTAAATAGTCTCTAATTCATGATATATATATATAACAAATATTCATGCACCATAACAGAAAAATACATGTAATAATTAGAAAAATAAATGAACTAAAATTTGTTGAACAAGTAAATATACACTAACATGAGAGCAATATTCACGCCTCGCGGTATCCAAAGGGAACAGTATCGTAGGTGCCAGGCATGTGGTAGCGTTTCCTATACGTGTTACGACACACTTTCGTGCCCCTAAGTTCCTTCACGCCCCCCAGCTTCTGTGCCCGAAAATTGTGAGTCTCTACATTCAGTTGGGGTGGTTGGACACCCTCATCTTCTAAGCTCACTAGCCCCCTTCAGTGAATCACAGTTGACGATCCGACTGTTCGCGTGGGGTTACTGCAGTTGGCGTTGCTGGGGCTTCGCTAGCGGGGTAATGGGGTACTTTGTAGCCTCAACAACAATTACACTCTCATCGGTATTATCAGCCTCATCTGTGATATCTATGATGGGGATATGTTGCTGGCACTGTACCTCATCCTCATCATCATTTACGGTTCTGGGGAAGAAGAAAAACAAGACTGTAGAATATAAGGAGCATCACTTAATATTTTATTATATTTTTTAAATGTTCCACTTAGGAGTGTGCCGTGTTAGAGATGGATTCTGTAGAAAAATTCAGATGTTCTCAAATTTTGTGCATAAAATCATATGGTGCTATTCGACATACCAGGCACGTGGTAGCGTTTCCTATACGTGTTACGACACACTTTCGTGCCCCTAAGTTCCTTCACGGCCCCCAGCTTCTGTGCCCGAAAATTGTGAGTCTCTACTGTCAGTTGGGGTGGTTGGTCACCATCATCTTCTAAGCTCACTAGCCCCTTCAGTGAATCACAGTTGACGATCCGACGGTTGCGTGGGGTTACTGCAGTTGGCGTTGCTGGGGCTTCGCTAGCGGGGTAATGGGGTACTTTGTAGCCTCAACAACAATTACACTCTCATCGGTATTATCAGCCTCATCTGTGATATCTATGATGGGGATATGTTGCTGGCACTGTACCTCATCCTCATCATCATTTACGGTTCTGGGGAAGAAGTAAAACAAGACTGTAGAATATAAGGAGCATCACTTAATATTTTATTATATTTTTTAAATGTTCCACTTAGGGATGTGCCGTGTTAGAGATGGATTCTGTAGAAAAATTCAGATGTTCTCAAATTTTGTGCATAAAATCATATGGTGGTATTCGACATACCAGCCCGTATTGAACGAGTACCAAGATGATATTTTGTTCCACAAAGGTGTATATGATGTTAGTTCGATAATGGGTAATGAACACACGGTCATTCTAATTGATGATCTCATGTTAGAAAGGGATAAAACGTTTGCCGAGACATTTACAGTGTTTACACACCAGCTTAATTAACATAAGCGTATTCTTCATCAATCAGAATCTATTTTTCAAAAATAGATACATGCGCGATGTGTCGTTATAAACACAATATCTAGTCTTATTCGCGCAACGTAGAGATGTGTCACAAATTGAGGTATTAGCCAATCAAATGTTCCCGAATCAGCGTAAGGAGTTTTTGGAAGTTTATAAAGAAGCTACAAGCCAACGTTACGGATATTTGCTTTGTGACCTTCACCCGCAAAACACGTTTAGGATGCTTCTAAGAACGAATATATTCCCAAACGAGGCTCAAACGGTCTATATCCCAGAATGACAAAGAGGTTAAAGAAATACCGTTAATTAATGAAAATCTATCATCGACTGCCACGGTCACTCCAGCAACTGTTTGTTAAAATACTGACTACGACTTTTTAAATGCATCTGTGAAATCTATCTGTCTTAACGTTAAAATATATAATGTACCAATGAAACCCCCTCAGAATGCTCGCCTACGTCGTTACACGAACATAATACGGGCACTCGCTCGTAAAAGTGCAACTGAAGGGAAGAAAAAGGGAATTATTGTACAAAGAGCGGGCTCTTTCCTACCCATCTTATTTTCAGTTTTGTGGCCTTTACTGACTAATTTAATATAATGACGAAAGTAGTCCTAATTCCACACGAGGTTTATGCTTCACTGCAAAGCTCAAAGAGTCCAGATACGGTTCTAGAACCCCGTAAAAGCAGGCTTAAAAAAATTGAAAGGAAATTTTAGAACTGTTAAAGAGTGAAAAGTCTTCTGATGAGAAAAAAATCTTATACCAAGAAGCTCTGCAGAAAGTTCTTCATGAGTACGAAAATTATAAGAATCCGAGAGAGGTCCCCGTAGTTATTAGGTACAGCGCAGACGAAGTTGATCGTGAAGGATGTAGGACCTGGGGCAGAGGCTACAGACACACAGTCAAAAAACAACGGAGCGACCCCACAACATATCGAGCGTATATTAAAAAGCAGTCTCCCACATACATTGAGGAATAAAGTTTTAAGTCTTTATAATCTATTGAGTGAGGATCCCATTATACAGTGGACCGATACAGGTGAGGTTGTTGTTGAAGGATCAAAGGTATAGGGTTCGAACATCATTGAAATCGTATGACTTGGTGAGAAAGTGGGATAGGCCCTCACCAGCAGGATGGGAACATATTAAAGCAAGACTACAGCAAATAAACGTCCCAAAAACACTGATAGGTAATCTGAACAGGTTAAAAGATTTGGGACAAGCCTCGCATGTACCACAGCTGAACATGACTTCACCCTCAGCAGTAATATCTCTGAAGAGGATAAAGAAGAGACCAAACAACGAAGGCCAACCCTCCCCGTGCTCCTCTAAAATAAGCAAATGGCTAACATATTAACAAAACGTTATTATGACATTTCTAGCCCAGCCTCCTACAGTGGCGTTAATAGACTGAACAGAGGCGTTTATAAAGAGGGAGTAGGGAAGAAAGATATTGAGATGTTTTTGCGATCGCAGGATGCTTATACACTTCATAAGCCGGTGAGAAAAAGGTTTAAAACGGCCAAGACAACAGTAGCCTCGGTTGATTCTATTTGGCAGACGAATTTAACAGACGTGCAGAGATATTCAGTGTATAATGGAGGCTACCGCTACATCCTATTCATAATAAATGTATTCTCTAGATATTTGTAGCTAGTTCCGCTGAAAAATGAATCGCCTGTAACAGTTGCTGAAGTCACCAAAACATTGATGAATTCCTGGCTATTTTTGTATGGACATAGGGAAAGAATTTATAGGCCGAGCTTTTAAGAACATGTTGACAGAGTTTAATGTCAGTTATTACACTGCAATTCTATACAAAAGGCATCTTTAGCTGAAAGAGTTCAACGTACCATAAAGGAACGCATGCATCGATATTTCACACATAAATACATATACAGATATATAGACATTATGGAATCGCTGGCCTCATCCTACAACCGTTTACACCGCCGAGTGACTGGAACAACACCTAACAAAATTTTAGAAAGAGATACGCACACAGAACGTGAGGTGAGAAAGATATTCTTAGAGTGCCACCACGCTCTAGGCGTTTCAAAATCAGTGATTATGTAAGACTGTCGCGTTCGGGGAATAAATTCGCGAAGGGATTTCAGCAAGGATGGACACGTTAGATTTTTAAGTTACGGCTATGAGACCTAAAGACGAGGTGAGGTTATGCTGTATTACGTTGAAGATTTGAATGGGGGAGAAATGGCAGGGGGCTTTTATGGCGTGAACCTATAAGAAGGGTCGTTTAAGTTAAGAAAAAACGTGTTTAAAATTGAAAAAAAATTTGGCAGCAAAGGTTCAGGAAAGAGAAAAATGTACCTGGTGAAATGGCTAGGGTACCCAGAAAACTTTAACACCTATATAAAAGCTGATGCAATAATGAAGCTTAAATAGTATAAATCATGGTGCCTAACAACTTCTACGTCACACTCCCGACCTCTTCTTCTCTCTCTGTACATCGTAACAACACCCTGGCCAACTTTATAACAGAACTCCATGGACCCATTGAATTGGGTCGTGAATCATATGAAGTAGGAATATGCGAATTTCAGTTGGCTATTAAATTTTTAAATATTGATAATAAAGAACCCGTTTTTACGGTTCTTAGAAACTGTGATGAATGTGAAAAGGCTGGAGTAACTCGGGACGATACAATGCGCAAAGCCCGGAGTGGGGAGGTGCAGTACTATACTACAGAAGTAACACTACAACAGGGTCAATATGATAAAGCCGAGGATGTTGTGAGAGAATTAAATGGTAGTTTGAAAAGTTTAAATCTTACGTATGATTTAGTATACGAAATCGTAAACAAAGATACCCCGGCACATACTTTGACTCTAAAATCAAAGGCTTACAGAAATATTAAAGACAAAGGGCTGTTCGAAATTATAACCTAGGGCAGATATGGAGAAGCCATCCAAAGAAATACTTTTCACGAATCACAGCATGACTTGTGCAGCTCATTTTATCAGCTGAAATTGGAGAAATTGAACGATGGCAACCCTCCCTCAGACATGTGCTATATTTACAACAATATCGTGGAACATCAGTTTGTTGGGGATACACAGGCACGTCTGCTGGGTATCACTCACATTCCCAATCATAGAGGAAGGAGCTTAAGCATCACATACGACAAGCCTCATTATCTCAAAGTCGCAGCTAACCTATTAACTAGTATCTCAATCTATATAAGAACGATTGAGGAGAAAAAGTTTCCCTTTGGTGACGGCAGCTTAACAGTGAAGCTTACTTCCGTCGCACTGTGAAAGAATGACCCGAAGGCTGTTCACAGTCTATCGAGGGGTGAGATGCCAGCGCGGGAGTGGGATTAGCTCCATTTTTTTAAACCATACTGCGTACGGCTGTCCCCTTGCTGAAGAGTGGTGCCAGATACCTCGGCAGAAAAGCGTTGCATTCAGGTCTTAACACTGTAGAAGACGTAAGGGCCGGGACTAAGCCTAAAGAAGCTCTAAAAAAGCACTTAAAGCGTACACGGGACGAAATCATCAACGATGCAAAGAGAAAAATGCGTGGTGGTGGAAAGAAGAAGCGCCCTGTACGGAAGAAGAAGGGGTTATCAGCACGTGGCGTTAAACGTAAACGGACATCAAAAAAGAAGTGTTATAAGCACATGAAACCTATGGTTGACCACTTTTTTTAACTGATATAAGCTAAGGACGTTGCTCTCATGAATCATAGGCTGATTATTACTTGTCGAGAGAGATGCCCCTATTTCTGACGCGCCATGGCACGTTGGCACGTTTCATCCATCCGTGTAGTTCACAATTTTGTAAATCGGAGCTGGCCCTCTTTGACATGCCTCCGACACAACTATCTATAGAACACAGTGACTTTATTACAGTTAATCCGCTAAACACCATTAGCTCTCCGAGTGCTCCTAGTGAATTCGTGATCCCCAGCTCAGGCCCATACTTTTTTGACCTAAGTTTTGTGCACATGTACGCTAAATTACGGATAGCCCATGCAGATGGCTCTGATTGCAAAAACAATTACGTTGTATACCCAGAGACCAACTTTCTACACACCATATTCAGTCAGTGTGACGTGAATTTAAGTCAGATCAACGTCTCACCAGGGTCTCGCTATTATCACCTAGAAGTCTATCTAGAAAATGTCCTCAACTTTTCAAAACAAGTGAAAGATACCTTTTTAACTGCCGAAGGTTATTATCAAGATAAAGAGGAAAGTAGTGTAAAGGTCGAATTTAAAAATTCTAAAAAAAAGATATATGATTGCTTTGGGCACCTGCACACAGATTTCACATTCCAGGAGAAGATGCTTGTGAATAGAGTCGATATGAAAATAAAGCTCACCCATATGAGCCCTGAGATTTGCTTAAATCTGGGTGCTGATCAAGACGAGAGCTCGAAGCCTGTGGTTATTCATATTATGGAAACATATCTCCGCGTGCGTCGAGTGAAATTATGCTCTGTTAAACAACTAGAAATTGAAAAAAAATTAATACACAGCACAGTAAAATGCCCAATTATTGGAGTCCAACTCAAGTTAAGTTGGAACTCTTGGAGCTCTACCTAAAAAGATATTAATTGAAATGCAGGAGCACGCTTCTCTGAATAGAAAATACAAAAAGACCGAATTTAAGTTCGAAAATTTCGGCAATAAAAATATAACCCTGAACTTCAGTGGGGTGGCCTTAAGTGGGACATTCGAAACGAATTATTCTACAAATAACGAGTTTCAACTTTGCTCGAAAGCGTATAGCAACCTTGCACATATTGCCGGCACTTGTAACGAATTAGGAATCGGCGTAACGCAGAAGGAATTCATTAAGAGGGTCAATATGTACCCCTTTGACCTCTCCCAGACTCATGTGTGTCTAAACACACATAAGCCCAAAGCAGAGTGGGAACATCTCAATCAGATTGGAATTCGCCAAGCCGCTAGACGCCCCTATTAGTGTAGTCAGTTACCTCGAGTCGAAAGATTTAGGGGTGTAATCACAGACTTTTAAAAATGGACACGAATACACTTCAGAGAGTGATGAAGAGTGATCAATTTATACGCACCAAATTTATCGGCGTGTTTGCGAATAATGAAACGTTGAAATCACCAACTATGAGAGACTGCGGTGCACTTATTCAAAATGCGGATGTTAGTGGTGGAGAAGGGATTCATTGGATAGCCGTTTATTTTAAAAATAGGGAGTGTATGTACTATTTTAATTCACTGGGCGAACGTCCAAGGAATGGTAGTGTTATTGTAAAATTTCTCGAGCAACTACAAATTTGACAGATAGTAGTGTGGAATCCTTACCGATTCCAGAGCTACTACAGAAATGTCTGTGGCATGTATTTTTTGTGTTTTCTTATACATATAGCTCGTGGCGGGAGATTTACAGAATTTCTGCATTTATTCGACTTGTGACACTGAGCGGAATGATGAACTGGTGTGCATTCAGATAAAAAACGGTTCCCGTTTGTCGGCACTCGATGGATCGTGTGATGTTTCATATGTATATACAGTATATAATTGTAACTTGATCAGTTAATTATTTTAATTTGTAAAAATATGCACAATATAGCTTTTATTATTATACTGATTAAGTTAAAAATGTATCGCTAATACTAATAATTTGTGTAATACTTAAGGACGGGAATCGTGTTCTATAACTATTTTAAAATGTGATGGATGTTAATTCTGTAACTAATTTATAAAATGTATCCTTAATAATACTAATTTGTGTAACATATAGGAATGGACATTATGTTCTGTAAGTTAATTAAAATGTATTGACTGTTAAATCTGTAATTAAATAAAATTGGATGCGTATATATATATATATATATATATATATATATATATATATATATACACAACGAGGTTATTGTCACTCCTATCTTTATACATACAAAAACAATACAGGAAAATATGTATTAATTTATAAAATGCTCCACATAGTTTTATCATTTAATAAAATGTTGAAAATACTTGGTTTATTCTTACCCGACAAACACACACACACACATACACACACACATACACACACACACACACACACACACACAGAAGGAAAAACTTACATCATTTCAGCGGTGATAATGCATTCGCCCTGCTTCGCGCAATCGTAGGACCGAGTGTCCTGTGAAACTTCTAATCCCCTATTCAATTTATCGTCGTTAGTTGAATTTCTTCAACGGTATCACGAAATGTTTCTGCAACATGATCCAGCTCCGCCCAGCTCCTTTAGGAGAGAAGAAAAGGGCGATTGTAAACAGAATTTTTTTTATTTATTTTATGGGTACATTTAAGTTCATATTCTGTTTTAAATCAGGACATTTTTACAATATTTTACGGCCACATTCAAGTTTATATAGAAAATTCGACTTGAGACATAGAGAAAAGGGTCTGAAATTAAACACTTTGACAAAAATTAAATGATTTACAAAGATATAATTTAAATACTTACATCTCGTGCGTCTGACAATCTATTGCCCCGGCGTGTGCAGTTCCACAAATGTTGGCCAAATCTTGCGATGAAAATAATTTTCCCCTGTCAACAGCCGTAAAAAGTTGTATATTATTCTCCGCCCTATAGAATGCAGAAAAAAATCACTCCTGTGTGTGTGTGTGTGTCTGTGTATATACATATAACAAAATGAATATATGTATATATTCATAACACTTCACGTTCATTACTTAGAAACTAAGCATATATACTGTATATTCAAGGCACTTCACGTTTATTACTTGCAAAATATCGCAGACTTCAAACACCTGTGGTGAAGAACAGATTTCCACTTCACAGTTTGTGAATTCTAGTGTGTTGGACCCCATTGTAGCCGACCAAGCGAGAATATTCACTGGAAAAATAACAAATAATATGCGCTTGATATGATAGTGCCCCCTTTTATATGTGGGGCATTGCTCCAATTCAAGTGACGTAGGCCTGAACTCAAAAGGCCAATCGTCAGCTCTTGGGCTTTGTGATTGGAGAGTGACGCCTCTATGGGCGTGGTTTCAGCAAAATTGGTTTATGCATCCCTCAGATTTTTTAAATTTAATAAATGGACGCCCAACATATTATTTTAAATAAATTTTTAGCACTATTAAAATTTGGTATTATTATTTTAAACTTTTACATGCCTACGTCCCCATTTTGGGTATATACATTCTAATTGTTGTAAATTATTTGGAGTTGTACATTTTCATACTTCACCACTCTATATGAGTTAATTAATGTATAATTAACTATCTCAATTCATATTTTGTACATGTTTTGAATTCATCCTACTTTTTTTAATTTAATTTTGTCATTTTTAAGATATTCAAATAAATATATCAATTGTAATCATTTTATTTATTCGGTTCGTCCAACGCATCAGTACAAGAAACTATTTCTAGAAGGCTGGCGTGGAATCGCACATACAGCGATTGGTGTTGGATGTAAGCAAAACTAAAGTTTGGCTCTATTCCAGACACCTATAATAATAAATTAAAAACAGTATGGACGTAAATGTATATCTTATGTAATGTGTTCTTTCTCAATAAAGATTATTATTATTATTATTCAAATATTAATGGGGAGGAACTCTTGGTGAATTATAATAAAAGGTTCTGGTGGAACTCTAAATCTATAACAGGTCTTTTAGACTGTTGTATATAAATTCCCTCCAAGATGATCAGTTTCTTAAATGTACGCCATCCTCAATGTTATCATAATCAAACGAATAAACTGAAATGATGGTTTACCGCGGACAATACATCATCGGCTCTTCACAGATAGATTTGAGGTGTTCAGCAGCGTCTGGCCTGTTAATTTCCTGGATGGGAGACCCCAATCTTCTACGTTTAGATGTGTTTGTGTCAAAACGCTGGATTAGGAATCAATTCCACAAAGCAGTGTTTTGTTATCTCAATTCATATTTTGTAGATGCTTTGAATTCACCTATTTTTTTTTTTATAGTTTCTCCCATTTTAAGATATTCAAAAAAATAAAACGTACCTTCATGTTATTATACTAAAATTGAAAATAAACATTATAAACATTCTATGAGAATAATTATTTAGAGTAAAAATCATATTAGTTCATGGAAAATGAGAATAAAATATACTGTTAAACGTTGTTCAGAAGTTTTCCTGTATCTGTGCCATACACCCGGCATTAAAGGGTATTCACAACGTTAGGGACTGTTCCTCAAGGTACAGGGGTAATTAAGTCACTTTTAATACTGAGATGCCAACCAAATTGGCTCCTACTATCGTGCCTCGTTCATATTCAGTCCCATCTTTTCCAACCGCCATATCTTTATTTATTCTAGAAGAACAGGAAATACCAATATCAGCATATTAAAAGAGAACATGTTCTCGATATTACACGCATTTACAGTACATATGAATTTAATAAATTAATTAACTCCATTAATTATACCAGAAAATACAGCACAAAAAATGTGTGTTTCCATTATCCTGTATATATACATATACATATATATATATATATATACTGTATATATATATATATATATATATATATATATATATATATATATATATATACACGAGTATACAGTATTATATATCGCTACATTAGGTTTAAGAATAATGTTGCTTAATTTTTAGGACTTAAAATTAATATGAGACTTCCCATAGACGGTGTTCATAGGCTAGCAGGTTATTATTATTATTATATATATATATATATATATACTATATGATCAAAAGTATTCGGACACCGCATGGTTTTGGGAAAAATGGTTTTATTATGGCATTTAGTAACCAGTAGGTCCACCCTTTGCTTTTATTACAGCGTCAACACGTCGAGGCATACTTTCCACCAGTTTTCGGTAAGTCTGTGCAGGAATGGCTCGCCATTCCTCTTGCAGAGCTGATGCAAGAGATGCAAGTGAAGCCGGGCGTGGTGTGCGGTTTCGTATCCGTCGCTCCAGTTCGTCCCACATATGCTCGATTGGGTTGAGATCGGGGCTCTGAGCAGGCCAGTCTAACAAATCCACCTTATTTTCACGAAACCAGTCCTGCACACGCCTTGCAGTATGGCAGGGAGCTCGATCCTGTTGAAAGAAACAATGGCCATCTCCGTAGTATTGCCACAGTGTAGGGAGGGCCGAATTGTCCAGAACGTCGAGATAAACGTCAGCGTTCATGGTAGTGGGTATAACAACCAACGGGCCGAGCCCTAGCCAGGAAAAACAACCCCATACCATGATGGACCCTCCACCGAACTTCACCGTTGGACGTACACAGTCAGGAAGAAGCCGTTCTCCGGGCTGTCGCCACACCCAAACACGCCCATCAGACTGGAAGGGTGAATACCGCGACTCGTCTCTCCAAAGAACAGTTTTCCAGTCCTCCACGGTCCAGGAACGGCGGGAGACACACCAGGCCAAACGACGCGTGGCATTAACTTTTGTAATTAGTGGCTTGTGTACAGCTGCTCTACCATAATAACCGAGTCTGTGCATCTCTCTGCGGATAGTTACAGTACTAACGGAGGTACCGGATGCTCTTCCTACCTCCTCAGCGATGGAAGCGGCAGAGGACGTGCGGGACTTCTTGACATGTCGTACCAGACTTCTTCTATCACGTTCCGTCAGTTTGCGTGGTCGTCCGGAACGTTTTTTCGCGTTAGTTGCACCGTCGTGCTTCCATCTCATGATAACATCCGCTACAGCCGACTTTGGTATATCCTGTTTGGCTGCAATGTTTCGTATAGAAACGTTACTTAAATAACATCCGATGACGAGTCCACGTTGGAACTCGGAGAGTTCACGTCCGCTCGGCATGGCTTCACAACAGTTACTGATAACTTAACAGAACACCTCAGCATTATAGTTTCGCCACGCTTTTTCCCAGCATACCTTTCGGCGAAGGTGATATTTGCAGAAATGCAGATTTTCCGGGGTGTCCGAATACTTTTGATCATATATATATATATATATATATATATATATATATATATATATATATATATATATATATATATATATATATATATATATATATATATATATATATACAAGATAGAGAAAGAGTTAGTAATAATAAAAACGATAATAATAATAATGATAATAGAGAGAGAGAGAGAGAGGGAGAGAGTGAGTGAGAGAGAGTGATGCTTAAGAAATAAATTTATTTGAAATTATATTTTGAGGTTTGTATCTAGATAAATCATGAAGAATACTTTTAGTAGACAGAGAAAGGCGAGTTTATCTTTCATGATGGAGAAGTCAGGGAAATTTTGGCTCCAAAAAGTCGCGGTGGTCCACAATATGATATTTGTCTGAGAGCGGTGAATTTACTTTCAAACAACAGGTGTTTGGGTTAACCTGAATACTTCAAAATGCGCGAAATCATAATTAAACGAATTAACTGTAGTTATGATTTATTATCTTAACTGTGTATATATATATACACACACGAGTGTACTTTAATAAGTATCCGCACTTTTTATTTTAGTGATAATATAGTATATATAATATATACTCGTAATAACGAGCCAAAGTGAGATCTATAGGCTTATTTAGGCTAGCAACAGTATAGGCTTATTTAGGTTACTCGTAGCTGTCACATATCGTACGAGTAGTGAGAATGGCTGTGCCGCTTTCAATTTGTACTCAGGAAGAACAGAGATCCATGATTCTTTTTTTGTGGGCAGAAGGTGTGAAAGGAGCTGAAATTCACACGCGTTTATGTGCTCAGTATGGGAATAATGCATTACCATGGCGAAATGTGTACGAGTGGATTCAAATGTTCAAGGAAGGTCGGACATGTGTGACAGATGCTCAGCGCTCAGGACGACCGTCAAAATCAACCAGTGGTTTCAAGCAGGAAGAAGCCACAGCCATGATTTTCGATGATAGAAGATTAACAATAAAAGAAATTGCATCTTCATTAGACATCAGTCAAGGGTCAGCCTATTCGATGGTTCATGACATTTTTGGCTTTCACATGGTTTGTGCAAGATGGGTGCCCAAAAAGTTGACAGAAGAGCACAAGCGTAATCGTATAGACGTCTGCTCTCCTCTTTTGGCGCGGAATCATAATGAAGGTGAAAACTTTTTGGAGCGCATTATCACTGGAGATGAAACCTGGATCCATCACTATGAACCAGAAAGCAAACGACAGAGTATGCAATGGAAGCATTCAACATCTCCCGCTGCAAGGAAGTTGAAAACGCAGCCGTCAGCAGGTAAACTTATGCTAACACTGTTTTGGGATACACGAGGCCCTATCCTTGAACATTATCTGAGCGTGGAACTACAGTAACAAGTGCATCGTATTATGACATGCTTCGGAACGAGATAAAGCAAGCAATTCACACAAAACAAAGAGGGAGATTGTTGGAAGGTGTTATTCTGTTACACGACAATGCGCGCCCTCATACTGCTGCACAGACTAGAAAATGCTTTGAAGAACTTAAATTTGAAGTTCTCGATCATCCAGCCTACAGTCCAGAGTCCAGACTGGCACCTTTGGATTTTTACCTGTTGAACCACTAAAAGACGCTTTGAGAGGTCAGTGATTCCAAGGCGATTGTTAAAAAAAAAAAGTTGGGTAGAAATAACCACATATATTTCCAAATAAAATATAAACAATATAAATATTTACTACAAAATAAATATAGAATAAAAATAACCCTCGTTTCTAACCAACTAGTGAAGTTGGGTTTCCCTAATTAACAAAAAGAAGAAAGAAAAAAAAGTTTCTGAGACAAAGAAAAACAGAGCTCTTTGATAGACAAAAAAATTTTGACTGCTGAATGAAGTGGGCTAGTTTTTTAATAAAAAATTCTTGTAGTTCCCCAACTAACCGGGCAACTTAAAGTCAACCTTTAAACCTCAATATTAACCACTGCAATTAAACTAAAACCCTCTTTAACTAAATAGTGGCCTACCAGAACTAGGTGTAAGTAGCTTAATTAAAATACATAACTAAGGTAAGAGATTAAAACTAGGTACCTAGAAGAAACTCGAACCGGGCTACAACAGCCCTAACTAAATAATTAAATGGCTGTTATATCCCCTATTAAAACTTAAAGGTAATATAGCCCTAACTTAACTTGAGTAAAAACCTTCAAAACCTTAAACCTTTAAAAAAAAAACTTATGGGCAGCACAGCCCTAGCCTAACTTAAACTGCAAAACCTATGTCTGGGAAATAGCCCCTATAAATAAATAACTTAGCAGTGTGCCAAATAGTGACACAACAAATAAAATTCAAAATCTGGAAACTAAATGAAACTTATGAACTAGTTAGAAACAGAAAGGGTAACGTTCAACTGGCAACTTCATTTTTGGTAAGTCTAAATTAATTTTAATGAATTTAGCTTGACCATAGTTAGTAATCTGGCTGCCGACCAAATTTTAACCTTAAAACCACTGCAGCCTACAGTGAAAAATATTACACCTAAATAAAAATAATCTCTCTCAAAAAAAATAAAAAAAAATTTTCAATAAATTTTTCAATAACGATGATGAACTGGAGGAGGCGGTGCATGACTGGCTACGCACACAGCCAAAAACATTTTGTGATGGCATTAGGAACCGTGTAGATCGCTGGACTAAGTGTATTGAGAAACAGGGAGACTATGTTGAGAAGTGATGTTTATAATCAATCAGATGTGAAAATAAAAAGTGCGGATACTTATTGAATTACCCTCATATATATGTATATATATATATATATATATGTGTGTATATATACACACTGTATATACATATTAGAAATTATACAGTGTGTGTGTGTGTGTGTGTGTGTGTGTGTGTGTGTGTGTGTAGCTTATCGAGATTTACTTTAATTGAAAATAGGAAATGTCGTACTTTAGAAAATTCCCAAAAGTTTATTAAAGTAAAAATAATAATAATAGTAATAAGTCGTAATAATAATAGTATTAATAATAATAATAGTAATAATAATGGTAATAATAGTAATAATAATAATAATAATAATAGCAATAATAATAATAAATAAATATTCTAAGGGGTGTGTTTATATGTGCGTAAATAACGGTGCATGCCTATCCGGTTGGCTGTGAGGTGATGGCTCCCTTCTAAGTTACCCCTTCCAGTTCACATACATACATATATTTAAAATAAGCTTTCCTGGTACTTGTAGTTTATCCCCCCCCCCACCCCCACCCACCCACCCACCAAGTTTGACGGAATATTTTCTTTAAAACTAACAAAAATATCACGACTTAACGTAACGAATTATGAAGGGCGTACAATTGATTTGTTGTTAATTATAACATTGTTTGTTTCTGGAATAGTATTTACTATTTACTAATAGATCAACTGTACGCCCTTGATAATTGGTTAGGTTAAGTCGTGATATTTTCGTTAGTTTTAACGAAAATATTCTGTCAAAATTGGTAGGGGGGGGGAGATAACCTACAAGTACCGGTTTCCTATTCACTCACACACACACACACACACACACACACATATATATATAATATATATATATATATATATATATAATATATATATATATATATATATATATATTAGGGTGATTAAAAAAAAATTTTTTTTTAATTGTTCAACCTGTATTTTTGTTCCCTATGACAAAAAAGTAGTGTATGCCAAATTTGGTGAATTTTAAATAAAATTTACTATGTGCTTCCAGGCGTCAAGGTTTCCCTCTTTTTCAATTTGTTTTTACAACTTATGATTTTATGTTTAATTGTTTATATTTCAGAATTTTTAATTAATGGTTTATATACTAGCTTGCTTTTAATTGTTGCTTGGAACTCGTAATTTTGATACCAATTAATCGATTATGGAAGCTAGGCCTAACTCACCATCACCCAGTTGCTCATTTGGGAGAAGTTCTACAAGAAAAGAAACTGAAGTATGGCTAATTGGGCAGCCCTCTGCAGTACTAAAAACATCCGTATTACCATCAGAGAAGGAAATGATGTCCCTCTTCATGCACTACAGAAATATTAAAAAGCAAGACATTAGAGAATCATGCTGCTCTACTGCAGATGATGTGCTAGCAGTTTGGAAAAAAGCAGGAATACCAGCAAAACAAAGAATACATGTAGTAGATAAAATTCAAGGAATACTGAAGGAATGACAGCTGCTTAAGCAAAACAAAGCAAACAAATTGAAAAGATCACAAAATTTAAATAATAAAGAAGAAAAATGGAAAGATAAACTGGAAAACTTATTTGACATTGCTCATAAGAATGCTATGCAGCTTATAAAAATAGATGATGATAAGAAATTCTTGAAAATGCAACGTGAGAAAGGACGTCATGGAAAAATGGGTACCATTGATAAGGCTGTTGCTAAAAAAGAGCAAAGAACAGCAGAAAAGCAACAACGTTATGAAAAGAGGAAAGCAGAAGAAGAGATCAAAAGAAAGAAGAGTGAAGAGGCTGTCATACTCACCAGTACATCATCAGAATCAGAATCAGAGGAGAGTAAAAGTGATGAATCTGGTTTCTGTGCTGCACAACCTTCAACATGGAAAAGTAAGGTTGGCAAACGTAGAAAATTGTTTGATGATAAATTAATTATTAGGAAGTCTTGATGTTGCAAAATTGAGTGACAGAAATGCGTCTCTTTTTAATGCAAACAATCAGACATCGCTTGAATGGGACATCTGCGAACAAATAAAATGCATGTGTTTCAATACAACGGCAGCCAATACTGGTCCTAGAAATGGTGCAGCTATTCTTCTAGAACAAAAATTCAACAACGATTTATTGTGTCTGGCATGTCGACACCATATATTTGAAATTATGCTGGAAGCTGTTGTTTCAAAGTCTTTATCACCATCTTCTGGCCCAGATATAGTCCTTTTTAAGAAGTTCAGAGAAAAATGGTCAAGCATTAATAAGGAGGACTACGAGACAGCATTATCAGATCCAGATATCTATGAAAATATTCATGACATCAAAGATGACATAATTATATTTGCAACAAATCAACTAGATACATTCCAACCAAGAGACGATTACCTAGAACTATGCAGTTAACAATTATTTTTTTGGGAGGTGAACCAAAAGGTGGAATCAAATTTAAACATCCAGCGAGACTTCATTGGGCTAGGTGGATGGCCAAAATTACATATTCATTACAAATTTTTATGTTCAAATCTCAGTTCAAAATTTCAGTAAAAGACAAAAAAGGACTAAAAGACATCTGTCTATTTGCTACTCGGTTATATATAAAGGCATGGTTTACAGCTCCTGTGCCATCTTGCGCTCCTCGTCTTGCTCTGGAATTATTACAGAATCTTGTAGTCTACAAACAAATAAATGACACAATTGCATTTGTTGCTATTAAAAAACTGTTAGGTCACCTCTGGTACCTATCAGAAGAACTGGTAGCCTTGGCCTTTTATGATGATGAAGTGCCTATTGAAACGAAAAACAAAATTGTAAACGGGCTTTTCTAGATCCTGCACTTATTCCAACGAAGAAATTAGAAGATTTTGTCATCAAATACTCAAAGATTCTTTACAATAACAGAATTTAGTTCAAAATTTTTACTCAAAGATGCTAAAGAATGGCATAATGATGAAGAGTATAACTCCGCTAAGAAATCTATCAAACAGTGGAAAGTCGTGAATGATATAGCGGAAAGAGGAGTAAAATTAATGGATGAATATAATAAAATACTACCACATGACGAAGATCAAAAACAATTCTTGCTACAAGTAGTGAAAAACTACAGGGCTGTTTACCCTGATAGAAAGAAAGAAACATTGATGAAGTAAGGACAGCTAATGTCTCAAATATCATGCTAGTTTAATTATGCATGCTTGTGGTTATGGTAGGACCTACGGGGGAGCTTTCCACATTAAAAGAAAGCAATGCGCCTTGTACTGTACCCCCTGGGTGGTGTGGAAAAATTTGACAATTTGAGTCGTTCTGTCAATTTTTAATTGCTGGTAGCAACTCCTAAAAATTAAAAATTTGCTAAAATATTTTAGGATAGTTGTTTTTATGCTGAAATGAACCATTTAAAGGGTTGAACACATAAAAAAATAAAATAAAATTTTTTTTACCCTCATATTTGAATCACCCTAAATTATATATATATTTGTACGACTGAGGAGCTAAGTTAGGTTACCCCTTGAATTCAAATACTATATATAAAAGAAGCTTTTCTATACACACCCACATATATATTTATTTTTCGTGGGTCGAAGCAAATACGTTAGGTTACCCTTGGAGTTGACAGCTATATATGTCTCGTAGTGTAAAACTCTACGGTTCAAAAAGAGTTCGTCTTTGACGAATTGCGTTCTAATATTGAACTCAAAATTCCTTAGTTCTGACAACACAGTGTGTGCAATCTTTCATACGCGAAGTAACCCCATGTAATCCGAAGTAACCCCATGTAATCCGTTGTAACCCCCTGTAATCTCAAATTAAAACATTAAATGCAATATGCATATGAAAATATGCTCATCGCATGAATTCTTCAATCCCCCGCCCCACCTCCGTTGTTGTGAGCATCACGCTATGCAAGGCGAGCGTCTATAAACACATCAGTCTTTTAATTTTTATAGATAAATTTTAATAAAATCTTTTACCATTCCCATGGATAAAGCATAATTGTGTCAACCTATATACCGCCCGTCTTGTCTTAGCCCAACTCACTTCCACACCAAATTTCAACTGTCTCTGATCACTATCTATCTATCTTTCGAAAAATCACGTAAATTGATTGTTTCGAATATAAGATTTATTTGCGCTCTGTAACTTCCTTCCCAATCGATTCCCTTTTGTACGGGTTCAACCCTACCTTCACGCCGCCATCTTGCCGCCTCTAGGTCCTACAATTATGCTTTATTACACTAGGCAACAAATTTCAACTTTTTTTTTGTTACAGACACGTGAACTACTGATTCCTACTAAAGCGGTGATGCTGATTTCAGATCTGATATCAAAATTTCTCTATCACGTCCAGATTTTGTGTAACCGAAAACCCCTATTTTTCATTTTTTTTCTCACCCGCTTCTATTACGAAAGCCGTCTAAGCTACTTTTCCGTGCCACGTTTTATGTTAAGCATACTTAAATAATTAGTGAACAGGGATGTCTTTCCTCCTTTATTCTGGCTTAAGACAGACAGCGGAGTTACCACCCCTGCGCCCAACCATCCACCCAAAGCGCGTTAGTATTTTGTTGTTACTACTGAAAGGCAAATTCCTGTTCTTAAGTGAAACTTTGGTGTGTCCTCTTCCTTTGTCGCTTGTAGGATGACGAGCTCTCCTGCAGGAACCAACAATAATCTCCCATCATATTTGGGTTGAAATTACCTTGGTATCTGTTTCCATAACTGAGATCTGTTGGTGGAAGCGCTCACCATGCTCGTCACTTACAGCCCCAAGGTTGGCCGGGAAGAAGTCAAGATGAGAATGTAAAAAATGAATTTTCAAAGACATTCTGCATCCCATTATTTCATAAGATTTAAGCATGTTTTCTACGAGTTTACGGTGGTTTTCAGCTTTGTGGTTTCCAAGAAAATTTTTGACAACTTCAACGAAAGATGTCCATGCTCCTAGTTCATTCTCATTTAGGTTAGATGGAAACGATGAGTCATGGATGACACTGCGGATCTGTGGTCCAGTGAAAACTCCAGCTTCTAGCTTAGCATCTGTCAATATTCCTTTGAATTTATCCTTTAAATATTGGAAACCACTACCTTGATGATCCATACCCTTCACGAAATTTTTCATAAGGCCAAGTTTAATGTGAAGTGGTGGAAGATGTACTTTCTGAGGGTCAATAAGTGCTGGGTGTTTCACATTGTATTTACCAACAACATGTTCAGTTCTAGATGGCCAATCATGTTTTTTGTAGTGGTTCTTGTCATCTCTGCTGTTCCATAGACACAAAAAGCACATATGCTTTGTGTAGCCCAACTGTAACCCAAGAAGTAATGATACAACTTTAAGGTCGCCACAAATATTCCATGTGTGGTCCTTATATTTGATGAGTCTTAGCAGCAGTTTCATCGATTCATAAGTCTCATTAAGGCCAGTGGCATGTGCTACAGGTATTGAAGGTTTTTCATTGCCGTTGTGCAGTAATACAGCTTTAAGGCTAGCTTTACTAGAGTCAATGAACAGTCTCCATTCTTTTGGATCATAGCGACAGCCAATCCCTTGCATCAGACCACTGATATCGTGGCAGAAACAAACGTTTTCTTCCTGTAAGTAAAATGATGAAAACTGCAAATGGCGATGGCGGAAATGGGAAACTTTGGTGTTTGGTTGGAGAAGATTAAATTCTTGAAGTCTTGAACCAAGCAACTCTTCCTTTTCTTTTGGTAATTCCAAATCGCGAACTAAGTCATTTAACTCCGCTTGACTTAACAAATGTGGGGAAATATTTGCATCTGGAACATATATGCCATCTTTCCCTGTTTCTATATCACTAGCAGAATCTTCAGATGAACTGCTGTCTGTTATCGTTGCTGGTGGAACTGGTGGTGGATTTGTTTCATCATGTGGTACTGGTTTCATTGCTGATTCGCAGTTTGGGTACGTGATCTTTGATTTGTTTTTCTTTGTGAAACCAGCAATCTTTGTCAAACAAAAATAACAATCATTGAAGTGATTTTTCGGCTCACGCCAAACCATGGGGACTGAGAACGGCATAGCTTTTCTTTTACCATTCATCCAAGCTATTAACATTGCATTGCACTGTGCACAGCAAATATGTGGTGCCCAGTCCCTCTGTTGGTCTCCTAACTTAGTCAAAATAACACTTGTAGGCAAGTTTAATCTTTGTTATGTTTCTACGTTGTGGCTTAGGTGTATATTGTCCACAGACAAAGCAGAAGTTGTCTGGGTGATTTACACAAGCACGTCTATTTGATGCCATTTTGAATTACCATACAATATCTGAAAAAACGTAGAAAGTAATTATTACGATGTGCAAAATAAAAAGAAATACACACCGTAGTACAAAACAAATGCTATAAAAACACACAAGTCACCACAACCTGTCACTTGCTCATCAGCAGAGAGCTTCAACAACCGTTCTGCTTGACTGTCACGTAGCGACTGACCGTTGGGCCGTTGCCCGTTACTATGCTCTTGACTCAGTGTTGCCAACTCGGGATAAATTTTATTTATCAAAATTGTTCGAATTTGTATATAGTTGGCAAAAAAAATTGCTTTAACCTTGAAAAGCAAGTTTCATATTACTGGCATTAAGTCGATTAAAACCAAAATCTGGACGTGGTAGAAAATTTTACTAAAAGTGATTTGCATTTTACACAAAATCTAGACGTGATAGAAAAAATCTAATTATAGATTTGAAATCAGCATACCGAAATTAGCTAGGAGCACCTATTTGGTATTCTGTAACAAAATCTTTGTTGCCTAGTGTTATCAAAAGAAAAATGTAAACTCCGCACAAACTATTTCAATCATGATTGGTTCACCACCGGAACTCTCCCGAGTCACAATTTCCCAATCGAGGCTGTAAGTCGAATTTACCTCCGTCCAAATTTGAATGTCAAGAACTATCATTGGCTCTTGCTGATAAACTCCTCCCGTAAGAGGGTGACCCTTAGTTTATCTCGTCTCCGCCTACCCCTAGGTTTTAAAAACCCCGAGAGCGTCGGTAACGAGGTTCTTTGCTCTCTTATTACTCCCAACCACGCAGGCTCTGTGATTAATTCTGTGATTAATTGTGCAATGGCACCACCCCGTCCAAATCCAATTAAATCCAATTTATAGACTCTGCCGCAGATTGCTTTTAAGAAAAGCAGCAGCATAATTTGTACATTGTGCTTCGTAACTAATTTTAAGATTTAATTTATATTAAAGCTCACCTTAAGACTCGAATAACCTTCACTTCGTAAAGTTAAATAGATCATAAAATTGTACATTGTGCAACTTAACTGATTCTTTTTAATCATACAACTTTCACTTCTGAAATTTAACCAAATTTAATTGTTCTTATCAAAAGATTGTGAAACCGAAGTGAGTTAATGAAAACCCTGTTAAAGTGAACTCCGTTGTTTCCATTCACCACGAAACTCATATATGTAGATACAGTGATAACTCCCGAAGTCTCCACCGTGCTTCGTGAACGAAATCAGGAAGCACTTGAAAGTAACCTTTCCGAAACTTTACAGCTAACTGAGGTTAGGAGTGGTCAGTGGAGACCACAAACATTTTATTACAAGGCGTGTGAGCATGGTGCGTCCACTAGTGTTGCCGTGAGACGCGACACCTCCAAAGAGTTTTTTGGAGTTCTCGTAACCCAAGAGTGACGTTGGCCATCATCTTTCGGATATAACTCCGACTCCAACCAAGGGGACCACCTACGGGATTCATAGTCCATCGTCGTCGTCTACATTCGAGCGACCCATTAGGGAACCCGCTCGATATTGGAGGTCCCACCGAGACGCCGAGGACCCAGACCCCGAGGACCCTGTAATTGGGTAAACAAAGAATTGGCCAATTCGCCCCGGGCACCCTCTCTCCTCTCGGACGACGCCACGGTTATAGATGACGTCACTGCTCCCCCATTTGCCTGCTCAACTAACTGCCACTGCGAGTGACCTTCAAATCGAGAGACGTCAGCTGATGCCTCGTTGCTGCCTCCGTTTTCTCTCTCGATCCACCTCACCCAAACGTTTTTTGACGTTTGCGTGATTGAGTTACGTAATTATTAAGTATCACTGATTTACTCTTAACCTAATTATAATATTAAATTGTGACGTTCTTGCAATATTGCTAAATTGTGTATATATACACTAATCATTAATAATACTCCTTCCACAGTAATAATTCTCGGTTGAATGGTAACTAAACAATTTTTCTTTGGTGGTACTTTTAACAATTTTTATTTTTCTCTTCGAGTGAGTGGGACCAATGAAGTGATTACTGGATAGTGTAATACAGTTTTAATTTGACTTTGCAGTCATTTATTTATCTTCAATATTTTTAATGTTTAAATTTTTTTTAATTATTGAATTACCTTGCGTAATACTTTTGTACTTAAAATTTTTTTTTTTAATAGGTTAGGTAGGGTTAGGAATTTTAATTTTTTCAGTTTTATTTTTTATTTTTGTGATACGGGAATGACGCTGGTGACGTAATTTACAGGCCATATACGTGAATATGATTGGGGCACGACTAGTGGTACTTCTTTGCAGACTAAGACTGATGGCTGGATCAACCATCGTTGGAACTCCAGACTTTTCGAGCTCATGATGAAGGACACCGGAAAGGACTTTGTGTGGGGCTCTTCATCCATTGGTGACCAAAGATTCGATCATCCGATTTACAAGTAACCTTTTGCTATCCTAATCTTCATTCTTCCCATAATCTTTTTTAGTACTCTTATATCACCAATTTTTATTAAAATTATAGAACAATGCTGGCATAATTTGTTTTCTTTCTTATCAATCCCATCATTCCTCAAATACTTCTTTTTTGTGTTTTACTTCATTGTTGGAGGTCCCTCGATTGCTTTGCGTTGATTAAGTTAACCAAACTTTTAAACTTTTTTTTTTTTTTTAGAAATTGAATAGTTAATAGTTTGCTTAATTTGGATTTCGGAAATGGGTGCTCTTCCAATATGTGCTCTACCGCGAAACTGTGATCTACCATATTCCAACTAATATTCCATATTCCAGGCTAACTAACGAAAATATCACGACTTAACCTAACCAATCGTCAAGGGCGTATAGTTGACCTAACGATTGGTTAGGTTAAGTCATGATATTTTCGTTAGTTAGCCTTATAAGGCTAGTTTCACGGTAGAGCACGTATTTGAATATGGTAGATCACAGTTTCGCGGTAGAGCACATATTGGAAGAGCACCCGGAAATGTACAGTACTTAATTACCTTAATTACATTAAAAAAAATTCTTTACGCTTTGCAACTTTTTTCTAATTTTTTTGTTTTGAATTTTATTTTGGATTTATATATATATATATATATATATATATTTTTTTTTTTGTACACACGCCGATACCATACATACTAGGACTACACTGCAACATCACTTTATTTGTTTATTTTCGCACGCGACGTTTATGCCACATTCCGATTCCGACTGGGAATTTTTATAACCACTTACACCTCCACGTCCGTCCTTCCCTAAACGTCGCCGAATTCCAAATACCAACATGGCCGACTCCAACAAAACTACTTCCACTGCTGCTGCGCCTGCCGCGAGTGTACCAACCACAAATGTTACGGTCTCCAGGGTACTCAACCTGCCGACGTCCGTCCCAAAATTTAAGGGAACACTGGTTCCACAAACTGGAGACATGCTTCGACAATGAGAGGGTCACTGCGGAGAAGGACAAAATCTCTGAATCACAGCGATTTATTGATTTCACAGAGAGATCAGCATCCAAGTTTGTTGAAACTGACCCCGAGATACGAGAAGCCACTACGTGGACCCAGTACCGACAGATTTTCTTCGAAAATTTTAAGGATGTAAGCGACACCCAACCGTTCACGGCCATGACCAACTTGTTCCGACTGCGTTGGTAGGATGGCGAAGATTTAATGGAGTTTAGGAATCGTATTCAACGCACTATGAACAGTGTTATCCTAGCCATCGACGGTGCTTTTGATTATGCAATGCCCTCACAAATGGCGAAGATATTGTCCTTTTCGGCGATGTATGCGAACTTACCAAGTCACCACCAAGTCAAATTCCAGCAACATGCGGATATTACCGCGTCGTTGGCAACCATCTTGAACAAGGTAAAGAAGTCGTGTTCAAACTCTACTGACTTTAGTATTCGTCGACCACGGGAGGAACGACCTAAAACCTTCCAGTCCATCCGCTATACCACAGATAAAACAGGACGGCAGCAAAAGCATAGTTCTGCTTCTGCAACGCCTTCGCCGTCGAACCAGTCTCGACCAACCCCATCACCGCAGCCCCCCCCTATTCCGACCTCAAACTCCACCCCAACGGTGCTACAACTGCTGTCAAGTTGGTCATGGAATAAAACAATGTAGGGCGGCTGCGTATTGTGATTATTGCAAAGAGTCTGGTCACCGGCGGGGAGAACGTTCAAAGTACCAGGATAAAGGTACTCTTCCCCAACAACAACAACAACGGAATCCGCGGCCCCAAGGATTCCGACCTTCCACTAGGCCACCGCAACAAGGATACCCCAGAGGAACCCCTTCCTATGTAACCAACCCTAAGCAAAGTCACCTTGAGCAGGACGTTCGACGTCTTTACGCGACGGTGAAGACTCTCACGGAACGTCTGAACGGCGTGGGACCACCGGACCACCAGACATACCTCTGGAAAGTCATGAGACTGCAGGTCAATCCGATTATTTTTTAGAGGATTCGTCGGCTTCATAATTTCCGTATCTTGAGGAGCCGGGTTGTCCTCCTCCGGAATGGCTGTTCCAGCGCAGAAAAATCCAGGAGTTACTACTCCACTTAAGGACCCCGAGGGTCCTGCACAAAATAATCCAGATACTACCTTAGAATCTTATGAGTTTTCCTTTTCAGAAACTGCTTGCATTGAACTCGAGATCAATGAATCTCGCCCTGCTTCACAGAGACCCGTGGTTAATTCTGTCGATGTTTCTACGTCACATGTTTGTACGATTAATAACGAGTTTAAGGATGTTATTCCGCTTCGTGTTCGAAGCTTAAATATGTTTGGTCTGTTAGACACTGGTAGCACCGCTAACCTAATTAAACAGTCTAGTTTAAATAAGTGCTTTGTACCAAAGTTCAGGATGTTTCGAAGAATCTAAACCTTTTAAATATGCATCCAGCTCTAGACCATTCTCGCCTTGTTCATTCCTACATTCGATAAATCCATCGAGCAGAGCGGTGTATGCGTATTCAAGAACCGTGTCAAAATAAATCATATCCGTAACACAAGCGTCTAATATAGGCTTCAGCTTGCGGAATCCGACGATTTCAAACATTCTGTCGAGGATGAAACAGTTTCGCGTAGGGACAAGAACGTTATCATCAGACGCGTTCTTCCACATCTGTCGTATATCAATGCATGGCTGTTCGTTATTTATACAGAACGTGCAAACAACGGCGTATGAGGGTGCGTCACTAATCTGCTCTCTTCTTTTACCTACACCTGCAGGTATTTTATAACGGTCCTCTCCCCACTTCTCAACTATCACGAAGACTCTATTCATCTCCTCAACACTTAAATAATTAACATTACGCTTGCTTGCTTGCCTGCAAATCGTTTCAAGTACATCGCTAATGGTGCCGGTTTCACGCCTGAACACGCGCAATGACTTCGTCACGGAGACATCGTACGAGGCGTTGAGAATGCTTCTCAAAGGAAGTTCCATCGTATTCGTACGTCCACTGGGTTCAAGCTCTGAGATGACTACGAGCCACAGGTGGACGGATCGGCTCGACGGGCAGAGTGAGTCACGCTGATAAAACGTGTATTGGTTTGTTCGAACTCGTATGTTTCGTGAGGTACACGGGTGGTCGGCTCACTGGGGAGAGTGCGTCACACTGCTAAAACGTGTACAGGCTTCTTCGAACACTTATGCTCTTGGGCAAACAGAATTTTCCGAAACATTTCGACTTTAATGTTTTATCACTCACCAGACGTTCATTTCCACAAACTAAACATCTTCACAATCCGGCTCACTATTTGAGAGAAACATATGTCCATATTTATCCTTTTTGTTTAACAAGCGATACACGTCTCTAAAGTCTGTTAAAAACTCACACAGCCCATTAGCCACAACCTCACTACGAACCTCCTCATGATATATATTAATATAGTGGTAAAAATACTTAAGATTCTCCATGATGACAAGATTTACATTCTTAACCGTAGGGTACGAGTAGTCGGTATGGTGTAACATGACATAATATCGCTTGTCAGACCACTCATCAACAAGACTCACTATCCATAACCGTTGCTTATCTTCTGATCGTGTTGCTTCTTCTACGGGGTGTCAGGAAATGATTGCCCCCCCCCCCTGTAGAGCAAAAACTAGAAGAGATAGATAAAAACCGGCGAGACCACTTGAAAGAACGTTGAAATCTGAATAAAAACCATTATATTCTATTCCTGTGATTTTAATTCTTACCATTTTTTTCCCCTCAGAAACCATGGCATCATCTTTTTTGAACGATTCAGAGAAAAAGCGAGTTCTTGACCGCATTCGAGCTGTCACGTTTCGTGAAGCAAATGAAGCTGGTGCAACTTTCATAACTCGACACTGGGTGGCTGAGAGATTAAAAAGATCAGGAGACTTTGTCAAAAGGAATTGGAATAAGAATCCTGAAGATTGTGAAACAGAATTTCGAGGAGGAAGACCGGAGAAATTATCTCAAGAATCGAAAGACATTGTGCTTGCTGCATCACGGCGCCGAAAGAAGCGCTGCTCTGAGGTAGCGAAAGAGATACTTATCCGTCGTGGTAAGATAGTCAATCGGCAACTTGTGCATCAATTTCGAGTTCGCCAAGGCTTGAGTGCTTGGCATGAAATAGCTAAGCCACGGAAGAGTGATCTTAATATTGAAGATCGGCTATGGTTTTGTGATTATCTTGAGGAATGGACGGAAGACGATTTCCTTCACTTGGTTGTCAGCGATGAATTCTTCGTTTATGTCTCAAGAAAACCAAATTTTCAGAATGATCGGGTTTGGGCAACAACTCCTGATGAAGTCCCAGACGACCAGAAGTATCGAGAAATAGTAAAAAATCCAGCATGTGTGGGTGTTTTCATTATGTTCTCTATTCGGAAGCTCATCTAGGTTATCAAACCAAGAGGAACCAGTTGGGATGGGCCTTATTTTCGAAATGTAATTTTAGCCCAACATGTAATTCCGTTTTTGAAAGACCCCGAGTGTGTTTTGGATGTTGAACAGGCAACCTTTCTTCAAGACAAAGCCCCCTGTATGAAAGCACTTGCGACTCAACAACTGCTTAAGGACAATAACATTGATTTTTTCGGAAATAATGAATGGCCTGGCAATTCTCCCGATCTTAATGTCTGTGAACATGTCGGATCCATCATGAAGGATCGGGTGGAGTCCTTAATGCTGGAACAACCCATTCAGAATCGGTATTCAACAGAAATTATGACTGCAAAGATCAACGAAGTCCTTGAAGAAATGAGTCATGATACCGATCTCTTTGAGACACTTCTGGGATCATACCCCCGTCGATTAATGGCCGTCAGAGCTGCAAATGGGGGCAACACCCGATATTAAAAACAAGTGTTTTTTATTCAAAATTAAACGCTCTTTCGCGTGGTTTTGTCTGTTTTTTCTATTCCTTTCAGTTTCTTCTGTACAGGGGGGGGGGCAATCATTTCCTGACACCCTTTACTTCACGGTATATGTGAGCCTTTATAAAGCTTAGGTCTATAACATACTTCAATACATCGTCTGTACTACGAAATCCTACAACACCCTCGCCAGAATACCCGTAGAGTATTTGAACATCTTTGTCCTTCGCACGTCTCAATGTAGCCTTAAAAGAGGCAAAAGAGGGTGGAATAGGGAGTTTTTCAGTTTCCACCAGACCACGTCTTGGCACTTTCCCGAATACCACTTCATAAATGTTGAACACGCAATATTAAAGGTAGCCAATACTATTTTTCTTCTACTCGAGAGAATACACGCCTGAGCTCAAGGGTATGCAGAGGTGAACTGAGCACGCAGGGATGGAAGCATGCTCAGGTAGCGGCAGGACTCACGTTGCCGGTCTTACAGTGGGCGGGGCTTAGCTTTTTACTGTACACACACACACGCACGCACGCACGCAAAGGAGAAAATGAAACCCTAATTGAAACACGATTTATGTAATAAACGAAATATTCAAGGTGTGTATATATATATATATATTTACAAATACATTTAATAAATAAGTTAGCAATAGACATATGAAAGATTATAGTATCCAAAGGGGACGGTATCATAGCACACCCAACTAATCTTACTTTTGAAAACTGTCAGGATATCTACTTATGGTTACAATTTCTTGTTACTCTAACGTAAAATTAATCCCTTCATGTTTTTGTCTGTTTGCATGGTGATTATTTCTGCATATACAGGGTGTACATAAAGTCAGGATCTATTTTGGTGAAGCACTTGGAAATTATATGGAATTCAATCATAAAATGATAAAGTGGTAACATTTATTAAATAATTAAGAGTAGGATTCGACGTGACGCCCATCAGTATCCTTGCACAGCTCAAATCGTTCCGCAGCATTTATAAACACATTCTGGAGCATTTGCGGGGTTATGTTATCTGCAGCAGTTCGTATACGTGTACGTAAGTTTTCAAGACTCGTAATCTTCGTCTGATAGACGTGCGATTTGATAAAGCCCCATGCAAAGAAATCTAAAGGGGTTAAATCTGGTGATCTCGCTGGCCAAGGTCTGTTGCTTCCGCGTCCGATCCAGCGATTTGGAAAACGTCCATTTAGATAATCCTGAACAATTTTGGCATAGTGACAAGGAGCACCATCATGTTGATAGACGACGGGGATAGGATTATCTAAATGGACGTTTTCCAAATCGCTGGATCGGACGCGGAAGCAACAGACCTTGGCCAGCGAGATCACCAGATTTAACCCCTTTAGATTTCTTTGCATGGGGCTTTATCAAATCGCACGTCTATCAGACGAAGATTACGAGTCTTGAAAACTTACGTACACGAACTGCTGCAGATAACATAACCCCGAAAATGCTCCAGAATGTGTTTAGAAATGCTGCGGAACGATTTGAGCTGTGCAGGGATACTGATGGGCGTCACGTCGAATCCTACTCTTAATTATTTAATAAATGTTACCACTTTATCATTTTATGATTGCATTCCATATAATTTCCAAGTGCTTCACAAAAATAGATCCTGACTTTATGTACACCCTGTATGTATATATGGTGGAGATTTAATAATATTTTTCTCGATAATTCAGCACCGCTGTAAGACACAAAACTTTTAAGAATTATCTGCGTTTAAATTCGTGGTATTTCTCTTGTTGTAGCTCTTTATTTTACCTACCATTATAGGACCAGTGCGGAGCTAGGCAATGTTATAGCTACTTTTGATGAAAGGGGAATAGATGATATGGATGCTTGTCCGCATAACCAGCCCCGTGATTATCGAGGAATAATGTAAGTATTTTGAGGTTAACAACAAAATATATTGTATTTTCATTTATTAAATGGCAGAAAACATGTACAGAACCGGGCCAGTATCCGTTAAATAAGTCTTAATGGCTACAGTTACAAACGTATATACAACTTTACACAATAGAGGTATACACCTTTACACATTACAGGGACTGCTACCATATGGGAACCATTTTTTTTTATCTCTCTGCATACAATTTTATCGTTTATCTCTGTGTCGCACAAATCGAATAATTTTTAAAAATTCATAAATCCCTTACCACGTGACATGTGCATGAGAAATAAAATGCAATACAATCCGCATGTTTCAGTATAATATCCTTGGAAATGATATGGGGACCAAACAATCTCAGGCACATGTAATTGCGCGAAAAACTCTACAATTACCGAATCATTCCAGGGCTGAAATCCAAATGAATCAAAAAGGTACATTCTTTCCCTATTTTAAAAATAGATTGCAAACCAATGAATCCCCTCACCCCCCACAATGTCGGTGTTAACGATAATCTCGTACCAGTTTCTCGTACTTGGCAGCTTCAATATTTCATTCTTCGCAAACACACCGATAAATTTTGAGCGTATGAAATGGTCACTTTTCATTACTCTCTGGAGTGTATTCGCATCCATTTTAAAAGTCTGTGATCACGTTCCTGAAACGATCAACTTCTATTAGTGCCTGTGATTCGAGATACACGAGTACACTTATATGCGCGTCTGTAGGCTTGGCAAATTCCAACCTGACTGAGATATTCCCACTCTGCTGTGGCCTTAAATGCGTATTTTCGCCAGCAGAGAAATCAGGCGTAATATCAAATGAATAAATGTTAAATTCTTCGACAAATTCTTTCTGCATGATACCAAAACTAAGTTCGTCACAGGCGCCTGTATTATGAGCCAGACTACTGTATGCTCTCGCGCAGAGCGGGAACACAGCATCTGATGAGTAGTCCGTAATCATGGTCCCTCCCAGAGCGAGGCCATTTACTTATAGAGTAATATTTTTAAGGCCGAAATTCTCGAATTTAAAGGCACTCTTTTTATATTTTCCATTCGTCGAGACGTGGTCCTGCATTCCAATTAATATCCTTTTAGGTAGGACTCCAAGGGCCACATTTTCTAGTTGCTTCGATGCCAACCCTGCGGGGACCGTGTACAGTTTGAACTGTACCCTGTTAATTGGGTATTTTACTGTGGCGTGTATTAAGTCTTTCTCAATTTCTATTTGTTTCAGGGAACTTAATTTCACTCGGCGTATACGCAAATACGTTTCCATGATGTGTATCACAACGGGTTTCGCGCCTTCTTGATCAGACCCCAGATTTATGCAGATCTCAGGAATCGTGCGGATAAGCTTCAACTTCATATCCACCTCGTTCAAAAGCAACTTCTCCTGGAATGTGGTCTGTATGCAGGCGTCCAAAACATTCATATATCTTTTTTTTAGAATTTTTAAATTTATCCTTAATACCATTTTCATCTTTAGTGTGGTAATACCCCTCAGCAGTTAAAAAGGTGTCCTTCGCTTCTTTTGAAAAGTTGGACATTTTCCAGATAGGCTCGTAGGTGGTAGTACCCGGTTCCTGCTGAGATGTTAACCTGGTTTAAATACACTTCACACTGGCTGAATATGGAGTGTAAAAAGTTGGTTTCAGGGTAGGCAGAGTAACTATCACCGCAGTCCGTTCCATCAGAATCGGCTATACGCAGTTTAGCGTACTTGTGCATGCAGCTCGGGTCAAAAAGTAAGGGCCTGAGCTGGGTATCACGAATTCTATAGGGGCACTGGCTGAACTAATTGTGTTTAATGGGTTAATTGTAATAAAGTCGCTATGCTCAATAGAGACCTGAGTGGGGGGCATATCAAAGAGGGACATTTCCGATTTACAGCATTGTCAACTACACGGATAGATGGATAGATGAAACGTGCCATAACGAGTCAGAAATAGTGCCACCTCCCTCGACAAGTATTAGTCAACCTATGATTCGTGAGAGTAGTGCCCTCAGCTTATATCAGTTAAAAAAATGATCAGCCATAGGTTTTCATACGCTAAGAGCACTTTTTTATTTCCTTTTACGTTTTGCGCCTCGTGATGGTAACCCCTTCTTCCTGGCAGATCTCTTCTTTCCGCCGCCACGCTTTTTTCTCTCTGCATCTTTGATGATTTCATCCCGTGTACGTTTTAAATGTTTTTTTAGAGATTCTTTAGGCTTAGTTAAAAAATGGATCGAAGTCCACTCCCACGCTGGTACCTCACCCCTTGGTAGACTGTCTTCGAGTCATTATAAACGACGAAAGTGTAGTTTCACTGTTAAACTCCCATCACCAAATGAAAATATTTTTCCCTCAATCGTCTTATATATATCGAGATGGTTAATAAATTAGTCGCAACATTCACATTATGGGGCTTGTCATATGTAATGCTGAAACTTTTCCTTCTATGGCTGGGGATGTGTGCAATGCGCAGCAGGCGCGCCTGGGTGTCCCCAACAAATCGGTGTTCTACGATATTGCTGTAAATATAGCACATGTCTGGGGGCGGAGAGTATTCACCCAACTTTTCCATCTTCATTTGATACATTTAGCTGGACAAGTCATGCTGTGCCTCGTGAAAGGTATCTCTTTGGAGAGCTGCGCTATATCGGCCCTCTGCCACAATTGTGAACAGCTCTTTATCTTTAATATTTCTACTAAGCGTTGAATTTAACTTCAATGTGCATGCAGGCGTGTCTATGTTTACGACTTCAAAAATTAAATCGTATGTCAGGCGCGACATTTCAAGACTCTTGTGCTATAGTACTGTTCCTCGCCGAACATGACTGATCGCATAGTATTGTTTAAGGTTATACCTAATTTTTCGCACTCATCGAATCTTCTAATGATCAGAAATATGATTTGTTCATTTATAAGAGTTAAAAATTTGGTGGCTAACTGGAGTTCACATAACCCCACCTCATGCGAATCACGCTCCATTTCACAAAGTTGGCGAGGGTGTTGTTAGGATGTACAGAGAGAGAAGAGGAGGACGGGAGTGTGACGTAGAAATGGTTAGGAGCCATGTTGCATACTATTTAAGCTTCATTACTGCATCAGCTTTTATATAGGTGGTGAAGCTTTCTGGGTAACCTAGCCATTTCATCAGGTACATTTTTCTCTTTCCTGAACCTTTGCTTCCTATAATTTTCTCAATTTTAAAGACGTTTTTTCCTGAATTAAACGCCACTTTCTGCAACTCCTCGCGGTAAAAGCCTCCTGCGATTTCTTCCTCATTCAAATCTTCAATGTAATACATCATTATCGCACCTTTAGGTCTCATAGCTCTAACTTTAAAAATCTCACGTGTCCATCCTTGCTCAAATCCCTTCGCGAATTTATTCCCCGAACGTGACAGCCTCACATAATCATTGATTTTGAAACGCGCAGAGTGTGGTGGTGGTGGTGGTTCCATTTCTTCTCACCTCTGGATGCGTACCTCTTTCTAAAACCTCGTTAGGTGTTGTCCCAATAGTGCGATGGTGTGAGCGGTTGTAGGATGAGGCCAATGATTCCAGAATGTCTAGAAATCTGTATGTGTTTTTATGTGTAAAATAGCGGTGCATGCGTTCCTTTATGGTACGCTGAACTCTTTCAGCTAAAGAAGCCTTATGTATAGAATTGGTAGTGTAATAGCTGATATTAAACTCTGTCAGCATGTTCTGAAAAGCGCGACCTATAAATTCTTTCCCCATATCCGTACAAAAATAGCCAGGAATCTTGTTTTCTTTCAACATCAACGTTTTGGTCGCTTTAGCAACTGTTTCAGGCTATTTATTTTTCAGGGGAATTAGCCACAAATATCTAGAGAATACATCTATTATGAATAGGATGTAGCGGTAGCCATCGTTATAAACTGAATATCTTTGCATGTCTGTTAAATCCACCTGCCAAATAGAATCAATCGAATCCGCGGTTGTCTTGGCCGTTTTAAACCTTTTTCTCACCGGTTTATGAAGTGTATAAGCATCCTGTTCCCGCAAAAATCTCTCAACATATTTTTTCCTTACACCGTAAACACCTCTGTACAGTCTATTAACGCCACCATAGGAGACGGGGTTAGAAATGTCATAATAGCGTTTACTTAATATGGTAGCCATCTGCGTATTTTAGAGGGACGTGGATAAGGCTGACCGTTTGTCCTCTTCTTTCTCCTCTTCAGAGGTGTTGCCGCTGGGGGCGATGGCGTACTCAGTTGTGACACATGCGAGACTTGATCCAAGTCTTTTAACTTATTCAGATTACCTATCAATGATTTAGGGACATTTATTTGTTGTAGTCTTGCTTTAATATGCTCCCAACTTGTTGGCGAGGATCTGTCCCACTTTCTCACCAGATCATGAATAATATCAACAATATTGGATCCTTGTACCCTTGTTCCTTCAACAATGACCTTGCCTGTATCGGTCCACTGTATGATGGGGTCCTCACTCAATAGATTATAATGACTTAACCCTTTATTACTCAATGTATGTTGGAGTCTGTTTTTCAGCACATGTTTGATGTGTTGTGATCCGTTGCTCTTTGGTTGGGCATCGTCGGGGCCAGGTCCTCTGTCGCCATGCTCAGCACTACTCGCGCTGTGTTTAATAACCACGGGGAGCTCTGTAGGGTGCTTATATTCCTCGTACTCATGAAGAAATTTCTGCACAGCCCTTAGTACAAGATCCTTTTCTCATCAGGTGACTTTTCTCTCTTTAATAGGGCTAGCAACTCGTTTTCCATTCTTTTAATCCTACTTTTACGGTGTTCTAGAGACGTGTCTGGAGTCTTTGAACTTTGCAATAAAGCATACACCTCGTGCGGAATCCAAACCACTTTCTTCATTATATTAATCTAGTCAATAAAGGACCCAAAACTGAAAATAAGATGGGTAGGAATGATCCTCCTCTTTGTCAATAATGCGGTTTTTCTTACCCACAGTTTGACTTTTATGAGCGAGCGCTCGTATTATGTTCTTGAAACGACGTAAGCGAGTCTTCTGAGAGGGTTTCATTGGCATATTACATTTTATAACATTAAGACAGATTTCACAGATGCAATTTAAAACGTCACTGTCGATATTTTTAACAAACATCTGTTGCAGGCCCCGTGGCAATGGTTGATAGATTTTTATCAATTCACCTTATTTCTTTAGCCTATTTGTCATTCTGGAATATACACTATTTCAGGTTCGCTTGGGAATATATTCGTTCTTAGAAGCACCCTAAACGTGTTTCGCGGGTGAAGGTCACAAAGCAACTATCTATAACGCTGGTTTGTGGGCTCTTTATAAACCTCCAAAAACTCCTTACGCAGATTCGGGAACATTTGGTTGGCTAATACCCCAATTTGTGACACAGCTCTACGTTGCGCGAATAAGACTAGATATTGTGTATTTAGCGACACATCGCGCATATATCTGTGTTTGAAAAATAGATTCTGATTGAAGAAGAACACGCTTATGTTAAGGTGGTGGGAGAATACTGTAAATGTCTCGGCAAACGTTTTATCCATCTCCAATATGAGGTCGTCAATTACAATGACGGTATGTTCATTTCCCTTTAACGAATTAACGTCATATACATCTTTGTGGAACAAGATTTCATCTTGGCACTCATTGAAAACTGATTGGTATGTCGAACAGCACCATGTAACTTTATGCAAAAAATTTTGAGAACATCTCTCGCTTTTCTTTAATGATTTTAAGCATAAACACAGTTTTACCACATCCTGTAGTCCCAGATATAATACATGTGGATGGGCTCGTGAACCTGAATTTTTCTACAGAATCCATTTCTAGCACGTCACACTCCTAGGTGGGTCATCTACGAAGTATTACAAATATTGTTTGCTACTCCTTATAGTTCGGATCCCATGTAAAGCTTTAGGTCCCCTCAGTCATACTTAGATGTTGCGGAGGAGGTTAAACAGCCCCATCATTATATATATATATATATGGGCACAAAAGTAGAGAAATTGCGAGGAAATTCATTTTTTTGTTGAAACTGAAAAATATCAAACCTAAATCTCGCCTAACTTAAAAGATCCGAATACTACGTTTACGATAGAGGAGATCAGTTTAAATTTACTCGTATGACGTTATATTTAACTGAGTTAAGTTAGGTGTAATTGGGTTAAGCTGGATTAGCCTAAGTAATTAGGTTTCGGCGGTATTCATTTCGAGCGTTTTCCGTTTCGGTCTACGGTTTTCGTTTCGGTAATTTTCCGTTTCAGGAAAATGGCCGAATTCCGGCAAAAATGTTCGTTCATTTGAACGAGTTAATTTTTGTATTTTACCCCAAAATATATAATATATATATATAACATATATATATATATATATATATATATATATATATATATATATATATTAATAATAAAAATAAATAAATAAATAAAAATGTTTCATTAAACAAATATTTAAAATTAAACTTTTTATTATTTGCAAAACAATTCCAGGCTGGGAATTTCATATGCACTGTAAAGGAGTAAAATGGTTAAGTTAAGCCTTAAATTCGATTTTTCCTGCAAAGAAAACGTTATTTACTTTGGGTAAACTCTACTAAGATGAAACAAGTATTTAATAATGTTCCGAGAAAGAAGTTTATTACGAAAGGAAAATATCATGTTTGATTCAGGTTGTTTAATAAGGAAAACTGTCTGTTAAAAGTTATTTTCGATCAAATAGACGACATCTGATTCTCTTAAAACTGTATATACGAAAGGGAGGAAAATATCATGTTTTAGTATTTCGTTCAAAGGGTATCTTTAGAGGAAATTTGTTTTTTGTCGGAACTGATAATAATTATCAAACCTTAATCTCGCCTAACATAAAAGGTCCGACTACTACGTTTATAATAGAAGTGATTTGTTTAAATTTACTCGTATGACGTTATATTTAACTGAGTTAAGTTAGGCGTAATTGGGTTAAGCTAGATTACCCTATAATTAGGTTTCGGCTGTATTCATTTCCAGGGTTTTCCGTTTCGGTCGACGGTTTTCGTTTCGGTAATTTCCGTTTCGAGAAAATGGCCGAATTCCCTTAAAAATGTTCATTCATTTCAGTGAATTAATTTTTGTATTTTACCCCCAAAATATATAATTTAATAGATCTTATATATATATATGTATATACATATATATGTGTATATATATGTGTATATATATGTGTATATATATGTATATATATATATATGTATATATATGTGTATATATATATGTATATATATATGTATGTATACATATATATATGTATATATATGTATATGTATATATATGTATATATATATATATGTATATTAGGGTGACAATAAAAATCGAAAGTTGGAGTTTTTTTATTGGCCATTTGTTCAATGCTGCTACTACATGAGAAAACAATGTACTGTAAATATTAGGTCATTCAGATAATATTTAGGGGTGTCTCAAGTGAGGTAAATAATTCTCCTTATAACAAAAATTAATTATTCATTACCTAGTAAAAATAAATTAATATTTTTTTTAATTAATGTAAATAAACGTTAGTTTTAGTTCATAAGGTTTAAGTGCAGGCGTACTCCAATCGTAATAAGTAAATAATATATTTACTAAATATATTCCAGGGTGTCTTTCATTCAATTGTAGACCACCCATTAATTCTTGCTTTTCCTCAAGCCATACCCCTTTTTCAATGTACCAGGCTGAGACTTCCTATGATCCTCAACAACCTGCAAGAGATGTTGGCGCTGGTCTTCATTCTTCGTAATCTTTGTATTGAAGGCCTGAATCAAGGCAATTCCCCTCTCTGCCATGTCATTGACGACTTTTAGTCCTTCAACTATAGTCAAACCAGTCTTGAAATCTTCGTCGTCCGGCCAGGTCTCTGGTTCCTTGGACAAGAAACCATCATTAATTTTTAGAAGTTCAAAGAGAAGCTTTGACCTTTCGAGGCAAAGTCCGAGAGCTGCTTTGTTGAAATGGAAGAAACAGCAGGTATTGGGGCTCGCTTTGGAGGATCTTCAGCAGCTTCTTTTTCGAGGATTGATCGAGCGATATTTTTTTTCGTCGTTGCATTGATGCCTTTATCAAAGAGTGCGAGATCAATCAAGTACTCGCTGAGGTATCATAAGTGACGACCGAGGACACTAAGGCAGGATGCTGAGATCTTTTCATCGTGGTACTTTGCTAGGTCTTGAAGAAGCTTCAAATCGTTCGCGGGAGCAGATGAAGGACTGCTGGCCGTGAACCACGCGCTGACATATAACTCCAGGGCAAAAAATACAAATCGTTTTAAGCCAGACATTTCACGAGTTGTAAGTCTGAACTGATGGGAAAGCAGCAGGATTTTTAATGAATAAATTACTTTTGCCATCCAACGTGCTCGGTGAAGTGCTCCAGGTCGCCGAAACCTAAAGTTAGGTAAATTACCTCCA
>JAJOZX010000406.1:640000-682500 GCA_023014485.1 Bathynomus jamesi
TTCCACATCTGTTCGACCTCTGTCATCACCAGTCGGCTACTTTCTCTGACAGGGCGAGACTCGGACAGGTGAAAGAACAAGAATCGTTCCAGGACCTGCCGCTTGGACGGCAATTTGGCTCCTGTAAGGGCATATGAGTTGGGAGAAGTCTCCAGTAGCCATAAAACATCATTCTTTCTTAGAGTAGTCGCCATTTTTCATCTACCTGCAAAGTATACAAAATAGAGAATTAGTAAGTGACAATGGTGGAAACTTTGTTACTCTTGTACCACCCCCTAATATTTATCAAAAGTCCTAAAAATTTGCCTGAGTGATTTTCTTCAGGAACGGCACCAAACGCGCCACCGCACTCGCTCCTCCAGGCAACTTGGATTTTTACCCCTATTGGCTATTGCCACCCTATGTATATACATGAATGTATAAGATCTATTAAGTTATATATTTTGGGGGTAAAATACAAAAATTAATTCACTGAAATGAATGAACATTTTTAAGGGAATTCGGCCATATATGTATATATATATATGTATATATATAAGCAAACAACCACAAGGAAAAGGAAACACAAAGTCCGAGCGCTTTCGTGATATATTCACATTATCAAGGAAGAACAGAAAATAGACGGAGATTACAAAGTATTTGAGTTAAATAGACAAGCAAAAAATTCACAATTGGCACCTCAAATTAAAGGCCTTAAAGCCCTCTAAAGATTTTTTTTTTTTTTTTCCCCAAATTGATAACATAATCTGTAGGCAGCTAAATAACTGAATAAAAAATATATACTGTATAGATGAAATTAGACAAAAAGAAAACCAATACAGAGAACAAAATTATTATAATGGTTATTAACATTTAATTAAAACAGGCAATTAATAGGCAAGATTTAATGAAAAACAAATAGATGACGTAGATAACAAATAGAAAACATAATCTGTAGGCTGATTAATTACTATACAGATGAAATTAGACAAAACACCAGTAAACAGAAAACCTAAAAAAAAAAAAAAAAAAAAAAAAAAATAATTATTATAATTATTATTATTTTTTTTTTTTTTTTTTTAGGTTTTCTGTACTGGTGTTTTGTCTAATTTCATCTGTATAGTAATTAATCAGCCTACAGATTATGTTTTCTATTTGTTATCTACGTCATCTATTTGTTTTTCATTAAATTCTTGCCTATTAATTGCCTGTTTTAATTAATGTTAATAACCATTATAATAATTTTTGTTCTCTGTATTGGTTTTCTTTTTGTCTAATTTCATCTATACAGTATATATTTTTTATTCAGTTATTTAGCTGCCTACAGATTATGTTATCAATTTGGGGAAAAAAAAAAAAAAAAAAAAAAAAAAAATCTTTAGAGGGCTTTAAGGCCTTTAATTTGAGGTGCCAATTGTGAATTTTTTGCTTGTCTATTTAACTCAAATACTTTGTAATCTCCGTCTATTTTCTGTTCTTCCTTGATAATGTGAATATATCACGAAAGCGCTCGGACTTTGTGTTTCCTTTTCCTTGTGGTTGTTTGCTTATTAATAAGGTCACGTGTTATTTTGTGATTCTAGTGCATGTATATATATGTATATATATATATATATATTATTTCGTTATCTCTCCTCCTCGTGTGCAGAAACGTTCCTTAATACTTATGTCGTTTCTATTCATTTATATACTGCGCGGTCATTGCAGTTATTTGCGCATATATATATATATATATATGTGTATATATATATATATATGTATGTATATGTATATATATATATGTATATATATATATATGTATATATATGTTATAATGTTATAATGTTTCAGACCAACAAAGACCCTAGGATCCACTCGTGGCTGGTCTACCTAACTGTGTTCGTAATTGTGTATTGTGTATGTCCTCCGTGGTGGCGGAGGGGACCTACAATTTTACGTGGGTTCCGAACCACAAGAACATAAGAAATTTATGTAACAACTGCCTGTACATTCGCAACGACCAATTTTTCCAAACTAAATAATTATGAATTAAAAACTAATTAATTATCGATTTAAAACTAAAGATAGAATCTCTGGATCCAGAGCATCAAGTCATAATAGACTACTATCCACAAATATGTTACACTCTATATCTATTTATAACCGACATGCAAATATATCAGATCCAAAGAATCCAGTCAATTTCATTACGGTTTCCATCAATACTAGTACCTTGCCCAACGAAAAATAAGTCACGGTCCATATCGATTGCGGACCAAGTCAAAATTTACAACCTATACATTACAATATACATAATTAGGAGGAAAAGTGTAGGTGTGGCTGTAAAGACTGTACAGTAATGTAGAAATGTGTGTGCACCCATTTTGAGTCTCCCATTTAAAGGTGTTTGTGGGACAAGTGAAGATCATGAGTTTTTCAATACCTCACAGTACTATGGGGGGCACCGCTCGGCAGAGGAATCACTTTAAATGGGGTGTGTAATGACAGAGAGTATCCCCTAACCCAAGATGCTGCCTCCCTATATCCCACAACACTTGTGTTGAGCTGTGGGATCTATCACCACAAAGCCTTAATTTTACTAATTTAAACTATACCCAATCTATCAACATATGCGTCTAATCGATTTTTAAACATGTTTATAGACGTGCTACTAATTACTTCTACCGGCAAACTATTCCACCTATTTACTATTCTATGCGTAAAAAAGTTTTTAGCAACTGCTGTCTCGAACCTTCTACTTGTCAACTTACACCCGTTATTTCTAGTCCTATTATATTGAGATATTTCGAAAAAGCTATCTCTATCTACGTTATCGAACCCATTCATAATTTTGAAAACCTGGATTAGATTACCCCTTAGCCTCCTAGTCTCGAGTATTGTTAATTTTAACTCCTTAAGCCTATCCTCGTACGACTTTGACCTAAGCGACGGAATCATCTTAGTTGCTCGTCTTTGAACTCTTTCGATTTTGTTTATATCTTTGCGCATATGCGGATTCCAAAATTGGACCGCGTACTCCAAATGCGGTCTAACTAATGATTTATAAAGAGGAACTATAATATCGCGCGATTTGTACTCAAAATTTCGACCTATAAAACCTAACACTTTGTTCGCCTTATTGACCGCTGCTGTACTTTGTTTCGCTACTTTTAAATCACGAGTGACTATAACTCCTAAATCTTTTTCCTGCTCTACGCTTGTTAAATCTTTCCCTGACATACTATACGCAAAATTACCGTTACGCGAACCTATATGCCAAATTTTGCACTTATCAACGTTAAATCTCATTTGCCATGTGTATATATGTATATATATGTATGTATATGTATGTGTATGTATGTATATGTATGTATATATATATATATATGTATGTATGTATATGTATGTATGTGTATGTATGTATGTATATGTATGTATATGAATATATATGTATGTATGTATGTATATGTATGTATGTATGTATATGTATGTATGTATATGTATGTATGTATGTATATATATGTATGTTAACCCCTCCGTCTATGGCCCTGGGGTGGTTCGGATCGACGGGGGTTCTAGTTAGGAGGCAGCAACGGATATTTCTTCTATAACATTCTAATCCTTTTCCGCCGGTCAAATGGTGGGTCGCCACTTGTTAAACTCTTGGCTACAGACTCGCCAGACTGTTATGCCAATATCTTCTATGGTGCTTGGGTTGTCTCTTTCTTAATTTGGGCAAAGGGTCGCCAGTTGTTAATTCTTCTCTTTTTATAATACTCTGATACTTTCTCTGATACTAAAATTATCGACTTTTCTTTTATAACTTATCGACTTAACTGACTAAGTTCTTCTGAAGATAGCCCAACTCGAGGGGAAAAATAAAAAGTTTCTCTTACTGTAATTTACTTCTTAAAAATTTACAGGTAGTGGTCTGAATTTACAGGGGGTAGAGGTTCGACCTCTTTCGACCATGCCTCAGGCCGGAATCTAAAAAGTTAAGGAGGCAAGGGGCCTCTGCCCCCTCCTCGCAGCGAGGCTGCTAACAAGGGAGTGTTAAGCGAAGTGAAGTCTAAGTCTAAGACGAAGAAGAAGAAGAAGTGACATTATTTTACAATTTATGATTTATATATTATCTAAATATTGGGGGAATGCAGTTGAAGGTTAAGTTTCCCCCCCTTTTAAACACATGATCAGATGAAAGATTCCAAATAAAAATTATAAAAATAAAAATAAAAAACTAATTGTATTTTTCGCCGAGTCAACATTTCTGAAGGCGATATAGTTTCGTAGTAGTACATAAGTACAATTTAAGAACAAATGCATGAAGTTTTGCGTTTCATAGATTGACACGAGTAAAAATGAATATTTAATAAAATTTATATAGGATAATGATCAAAGGAAATTAATGACGGGAAAATGTGACGTCATAGTTATTGAATTTGTACGTATAGTACAAATCATTATTAGGAAGATTTACAAGAACGAATTAGAGACAAAGAGTGGGTATTAATGACTAAGAAGTACAACTACGGGTTCCAATCCTGTTATATGCAATGTGTATGCATAATCTAGGGTAGAGGGTGAGATGCAAGACAATCATAATTAATTATAATAACTTCTATAACAAAATAGAAAATGGATACGACTAAACCATAGATATGGTAGATCGTAGGGTTGTGACACGAACAAAAATAGGAAGCTACAAGTAAAATTATTATCCAAACTCGCGTTAAGCGATTTTGGTTCTTATGTAAAAATGAATATTGATTACACTGGTATGCATCAATTTTGCTGTCAAGGGTTTTGTAAGTGATTCTTATGGAGTTTTTCCTGCTGATTTCGAATCTGCAATCCGTTTTTCTCAATCAGCTCAGGTTATCCGGCTATGGCCTCATAAGTAAAATAGAATTTTTCGTGATTTTGTCAAAGCGGAATTGGAACAGTAACATCTATCATCACTTGTTTTACTTGTATAATATCTTTTTTTACTTTTCAGGCATATAGATAAAATATTTCATAATGAATAGAGCGTGTAAAAATGATCCTAATAGATTCTGCTACATATGTGGGACGGTTACCATGCCAAATAACCAGTCCGAAATCACTAAATTTGTGAAGACAATGTATAGAGCATACTTTGGAATTAAGCTAGGGGACCAGGACAAAAATTTCGCCCCTCATATGTGCTGCAAGACGTGCATTGAAAATTTGAGAAGATGGAGCAAAGGCAGAGCGAAATCTTTGCCTTTTGGAATTCCCATGATTTGGAGAGAAGGAAAGGATCACGACACAGATTGCTCTTTCTGCATGACAAACCTCCAAGGTGGGCTTATAAATTTATTTTTCTTAAATATTTTGAAATCCTCGTATGAAACTTGACATAATATTCACCATAATGTAATATTCACCATATATAGCATAATATTCACCATAATGGTAATCATACATTTACATATACATATTGTTATAGAAAATACATTTACACATACATATTGTTATACAAGTTACATTTACATATACAATGATTGTATATTTTCTTTCTTTTTCATTCATATTGTCCCCGAAGGGACAATATGAATGAAAAAGAAAGAAAATATACAGACTCCATCGACCTATTTCATATCTTACAGACCGCAGCCTTCCCTCACGAGCCGCCACTGTCTGAATGCTTCTTCTATTTCATATGCAAGTTTTATATCCATGTTTCTGTGTTTATATTTTCAGGAGTTAACAAGAAGAATAAACACATTGTTGTATACCCTGACATTCCTTCTGTTATGAGACCTGTACCCCATGGTCCTGGAATTCCAATACCCGACCCACCTCAAACCCTGGACTTCGATGATTCTGATGATGAATCAATGACCAATGCCAATGACCAGTCCCAGTCGTATATACCTCAAAACACCGCTTCAAACGAGCCGAGGCCTCTCAACCAGGCCAAACTTAATGATCTTACCAGGGATTTAGGACTTTCCAAATTAGCTGCCGAGATCTTGGGCTCACGACTTCGAGAGGACAACTTGCTGGCTCCGGGAACAACATTCTCCTGGTATAGGAAATGAGAGGAAGAATTCCGCAAGTTTTTTGAAGTGCACGAAAATACCTCTTCCTTAGTGTACTGCTGCAATATTGAGGGGCTAATCGAATCCTTGGGCCTGCCATATAACGCATCAGAATGGAGGCTATTTATAGACTCGTCTAAACGAAGTTTGAAAGCAGTACTTCTCAACATTGGGAATAGGGTTGCATCAGTCCCTGTAGCACATTCCGTACAACTTACTGAGAGCTACGATAACATGAAAATTTTACTGGATGCTCTCGTATACGACCAACATAACTGGAGGATCTGTGGAGATTTGAAGGTAATACTAATATCATAAGTAAACTATTGCTATTGACTATGTTGTTTTTCCAAAGGTTATTTGAGAGCGTATAAGAACACTTAACTTCCCACAGAAGTGATACAGTCCAATGCATAGATTTTTTTATCTGATAGAACAAATTCTCTAAATTCTTTAAATATTTTCATTTTTTTCAGATTGTGGCATTTGTATTGGGAATGCAAGGGGGATACACGAAATACCCATGTTTCCTCTGCAAATGGGATAGCCGAGCGGATGAGAAGCACTATGCACAGCGTGAATGGGCATCCAGAGAGAATTTTGAACCTGGGTCGCATAATGTCGTTTCAGTGCCCTTGTACCACCAACAAAAATTTTGCTCCCACCACTTCATATTAAGCTGGGCTTGATGAAAAATTTCATCAAATCAATGAATAAGGAGGGTTCAGCATTCCGATATCTCGAGAGTAAATTTCCTCATATATCTGATGCTAAACTAAATGCTGGGGTTTTTGATGGTCCTCAAATTCGAACTTTGATCAAGGATACTCAGTTCGAAAACGCAATGACTCCAACTGAGAAGAATGCCTGGCAGGCATTCAAATCAGTTGTCACTGATTTTCTTGGCAAGCGTAGAAGTCCAGAATACGAGTCCGTTGTCGAAAACTTGATGGAAGCTTTCAAAGCTCATGGGTCGCGCATGTCCATAAAATGCACTTTTTGTGGTCCCACTTGGACTATTTTTCCTGAAAATTGCGGGGATTATAGTGAGGAACAGGGTGAACGATTTCACCAAGATATCAAAATAATGGAAGAGAGGTACCATGGAAACTGGGATATCAATATGCTGGCGGACTATTGCTGGTGTTTGAAGCGAGACGTGCCCGAAGAAAAACACAGACGGAAAGCCAAAAAACTTCATTCTTCCTCAATAAACTTTTTTCCATATTCATTGTATGAATAAAAGTATTTATTCACACAATGTTTTCATTTTTCACGAGTGTTCTTATAATATTACTCGTATCTACAGTGTTTAAGCTAAAAAATCAATAAATTTGGGGATAAAATTGGACTTATAATAAATGGCCAATAGAGAAAAAACCTGACCTGATTGAGGAAAACCAATGTCATTTTCGAATTCAGCATGGTCGAATTATATAATATGAGTTGAAAAAACCCTCACAGCAAACAAAAAAATTTCATATGCATACCACTGTTATTCATTGCTCATTTTTACATTGCTCTCCCCTTTAAAATGATATGTATACAATAATATAATAGGATACAATTAATACAATACAAATGAGAAAATAACATCCTAACTAATTCAAGTTAGATGACGAATTTTTCTTTACGTTATAAATTTTTATACTGAACAAGTGAGTTCGGGCGGTTGGGTACAATGGAGAGTAATCAAATCTTTACCATGACACTTGCTTACAAAATATAAAAAAATTCAATGATTAATACTTTAATTTAGACAAACAATTAAGTTAGACAAAGAATGATATTGTTAAATTTTTAACAGAATTTTTTTTTTTCTGTGGGAAGAATTACATACATAATGAATAGTAGATAAAAGGGAAAAATGTAAATCGTACAATCTGTAAACTAATTGTTATTGACTAGTGTAGGTAAAAATCGAATTACTTAGTGGATGATGTATAGACCTGTGGTCTAGTGTGTATTTATGTGTACTAGGTACAAAGTGTGTATCTTACAATTTCGAGGGACAGATTAGCTGAGAGGATTGTTCAATTAACTGAATAAATGCATGAGCAAGATATATTAGAAAGCAAAAATGATTAAGACTAAATAGCATAGTTAGCACTTACACGTAATGAAATAGTTTATTGTGATATCCAATGATTTTAGCATAAGGTTTGTCTATATAGTATATATAGTGTGCATACATGCGTGTGTATGTGTAGGGATTTGGAAGGTTTTTGAATGAACAAAGTTTAAAAATAATGTATAATAATTTAAAATGGGTTTAGGGTTATAAAATCTTTTAAGTTTAAGTCAATTATTGTTAAAATCTAATTACAGGTAGTATTAATGATGGTGTATGCATATGAGTTTCATGTAAAAGTGACTTGAAGTGCGGAAAGAAAATGAATTCGAATATGTATGAAAAGTAATAGAATTCAACTAGGATTATCGGTACGATAATTGAATTAAGAAAATTAAGAATACAAATTAAAAATAGAAATCAATTATGCATTTTAATGAACTAAACATATAGTATACTTAAAAATAAAAAAACACAACTTAACATAAATTGTGGTTATGTTCCATAGTACCAAAGAGGAATTAAGTATGGTTGAACCATTTCTCTGGTTGACACGGTTGAACCGGGGTTGGGGTGTTACAATAAAATAAAAATAAAATAAAAAAGTTTGGAGTACTACATTCGGCGAATTGAGTAGTGACTAAGCAGGGGGTATAAGTCTGAAATTGACAATTACGTCTTGTTCCTCAGCATAGTAATTTAAAAGGAGTCATTGGGACAAGATCGATTAATTAATTATTACACAACTATTATTATCACATATACATTACAATGATTATCAAAGTCATTACAAACAATTGTAAAAACTGTTTTGGTTACAAACAATAAAATACATGACTATATATTTATATACGCAACAATGGCATGAAAAGAAAAGACAAATCGGTCAATTTCCTTCTTACAAACAAGAAAAAAGGTTAAACTAAAGACGCAACCCGGTCAATTCAGGTTGAATTAAATTCTCTTTTACAACAAAAAAAAAGGTTGAATTAAATTCTTAAATTACATTTTCTTAAATTAAATTCTCTTAAACTACAAAGAAAAAGTTGAATTCAATTGACTGCATTGAAATGACTCGGGACTTGAAACTTGAAACTGTCTGACTTGAACTCTATCAAGTATCTTGAAACTGTCTAACTTGAACTCTATCAAGTATCTTGAAACTAACTTGAACTCTATCAAGTATCTTGAAACTGTCTGACTTGAACTCTATCAAGTATCTTGAAACTGTCTGACTTGAACTCTATCAAGTATCTTTAAACTGTCTGACTTGAACTCTATCAAGTATCTTTAAACTGTCTGACTTGAACTCTATCAAGTATCTTTAAACTGTCTGACTTGAACTCTATCAAGTATCTTTAAACTGTCTGAATTGAAACTGTTTTCAAGTATCTCTATGACTCTATAAACTCTATAAACTCTCTGTAAATTCTCTTTTAATTTTGCAAGTCAATTCAATTCAATAATTTGAAAAAAATTGTGAACAAAAATAAAAAATGTAAACAATATTTCACTCTAATGTACGCGAAGGTACTGTACTATTATGTTTGGTACATAAAATAAAATTATTCTATACTGAATATAATAGTGAAATTAACTCTCTGAAATTAACTCTCTGAAATTAACTCTGTTACATTTAACTTCTGTTACATTTAACTTCTGTTACATTTAACTTCTGTTACATTTAACTTCTGTTACATTTAACTTCTATGACAATTAACTTCTATGACAATTAACTTCTATGACAATTAACTTCTGTGAAAATTAGTTTCACTAAAAAAAATGTATCACTGGTGTCTGAAATGTTCACTGTGTTTTGTGTAAATTCTGACTTGATACTCATTATTAACTGTTAATAATACTGACTTTTCAAGTGTTTATAAATTACTTAAAAAAAAAAAAACTGTACTTAACAAAATTTCTACGGCGATATCCTTGAGACGTGTCCTGAAGACGTCTTGCTGGCTACTTCTTCTTGGATGAAAACCAGGCGTGGAGAACTTCGAGTCGTTACACACCGGTTCAAGGGTGGATGTGACGAACTAGAAGTCGTGACACGCCGGTCAAATGGTTTTATCCTGATGCAGGGTAATTTCTATCCTGGCCAAAGAGTGGCCACTTGTTAAAATCCTCTTCTTAAAATATTCTTCTAATCCTGGGGCAGGGTCGCCACTCTGTTAAGATCCTCCTTCTTATATGTGCTTATGGGGTGCTTCGGATCGACGGGGGTTCTAGTTAGGAGGCAGCAACGGATATTTCTTCTATAACATTCTAATTCTTTTCCGCCGGTCAAATGGTGGGTCGCCACTTGTTAAACTCTTGGCTACAGACTCGCCAGACTGTTATGCCAATATCTTCTATGGTGCTTGGGTTGTCTCTTTCTTAATTTGGGCAAAGGGTCGCCAGTTGTTAATTCTTCTCTTTTTATAATACTCTGATACTTTCTCTGATACTAAAATTATCGACTTTTCTTTTATAACTTATCGACTTAACTGACTAAGTTCTTCTGAAGATAGCCCAACTCGAGGGGAAAAATAAAAAGTTTCTCTTACTGTAATTTACTTCTTAAAAATTTACAGGTAGTGGTCTGAATTTACAGGGGTAGAGGTTCGACCTCTTTCGACCATGGCTCAGGCCGGAATCTAAAAAGTTAAGGAGGCAAGGGGCCTCTGCCCCCTCCTCGCAGCGAGGCTGCTAACAAGGGAGTGTTAATCGAAGTGAAGTCTAAGACGAAGAAGAAGAAGAAGTGACATTATTTTACAATTTATGATTTATATATTATCTAAATATTGGGGGAATGCAGTTGAAGGTTAAGTTTCCCCCCTTTTAAACACATGATCAGATGAAAGATTCCAAATAAAAATTATAAAAATAAAAATAAAAAACTAAATGTATTTTCCGCCGAGTCAACATTTCTGAAGGCGATATAGTTTCGTAGTAGTACATAAGTACAATTTAAGTACACGACTGAGTATGTATTAATTTTGGTTCATTACGATTACGATTACAATTACCAATTAATTCATATTCACTTACACTGGTCAACAAAGATTTTTCATCTGAGTAAAATTTGTGGTGGCTGGATAGCATTTTTCACGCTGATTCCAAAACTGCATTCAGATGTTTTCTAGCACGTATAGTTTTCAAGATGAAGGCATATATATAACTACACAGATTTAACCATTTTAAATAGGCAAATTACTAATATTTCAACATTTGATTGTGTTTATTTTATTGTGTTTTTTTAGTTTATTCATCTTATTTATTTCAATTATCTTAATTATACATCTTATGTATTTCAGGTGTGAGCTTTTACGTCTAGCAGCATTGTGATTCAGGCAACAACGCCGTGCTTTGTGTGTCAAAAGATCAGTCCAGTCCAAGAACTTGTTGTGTCAAGTTTGTGTACATTTTTTTTAATTTATAGTTTGCTCAGGTCAGTCAACATGCCTCGACAATGTAAGAATGACTCCGACAAGTTCTGTTTCGTATGCGGCCAGTTGACAACTAAAACACAGCGACGAAGTATTACAACCGACATTAAGAAAATATACAAGCTATACTTTGGTTGCCATCTAGGTGACCAAGATAAACCATGGGCGCCACATCAAATCTGTTCTGGCTGTTCAAATGGATTACGTGATTGGCTTAACAAAAAGAAAGCTTCAATGCCATTTGCCATACCCATGATATGGAGGGAGCCGAGAGATCATCATGAAGACTGTTATTTTTGTAGTGTGAACTTAATGGGGTTTTCTGCCAAGAACAAACACCAGATTGTATATCCAAACTTGGATTCAGCACGTAGACCAGTAAAACATGATGAAACATTGCCCATTCCAATTCCCCCAAGTGATAGGCTAGATCAGTGGTTCTTAACCTGGGGGGCGTCGTCGGTAATTTCCAGGGGGGCCGCGATCCCTTGGGGAAAAACAGGAATTTCTCTAATTGTATTTGTTATTCTCTTAACGAGAGCATGGGCTAATATTGAGAAGTTTATGAAAAAATGCAAAAGTATCCCTTATAGCTTTAGTTTTCTATAGTCTACTTTAGTAGACTATATAAAACTAAAGCTATAAGTATAAGACAATACTAAGTAGGCCCTAAGTAGAGTAGTAGAGTAAGTAGACTCTACTTACTCTACTTCATACTCTAATTCATTATTGATGTTTCATATTTAATAATCATAATTTACTAACAAACCAATAATTACGTTTCTTTATAAATAAGTTACATTGCTTTAACAGTAAATTAACATCACTATTACACGTGTTCTTTCCGCTTTCTGGAATAGTCTGGAATTGATCTGCATTTCCGCTGCAAAACATATAAAAATCGGGTTACACCCACACACACTCTCTTACTCGCTTGCTCGCTCACGGACTTGCTCGCTCACGCTTGCACGCAACTTTGCAAATATATTGTGTAATTCAAATCAGTGTTTGGTTGACTACAGGTATGTTTTATCTCAGTTGTTATATTTACCTAAAAACAGTAAGCAGCCATAAGTTTGTTGGTGAATTAAGAACACGCATGTGTTGCTCTGTTTGTTTTTCGCAAGTTTTGATTTCCGTTTGTATTTTATCAGAAGTTGGCGGTGCTTTAAATCATGTGGTGGTTATGGTAAAGTTGTATTTATGATGATGTTGATTTGTTTCTTAATAATCATGTGTTTATGATCATGATGTGGTGTTTACTATAATGTGGTGTTTAATAATATTACCTAATAATTATGTGGTGGTGTTTATGATCATGTTGTGATGTTTGTTAATGATATGGTGTTGTTTATGATCATGTGATGTTTGTTAATGATATGGTGGTGTTTATGATCATGTGATGTTTGTTAATGATATGGTGTTGTTTATGATCATGTGATGTTTGTTAATGATATGGTGGTGTTTATGATCATGTGATGTTTGTTAATGATATGGTTTTTATGATCATGTGATGTTTGTTAATGATATGGTGGTGTTTATGATCATGTGATGTTTGTTAATGATATGGTGGTGTTTATGATCATGTATGATTGTAGTCACTTGTAGTGTTTACGAACTTTACGATCATGTGTTTGTTATTGATCATGTTGTGGTGTTTATGAGCACGTGGTGATGTTTATCTTACCTTACACGTGCCTTATGTTTTGTTCACAGATTTGTGTTGTCCACTGCACATCAAATAATTCGCAATGAGTGCAAAGAAGCGGAAGTATCTTGACGAATATATTCGATTTGGATTCGTGTCCCTCCAAAAGGGTGACACAGAGGTCCCCCAGTGTGTGATATGTTACAAGACTCTGAGCAATGATGGAATGCGGCCCTCACGCTTGGAACGCCACTTGAGGACAACACATCCTGCTCTTGCAGACAAGCCCAAGGCATTCTTTGAAACAAAAAGACACTCCCTGAAGCAAGCTAAGTTGGACGGTAGTGGGGCATTTCGGCAACAAACTTCAAAGGTTGTTGAGGCTTCCTATGAGATCGCTATGTTGATTGCAAAGAGCAAGAAGAGCCATAACATCGGAGAGTCTCTCATAAAACCAAGTATACTCCGTGCAGCAGAACTCGTTCTGGGGAAAGATAGTGCAAACAAGCTTTCCCAAATTTACTGTCAAACGATACAGTCAAGGGAAGGATCGATGAATTGAGTCAAGACATCAAAGATCAAATTCTCGACCAAGTAAGAGATTCTCCTGTTTTTGGCATCCAGTGTGACGAAACGACTGACATCGCTCAATGTTCTCAACTACTGATGTATGCTCGTTTCGTGTCAGGCAACAGTGTAAAAGAGGAAATGCTGTTCTGTCACCCCATGGAAAGTTGTACAACAGCAGAAGCTATTTTTCATGATGTATCAAACTTCATTCAGGAAAACCAACTTTCGTGGGACTCGCTGGTAGGGGTGTGCACTGATGGAGCTCCAGCCATGCTTGGTCTGCAGTCTGGATTCATTACAAGGGTGAAAGAAAAAAATCAATCTGTTGTAGGTACACACGGCATACTTCATCGTGAAGCCTTAGCATCCAGAACTTTACCTGCTGAAATGAGGGATGTCCTGAACGTGGCTATCAAGGTAGTCAACTTTATCAAAGCTGGAGCCTTAAACAGTCGTCTCTTCAAACTGCTGTGTAAGGATATGGAATCTGAACATGAAGCCTTGCTTTTTCACACGAACGTACGATGGCTATCAAAGGGGAACATGCTTGGACGGCTTTATGAACTACGAGAAGAAGTAGCAATATTTCTAGATTCGCAGCAGAAGGCAGATCATGACAAGTTCCAGTCTGAAGGTTTTCAGCTATCTCTAGCTTACCTGGTGGACATCTTCGAAGCGTTGAATGCTCTCAACCTTAAACTACAAGGGAAAAACATCAACATCATCACGCACCACGACACCATTCGAACCTTCATGGCCAAACTCGACCTCTGGAAGTGTCGAATTCAGCAGGGAAATACAGCCAGTTTTAGTAACTTGGATTCTGCTCTCATTCAGGGTAACCTTAGTTCTGAGGTTAAGAAACAAATAATCACTCATCTAACTGACTTGAAAACAGAATTCATCAGATACTTCCCAGATATAGATGAGAAGCGTGAAGCCTGGAAATTCATCAGGAACCCATTTCAATGTGAAGTAGCTGATGTTTCGGATGAAGTGCAAGAGGAGTTTCTTGAGTTGAAGTTCAACTCCACAGCTAAGGAAGACTTCAAAGAACTGGATCTTGAGACGTTCTGGGTCAAGTACCTTCCTGTTTACCCTCTGATCTCACATCAGGCTCTTCGGATTCTAACTATGTTCGGATCCACGTATCTTTGTGAAGCTGCATTTTCCACGCTCGTTGCTGTCAAGACCAAGTACAGAAACAGGCTGAATGTTGAAGGGGACTTACGCTGTGCACTCTCTGGCATTCAACCACGCATTCAAGATCTAGTAGCTAAGAAGCAGTGTCAAGTATCTCACTAATTCATACTCAATAAAGAGATTAAAAACACTTTTTTTCATTTTTCTTTAAAATCTGGGAGAGAATGTTATTTTGATGCAAGGGGGGCGTGGAGGGAAGGACCAATTCCTAGAGGCAGCATGGTAGTAAAAAGGTTAAGAACCACTGGGCTAGATTCTATCATAGATGACATGGAAAGTGATGAAGGTGCAACTGGCGTTTCCGGACCATCTACAGAACCAGAGTACACTTTTGAAGGTAGACATTTAGAGCCTAAAAAGTTAACCCAAGGACAGTTGAATGATCTTGTTAGAGACTTATCGCTGTCTAAAGAGAAATCAGAGCTCGCCTCAAGACTAAAGGAGAACAATTTACTTGAGAACAATGTTCGTATTAGTTACTACCGAAAGCGGAATTTTGAATTAACAGCATTCTTTTCAGTAGACGGTCCTCTCTGTTATTGCCATGACATCAATGGACTATTTACAGCCATATCTCAGACGTATGTGGCATCTGAGTGGCGCCTCTTTTTTGATTCGTCGCAGAGAAGCCTGAAAGCAGTTCTTTTGCATAATGGTAATATAATGCCATCCATCCCCATTGCCCATTCCGTCCATCTAAAAGAGACATATGACAATATGGATATACTACTTAAGGCAATCAAATACGACAGTCATCAATGGAATGTTTGTGGAGATCTAAAAGTTATAGGAATGCTTATGGGTATGCAGTCAGGATTCACAAAATTTTGTTGTTTCCTTTGCCTGTGGGACAGTCGCGCCACTATAGAACATTACACCAAAAGTGACTGGCCACTTAGGTATACATATGTCCCAGGGATAAGCAATGTCCAGTCTGTCCCTTTAGTGGATCCCCGAAAGATCTATCTGCCACCTCTTCACATTAAACTTGGTTTAATGAAGAATTTTGTTAAAGCAATGGGTAAAGTCAATTCTGAAGGGCTCCAATACCTTTCAAGGAAATTTCCGAAGGTTACTGCAGCAAAATTGAAGGAAGGAATTTTTGTTGGGCCACAAATAAGGGAGGTTTTGAATGACACTGAATTTGAAAAAGTCCTAAGTCCGCTGGAATTGAAGGCTTGGCTGGCGTTCAAATGGATATGTGAAAACTTTCTTGGAAGCAACAAGTCACCTGCGTATAAGGATGGAGTCAAGAACCTCCTTGATGCCTTCAAAGAAATGGAGTGTCGAATGTCGTTAAAAATTCACTTCCTGCATTCCCACTTAGATTTCTTTCCTGAAAACCTTGGTGCAGTGAGTGACGAGCAAGGAGAGCGCTTCGATCAAGATATTCAGATGATGGAGAAGCGCTACCAAGGATATTGGAATGAAAGCATGATGGCGGACCATTGTTGGATGCTGTATCGTGACAATCCAGGCCAAATTTACAAAAGGAAATCACACTCACAGCGCTTTTAATAAAATAATGTATATATTCTTTATTTATAAGTACATCGAATAAAGTATATGATGTATTTGTTGTTTAGCATTCCTAAGTGTGATCTATACATCCATAAATTTTCTTATAGCAATATCAAAAACTTAAAAATATCAAAACCAGTGTATCTATATAACTATACGTGCTAGAAAAACAATAAAACCAGATTCGGAATCAGCGCGAAAGATGCATTAAGAAAAGTGTGATCATGTTTGTGATGAGAAAAAAAGTTTCATTTTGTTGACCAGTGTTATTATTGTTTAATTACACTTCAATTAAAGTACATTCTTGCATTATATATTAAATCATTACATTTAATTACAGTTTCATTGAAGTACATTACGTTGTTTACCATTCTTACAGTGTTTTTATATATTTATATGTGGTTATAATATATGGTTATAATATATGGTTATAATATATGGTTATAATATATGGTTATAATATATGGTTATTAGTACAACACAAGTACATGAGACATGACACACATAATATAACATAACGCATGATAATGTTATAAATTCGAATCAGAGCGAAAGGAGATTTTTATATTTGAAGCGTTCAATTTTGCCATAGTTAGCGGAATTTCATAACTTAACTAAGCATTTTCGAGTTCAATGCGGGAGGTGATATAATAAAAAAATAAAAAAAATAATACGAGAACGTATTTGTGCGTTTTCGAACGAATGCATGAAGTTTTGCGTTTCATAGATTGACACGAGTAAAAATGAATATTTAATAAAATTTATATAGGATAATGATCAAGAGAAATTAATGACGGGAAAATGTGACGTCATAGTTATTGAATTTGTACGTATAGTACAAATCATTATTAGGAAGATTTACAAGAACGAATTAGAGACAAAGAGTGGGTATTAATGACTAAGAAGTACAACTACGGGTTCCAATCCTGTTATATGCAATGTGTATGCATAATCTAGGGTCGAGGGTGAGATGCAAGACAATCATAATTAATTATAATAACTTCTATAACAAAATAGAAAATGGATACGACTAAACCATAGATATGGTAGATCGTAGGGTTGTGACACGAACAAAAAATAGGAAGCTACAAGTAAAATTATTATCCAAACTCGCGTTAAGCGATTTTGGTTCTTATGTAAAAATGAATATTGATTATTCGTTGTTCATTTTTACATGTATGTATGTGTATGTATGTATGTATGTATATATATGTATATATGTATGTATGTATGTATATATATATGTATGTATATGTATGTATGTATGTTATATATATATATATATATATATATATATATATGTATGTATATGTATGTATGTATATATGTATGTATGTATATGTATGTATGTATGTGTATGTATATATATATATATGTATGTATGTGTATGTATATATATGTATGTATGTGTATGTATATATATATATGTATGTATGTGTATGTATATATATGTATGTATGTGTATGTATATACTGTATATGTATGTATGTGTATGTATATATATGTATGTATGTGTATGTATATATATATATATGTATGTATGTATATATATATGTATGTATGTATGTATGTATGTATATATATATGTATGTATGTATATGTATGTATGTGTGTATGTATGTATGTATATGTATGTATGTATGTATATGTATGTATGTATGTATCCATCATAATTGTTTATTGATGGATAGACCCCAAGCTTCTACGCTTTAAACAATACGCAGAATTAGCCGCATTGTGAATGTGTTTATCTCGTGAAAACGTTTGTTTGTGGTGGAAATACCCTTCCAGTCATCGGTCGTCCTTGGAACTAAGAAGTCTTGGAGCTGAGAAGGTTATTTGTGTGTAGTTGTAAATTTAAAATAGTGTTACATTACTGCCCCCTCGCATTACCCCGTTTTATCTAAAAGTGCTTTCGGTATAAATGAAGTTAGTAGAGTGTTAAACGGTTGCATGTTATTCCGCCCATGCCCGTTTCAAATTACAGCGGATACCACTCGGCCACGTATTTATAAAGTACAGCGAAGCGTGTGTAAATAGAATGATGAAGGATAAAGAGAAATGTAAAAGATTATTTTTGACGGGATGTAAATAATGGAATTACAGGCATAGCTTTGTAGTTTTAGTTCGCTTTATAATTTTAAGTTAATTTAAAGGTTTAAAGACGAAAAATATCCGTTAAAGACACTTCGATGATTTTCCTTTCAAGATGGGGCCCATCATTTTCAAAATTCTGTCTCATAGCGAGCGTTTTCGCGGGCAAATATTTTTTCCTCTCTTTTCGTTGGAGGTTAGACTTTCAAACCGCTTTGACTCAAAAATCAGAGTCGGAATTCGAGTCATTTCCTTTTCGCGTTGATACTGCAATAAATAAACATTCAAATAGATTCCGGATTTGACAAGATAAGTACTTCATATAATTCAAGGAATTTAAGCAAGGACTCTGAAGAAATTTAATTGCCGTGAATTTATTTTTTGGAAATTTAATTGATGTGAAATTATTAAGTAAGGATATTGAAATTTAATTAATTGAATTGAAGTGAAATGGCTAAATTTCATGGAAGCATGGACTGTGAAGTATTTTGTAAATTTAATTGCCGTGAAATTATTTTTGGAAATTTAATTGATGTGAATTTATTAACTAAGGATATTGAAATTAAATTAATTGCAAAAGAGTGCCTTTAAATTCGAGAATTTCGGCCTTAAAAATATTACTCTATACGTAAATGGCGTCGCTCTGGGAGGGACCATGATTACGGACTACTCGTCAGACGCTGTGTTCCCGCTCTGCGTGATTAATTCTTTTGGATGTATATATAAACGTTATTATTATTTAGTTAGACCAAATGGCTTGTATAGGAATGTATATTATTATTTTCAATACATTTAATCGTTTAATATAACTGTATATACTATTTTTCCTGTACTAATATATTGATAATGCATCGTTTTGTATATTTTTGAATATATATTTCCCGTTTGTGATGCTATTATTATTATTATTATTATTTTTTGATCATATATATATATCCCGTTGTATATTTATTTCCATTAATTCGCCTAAATAAACAGAATGATGTAGTGGCGTTTTATTTATTCATTTTTGTTTGTACACGGTATTTAATTATATCAGTTGGCTGGCTTCTAAAGCGGATTTGTAAACCAGAATATATGTTTTAAATAAATAAACATTGCCATCTGGCAACTCAACCTTCTAAGCCAAATGGCGGATTATGTCAGAATATATGCTTTAATTAAATAAATAGTACAAACTGTCCTCAACCAGATACGCCAACTGGTGGAGAGAGAGAGAGAGAGAGAAATAAACATGATCGAATGTTGCAATAACGGGGTCCTGCTCCTACGAACCGTGGAAAGATGTTTACACTCCACCTTAGAGTTTAACACGGATCATTAGGTCACCCTGACTATCATCCGCGGAAGGACGCGCCGGGTCTCGAGCCCTCCTCCACCTTACAGTTTAACGCTGATCATTAGGGCGCCCTGCCAGCAATCACGATTTTTAGATTAACTTTTTCCGAAAATTTGCATGTATAGGCTCGCCTTTGTCCCCTGTACGAATTGTTCATTCTGGCGAAGCTTACACTCCACTTTAGAGTTTAACACGGATCATTAGGTCACCCTGGTTATCAACCGCGCCGGGTCTCGAACCCGCCTCCACCTTAGAATTTAAAACGGATCATTAGGTCACCCTGGTTATCATCCGCGGAAGGCCGCGCCGAGTGTCGAGCCCGTCTCCACCTTAGAATGCAAAGCACATAAACAGTATAGATGGGTGTGTACACTGTGCCAACTGGCTGATGATGCCCGGAGGCACTGGCTGATTAAGCCAACTGGCTGATGATACCCGGAGGCACTGGCTGATTAGGGGTTCTATAAGACAACGGCGGCTCGGCTGAAGTCTTAATATGCTCTTGGCAGCTGCCAGGCGAACACCTCTTCTCCTCTCTCCTCTCTCTTAGGTTAGGTATTCCCCTTTGGGGGGTTCATTGCAGCTTGGGGGATAACTCCAAGTTGCATACCCACAGCGGGGTTCATTGCAGCTTGGGGGATAACTCTGCCTCCAAGTTGCATAACTCCATGTTGCTCTTGGAACCCCATTTTGGGGGTGCCTTGCAACAAAGGGGGTGGCACTATGTGGGGTGGGGGTGGCACTCTTGCAACAGTATGCAACGTTTGCAATTGCGTTGCACTATGTTTTTGCGGGCATACTACTAACGCGTTGGGATGGACGTGCTAGGCCTTTTTATCCAAAGTCGAAATGGAAATAAATACATTGTCATTTTCACCGACCATTTTACTAGGTATAATGAAGTTGTACCGGTGCCTGCCCATACATCGGAGATCATTGCCAAATGTTTACTCGAACGAGTAATCCAACGGCACAATACTCCAGCCGTTCTGCTCTCGGACAACGCTCGGGAATTCACCTCCGCGATGTTCACAGAGTTGTGTAAACGTCTCCACATACAGAAAGTACAGATAACACCGTACCATCTGGCAGCAAATAGTCTGGTTCAGAGGCAGAATGAGAAAGTCCTTAACGTCCTAAGACATCTCATAGAAGCGGACCAACGTAATTGGGACGAGTGCTTCCCTCTGGTACAGTGGACTATTAACAACACCTATAGTCAACTCATCAATGACACTCCTCATTTCAGACTGTATCATTACGATGCAAGATTTCCTTTCGACCTCCCAAACGACTCCACAAAAGAGGAATTTCACCCACAGGAATTCCATTGTTATATGGAAGACCTGGCTTGTCATTCTTTCCACATTTTCGACGAGACACGACGTTGTCTAAACCATGAAACCGACCGAATGGCCCAATACCAACACAAATGGTATCCTAAGCAATGGACCATTACACCTGGAAACCGTTGCTGGTTGAAAAGGGTAAAGCCTTCACACGTCAGTGGTAAACTTTATCCAAAGTGGGCAGGGCCATATCGTCTCCTCAAAGATCTGGGACACAATACCTTCAATATCCAACATCTACAAATCTTGAAAAAAAAAGGTTGTCCATGCTGACCAAATTAACGTTTCGATGGAAGGTCCTAATCCCCCTTAACCGAAGTCGTCCCTATCTAAAGTGGAAACAGCTAAGCCTCGCGTTACTAAGACCGAACCCGAGGATTCGGACGAGTGGGAGTATTCCCTGAGGCCACCCCCGTCCACCCTCAAAACACCCTTACAGGCTTACAGCCATCGACTCTGCCTGCTCCGAATTCGCGAATACCCGAGTCCTTAGCCACCGCTTCCACGTCACATCCACCTCACCCACTTCATCCCCCCAGACCGACCCTCGGTCAAACCCAAGGTGAGACCTAAATTACTTTCTTGGAAGACTTCTCGGAAGTAACAGCTAACATACCAAAATTATTAACGATGTTAATTCGTTTCGTATATTTACCCTTGTCTTCCTTCTATTTCCTGTAATTAGCAGGACCTACCACATCGTCCCTGGTGCTGTGGTCGAAACATTACCGGATAGCCATTTTCAGAAGGGCCACCTGGATGTTACTTTCGACCTACGAGCCCCACATGCTATTTATTTCACCCATTTCGCACGGTCTACTCTGTACATAAAAATGTGACACGTTTCATCTTGCATACTGAACGCCCATACTTTTTCCTCTCTAAAACCTACCAACAATACGCTCTGTTTACTACTCGTGACGTTACTCATTGCAGGACCCCTCTGTCTACTAAATTCCTAATTTACCCTCCAGTCCAACCCTTTGTTTCGATACACTTCCGGAAACCATGTTATTTAATGCTATTACAAAATTCCTCCCATTCAAATTGCACGTTCTAGCCATTCGACCCTTCAATCCCCGTTCAACTGCAAATAAGTTCTGATCTCCTCCTGTCCATTCCCAAAAAATGTGAAGCAACCCTGGACTGTCCGAACAACCGTAGTATGATACAATTAGATCCAGTTGGCAAAATTCCCCCGGTTGTTCTATCATTACCTCTAGTTTTACATCATCAAACTCCAGAATACTGTCTATTAATAACATGCTTAATCTTGTACACCCTATGGCTCACCTCCAACCATTTCCTATCGTCAACCTTTCTCTCTCCTCTGTAACTCTCGTACCTTCCTTCAACTATCCCCCTTGGGATCAGCAATTGGATCACATCAACGTAACCCTTCAAGGAAGGTCTCATGTCTTATCCCACGTTCAGCCCCTCACTGCGCCAATGCCTCCACTTTTATGCTAATCCTAATTATCATCTTCCTTGCTTGCCTCCCGTGTCAACGACTGAAGTGCTGCGCCCCTACTTCGGAGCCCTCACCTTCAGAAGAAGCCCCGGACAGTCTGCCCTAATCTTCGGCCACCCGTTAGCTATCGTTATACCGAGAAACCAAAATTTTAATTAGTTAGTTAACTCGTGGATGTTTATATTTTTTGTGCTTAAAGTTGCTTAATCACATATTTTTTTTACTTGTCACTTCTACAGAAGGGGAGGTAGTGTCCCGTAGTGTAAAACTCTACAGTTCAAAACGAGTTCGTCTTTGACGAATTGCGTTATAATATTGAACCCAAAATTCCTTAGTTCTGACATCACAAAGTGTGCAATGTTTCATACGCGAAGTAACCCCATGTAATCCGCAGTAACCCCCTGTAATCTCAAATTAAAACATTAAATGCGATATGCATATGAAAATATGCTCATCGCATGAATTCTTCAATCTCCCCGCCCCATCTCCGTTGTTGTCAGCATAACGCTATGCAATGCGAGCGTCTATAAAACACATCAGTCTTTTCATTTTTATTAATAAATTTTACTAAAATATTTTACCATTCCCATGGAGAAAGCATAATTGTGTCAACCTATATACTGCCCGTCTTGTCTTAGCCCAACCCACTTCCAAACCAAGTTTCAGCTGTCGCTGATCACTATCTTCCGAAAAATCACGTAAATTGATTGTTTCGAATATAAGATTCATTTGCGCTCTGTAACTTCTTTCCCAATCGATTCCCTTTTCTACGGGTTCAACACTACCTTCACGCCGCCATCCTGGCGCCTCTAGGTCCTACAATTATGCTTTATTATCAAAAGAAAAATGTAAACTCCGCAGAAACTATTTCAATCATGGTTCGTTCACCGCCGGAACTCTCTCGAGTCACAATTTCCCAATCGCGGCTGTAAGTTGAATTTAACTCCGCCAAAATTTGAATGTCTAGGACTATCATAGGCGCTTGCTGATAAACTCCTCCCGTAAGAGGGTGACTCTTAGTTTACCTCGTCTCCTCCTACCCCGAGGTTTTAGAAACCCCAAGAGCGTCGGTAACGACGTTCTTTGCTCTCTTATTACTCCCAACCACGCAGGCTCTGTGATTAATTGTGCAATGGCACTACCCCGTCCAAATCCAATTAAACCCAATTTATAGACTCTGCCGCAGATTGCTTTTAAGAAAAGCAGCAGCATAATTTGTACATTGTGCTTCTTAACTAAAGTTGCGATTTAATTTATATTAAACCTCACCTTGAGACTCATATAGCCTTCACTTCGTAAAGTTAAATAAATCATAAAATTGTACATTGTGCAACTTAACTGATTCTTTTTAATTATATAACTTTCACTTTTGAAATTTAACCAAATTTAATTGTTCTTATCAAAAGATTGTGAAATCGAAGTGAGTTAATAAAAACCCTGTTAAAGTGAACTCCGTTGTTTCCATTCACCGCGAAACTCAGTATAGATACAGTGATAACTCCCGAAGTCTTCACCGTGCTCCGCGAACGAAATCAGGAAGCACTTGAAAGTAACCTTTCCGAAACTTTACAGCTAACCGAAGTAGGAGTGGTCAGTGGAGACCACAAACATTTTATTACAAGGCGTGTGAGCTTGGTGCGCCAACTAGTGTTGCCGTGAGACGCGACACCTCCAGAGTTTTTTTGGAGTTCTCGTAACCCAAGAGTGACGTTGGCCATCATCTTTCGGATATAACTCCGACTCCAACCAAGGGGACCACCTCCGGCATTCATAGTCCATCGTTGTCGTCTACATTCGTGCGACCCATTAGGGAACCCGCTCGACATATATTGGGGGAAGGGGGGTTAAACACTAGCATCATGTTGCATGCAATGGTGCAAGGTGCAATGTTGCTTCACTAAAGCGAGGGAGCGATTTGGAAGATTCTTCCAAAATCTTTGATTCCATCGTTCCATAATATTCTATGAAGAAAAGTCTTTTACATTTTCAATTTCAATTTCATTTTCGGTTGTGTAGTGTTAGGATCGCTGACTACGATCCATCGGCCCCGGGATCGATTCCTGATGACGGCAGGCTGCTCGCAGCTAGCCCAGCTATTCATAATTCCACACAATAAAAATTGGTTGGTAGATAAATGGGTAGCCTAGTGGTTAAGGGGCTGGGCTGCTGCTGATCGGGAGGTCGTGAGATCGAGTTCAGGCAAGGACTTCATAATTTCTGACCACCCGTGGTGGGTCATGGTTTGGATTCCACGTTAAGCTGGAGGTCTAAGTTAGAGCAACAATCCTGACCTTTGTCAGAATGAACAATTTGGGCGAAAGCAAAATCAAGGTTAACCAATTATTATTATGATTATTATTATTACTAGTACAGTTCCCGTCACTTCGCTGACGGTTAGACAGGCTAAACTACAAAAAAAGAACCCAGCCGTGAAAATTTTGAGCTTCACATTGTGTCAACATTTCTGAATCTGGTATCTCCCAAAACCTCCTCACCCCCATTCAACTTGTGGGCTAACCCCCTCCCCCATTACCCCCACCCCTCCCCATTACCACACCAATCCCCCATTACCCCCACCCCCACCCTTCCCCCCACCCACACCCTTCCTCGAACCCCCACCCTTCCCCCGTTGTTTAACTACAGAAAAGAACACAGTCATGAAAATCTTGAGCTTCACATTGCCGCCCGTAATACAATTTCTGAATTTTTTTTACAATTTCTGAATTTTTTTCTCACAATTTTTTCTCACAATTTCTGAAAGTGTGACGGACAGACAGACGGACAGACGGACAGACAGACGGACAGCTCTCTTATTATAGTATAGATTATTATTATTATTATTATTATTACTAGTACAGTTCCCGCCGCTTCACTGACGGTTAGACAGGCTAAACTACAAAAAAAGAACCCAGCCGTGAAAATTTTGAGCTTCACATTGTGTCAACATTTCTGAATCTGGTATCTCCCAAAACCTCCTCACCCCCATTCATACAACTTGGGGGCTAACCCCCTCCCCATTACCCCACCCATCCCCCATTACCCCCACCCCTCCCCATTACCCCACCCATCCCCCATTACCCCCACCCCCACCCTTCCCCCATTGCTAAACTACAGAAAAGAACACAGTCATGAAAATCTTGAGCTTCACATTTCCGCCCGTAACACAATTTCTGAATTTTTTTTACAATTTCTGAATTTTTTTTCTCACAATTTTTTCTAACAATTTCTGAAAGTGTGACGGACAGACAGACGGACAGAGACGGACAGCTCTCTTATTATAGTATAGATTATAGGTAAAAAGTAATTTAGGTTTTTATTTTGGAACTTCTCATTGTATTAAATTCGTTTGTACTGAAGTAAGACAATTCTCAACAATTTTTAAAATTCTTTACAGTTTTCATTTTCAACTCAAGCGCAAATGACAGTCAGCTGTCCCTTCACAGCTGAAGTTTAAGACATTATTAACAATACCGAATAGACTTATATTATTCATAACTATATGTTATGAAAATAGTTTAAATACTACTACATTTAAATTGTTATTCGACTGGAAATCCATTATATGTAGAGAATAATGAAGACTTAATTGTTCGAACTATTTGTCATTTTCTATGAAATGATTACTAAAGAAAGCGTGTTAAAGAGGAACTTTACGTTTCCGATTCTTGAGGAGTTTCTTATTGTCATATTATGAATTTGTTTATTAAATCTTAAATTTCGTAGCAGTCGGCATAGAGTGTTAATATGAATCTGGAAATGTTTAACAGAAACACCATTCTATACACTTAATTCCCTTTATACTCTATGATTAATGCATGTACGATAACACAGACGGCCAAAGGTATACCAAAAGTGGTTTGTGTTATAATACGCAGGCATTCATTGCGCATGTGCGAATATCCTTCGCTCATATGCTAAATCAAGAAAAGTTGACAACCATTTCAGCCTTCTAGGACGCGGAAGTGATTAACCTCAGGTTATTTTGGGACAGTCTTCTCCTAATTATCTTCACTTTTGATTGTGCGTTTTAAAATGCTTTTTTATATTGACGAATTATAAATAAAATTTATTGACATTTATTAATAATTTAGAATATTCATTGCAAAACGCTGTAATATATTAGCTCAAGTACCATTTCGTTTTATTTTTCACGGGTTCGTACTTTCTTAGTTGTTTATGTCCCAGTATACTGTGAAGGATTAATGGATTAAAATCTCTTGCTTGATTTTTTATCTATCGGTATTTGGGGATTGCTTCGTCAAAAGTTGTGTAATTATTTATAAAATTTGTTCGATCTGCAGTGTCGTTTAATAAATTTTGCCTTGGTTATATTTTTGTGTTAAAATTCATTTTATAATTTAGAATAAAATATCTTGCTACAAATATTCATGCGCCGATTGCTAGTTCCACTACTGTATAATGGTGATATTTACGTGGATGAAGATATAAATTAAGAAAGTGTTTGTAAATTTTTTTTTGTTGATGAAAAGTTTGGTACGTTGAAAGGTATTTTTAAGAGGTTGGGAAAAATAAATTAATTCTAATGATGAAAATGTAATTGTTAAGGAAATTAAAGATGACTTGGAAAAAAAAATAGGTTAGTCATAAGGTTTTAATTAAGTATAGATAATACTTTAAAAGGAAATAACTTCAGTAGTTATTTGAATTCTATGAGTAAACTTAATGAAAAATTTGAACTCGTTCATGAGAGGTTAATAAAAATTGACATGAAAACGGGTGAACTTTCCAGAGAAATTCAATCGCAAATAAATAAAGTACCAGGTGATAATTTTATTTTGGTCAAACACGCCGCTTAGCTGAAGAAAGCAATGAATTTTCAGTTCGAGTGTCAGAATCGGTTTAGTGTTTTAGATAAAATTGATGTGGTACCTACGAGTATTTTTAAGAAAGGAAATAAAAGAGAATTAGGTAACTACTAGCAAAAGATCGGCGCTACGCGCCGACTTTGCTAGATCTGCGGTGGTTGGACCTTCGACCCAAACCGAATTGTGGGCCTACGGCGTATTTTATTTTGAACATCAATAGCCCTTTATCTGGATATCGTTCCCATTCTCTCACCTTGGGCCTCAGTAATTGGGGTGCCTGTGGCCCTCCAATTACTGGTGAACCAATTATTCGGTCAATAAAACTACAGAAAAGAACGCAGCCATGAAAATCTAAAACTTCGCAAATCTTGATACGATGAACTCGGATGTGAAGCTCAAGATTTTCATGACTGCGTTCTTTTCTATAGTTTTATTGACCAAATAATTGAACCGACAGTAATTGGGGGTCGCAGGCCCCTAATTACTGGGGGTTCAATTATTTGGTCAATAAAATTATAGTCATGAAAATCTTAAGCTTCACAAATATTGACACAATGTGAAGCTCAAGATTTTCATTGCTGCGTTCTTTTCTATAGTTTTATCGCGGTTCTGGGGGCCCTCGGGCCCAGTAATTGGTGGTGGTGGTGGGGTGGGGGGGTGGGGGGTCACACATATATTTTCGTTCATTACTCATCACCACCATCCACCATACGAAGTTTGGTCGAAATCAGTTCAGAAACGTAAAAGTTTTTTCTGCGGACAGACAGGCAGACACATTTTTGCTAAATTATAATAGTAATGATGCCCGATTAGGTTAATTAAATGGCCGGTTAGGTCAACTGAATGCCCGATTAGATTAATTGAATGCCCGGGTACGTTAATTGAATGCCCGGTTAGGTTAATTGTACACCCTTGACGATTGGTTAGGTTAAGTCATGATATTTTTGTTAAAGCCAACGAAAATATCACGACTTAACCTAACCAATCGTCAAGGGCGTACAGATGACCTAACCTGGCATTCAATGAACCTAACCGGGTATTCAATAATAGCGGAGCGACCCGGCGTTGCCGGGGTGGATGTTGAACGCTATATATATAATATGTGTGTATATATGCCCGGTTAGGTAAACTGAATGCCCGGTTAGGTTAATTGAATGCCCAGTTAGGTCAACTGAATGCCCGATTAGGTTAATTAAATGGCCGGTTAGGTCAACTGAATGCCCGATTAGATTAATTGAATGCCCGGGTACGTTAATTGAATGCCCGTTTAAGTTAATTGTACACCCTTGACGATTGGTTAGGTTAAGTCATGATATTTTCGTTAAAGCCAACGAAAATATCACGACTTAACCTAACCAATCGTCAAGGGCGTACAGATGACCTAACCTGGCATTCAATGAACCTAACCGGGTATTCAATAATTTTACCATAGGTTTCGTAATGATCTTGATGACGTCATTTAATGTTTTAAAATTAATTATTTAATTGCTATTTTCTTACTTACAGCGACAGGCATAATAATATTAGGATACCTAATATAAATTTTGTAATATTTTAAAGTGGGGAAAATAAATAATTTTCTAAAAATGATCTTCAACTATAAAAGCGCATCTAATCAGATAAATTAATTAACGTATTTCTATGACAACTAAAAAATAGATTGATAAATCAATATCCTATGAAATTGTTTGTGTATACGTAAAATTATTTGTACAAAAGCCACAGTAATAAAACGCACAAAAGTCACGGTATATAATTTCGAGTGTGGCTCGTTTAACTTTAAACTCGCGTTTATTTAAATTGCCCGTTTTAATTATGTAATTTTTTGTATTGAATCGATAAAGAAATCTTTTGTGAATCGAGAAATGTTAAAATTATAACAAATATCAAAATATTTTGTATAAAAATCATTGAATTTTAAAAATGCATGTTTTTTAGTTTTTTGCAAAAAGTTCTTTATGAATTTTAAAAATATATACTTTTTTTAAATTGAATCGATAAATAAATCTTTTGTGAATCGAATGATATTAAATGTTTAGTAAATATTGACTTATTTTGTGAAAAAATTATGATTAAAAATGAAAAATTAAAAAAATGCGTGTACAGGCATGGGAAAAACTGTACCCCTAAAAGGGGGGAAGGAATTATGTTAGGGAATTTTTTTTAGCATGGGCACTGCACAATAAAAAGACGCATCGAATGGTGAAACCCACTGCATTGTTCTACACCAATTGTAGGGACCCGTAGGTATGCGCAAAAAACTGTTACATATATATATATATATATATATATATACAGGGTGGGCGGAAAGTAGCTCCCTATTTTGGATTGGTAAAAAAATACGTATATTATCCATTTATTTCAGAAGAAATAATATGAAAAGGTAGGCATACATGGTAGGTTTTCTCTAAAATTCAATGTGGGCTCCAACTCTTTCCACCAGCTTCTGGAGCCGCCCAGGAATGGCGTCCACTGACTTTAGCAGGAACTCCGGCGGGATGGAGGACATGACTTCCCGAATTCGGTCCTCCAGTTCTTCCAATGTCCTCGGTTTGGTGCGGTAGACTTCTTCCTTTACCCACCCCCAAAGAAAGAAGTCGCACGGTTACCGCTGAAAAACGGCAGAATCGGTTCAGTGTAACGGTGTGGTGTGGTATGACCTCAGATCAGGTTGTGGGCCCGTTCCTTCTGCGCAACACCATGAATGCTGAGCGGTACCTTGCTATGTTGCGAAACGAGGTCTGGCCGGTTGTCAGCACATGGGAGAACATCGACGATCTGATATTTATGCAAGATGGCGCCCCTCCGCACTTCGCTCTTGTTGTCCGTGAGTGGCTGGATGCCCACTTCCCTGGGCGTTGGATGGGTCGTCGTGGTCCACATCAATGGCCAGCCAGGAGCTCCGACTTGACACCGTGCGACTTCTTTCTTTGGGGGTGGGTAAAGAAAGAAGTCTACCGCACCAAACCGAGGACATTGGAAGAACTGGAGGACCGAATTCGGGAAGTCATGTCCTCCATCCCGCCGGAGTTCCTGCTAAAGTCAGTGGACGCCATTCCTGGGCGGCTCCAGAAGCTGGTGGAAAGAGTTGGAGCCCACATTGAATTTTAGAGAAAACCTACCATGTATGCCTACCTTTTCATATTATTTCTTCTGAAATAAATGGATAATATACGTATTTTTTTACCAATCCAAAATAGGGAGTTACTTTCCGCCCACCCTGTATATATATATATATATATATATATATATATATATATATATAAAAGGCTTCATTTCAGAAATAGTATATTAGATATGCCAGTTAGTCTGACGTCACTTGTTGAGAAGTTCTTGAGAAAATAATAAAGAATAGCATTTAGTAACTTAGTGAATATAACTAGTATTAGATTAACAACATTGATTTAGATCAGACAGATCTTCTTTAATAAATCATTTGGAGTTGTTAGAGTATATCACTAACCAAGTAAACCAAAGAAAAGATATTGATATTATTTAGATTTTAGTAAAGCATTAGATAAAGTTCCTCACAGAAGACTTTTGCATAAACTGAAACAACGTTGGATCTCGGGTCAGATTTTGAATTGGGTAAAGGAGTAACTAAGGGATAAGAAACAGGGAGTGTTACTAAGTGAGCACAAGTCTGACTGGCAGGAAGTGCTTAGTGGAATTCCTCATGGGTCTCCACCTTGTACCCTTATTATTTATAGTGCATTTAAATGATTTGGAGGATGGGATAGATAGCAAAATTGTTAAATATGCAGATGACACAAAGCTGGCTTGATCAGTTAAAAAGGTAGAAGGTACAGTAGTTATAGGTTACAAAGAGATTTAAATAAACTTATAACCTGAGTAGAGAACTAGCAAATACAATTTAGTTGCCAGACATATAAGTTTTTTCATAGAGGAGGAAATAACATAATTTGGGTATGAAATGGATGGAAATTGGTTGGAGGCTGTAGATGAGGAAAAAGCTCTAAGAGTAATAAATTTGAATGTTAGTTGCAAAAGCAAAGAGGTACTGACCAAATTTTACAATTCATATGTTAGGTAACATTTAAAATATTGTAAACAGGCGTGGTCTTCCCAATTTAGGCTAGAAAGTGTTCATTGTAGAGCAACTAAACGTGTCCCCTGGCTTGAGGAGGAAAGATTATAGGGATAGACTAAAGGAATTAACTTTGGTTAAACTTGGTTTTTCTTACGCCCGAATTGTTCATTCTGATGAAGGTCAAGCTTGTCACTCCACCTTCGACCTACAGTTTAACGTGGAATCCGGACCACGCCCCACCAGCAGTCCAACGTCTTAGCCACTAGGCTACCCAGGGTACCTATTTACCTACCAATCATTTTTTTTTATTGTGTAGAAGGATAAACAGCTGGGTTTTGCTGCACGCCGCCTGCCGTCACTGGGTCTCGATCCAGAGGTGATGGATTTGTAGTCAGCGACATTAGATTAAGTTAGGTTTGGCTAAGTTAAGTTAGTTTCTTAGTGTCGATGTTTTGGTCCTGTCAATGAAATAGGTATAGGTCCGTGGAGGGTACTACCTAGAATTTATCAAAGTAATAGATTGTTAAGCATAAGGATTTAGTTTAACACTAAATTAAAAGTGCTGAGCGTGTTTGAAGTAGAATAATTCGTAAACTTTTGGTCGGATTTTGATTCACTGGATTTGTTCACTGAAGATGATGTGTACGTAAATGGAATAGATAATAAACAACTGGTACATTAATTGAAAAAAAAGTGAGTAGGATTGAAGTGAAACGCAGGCTAGACGAAATACTACTTCAAGCTTAACGCGAACAGGAGAACGAATAATAATGACAATGACAAGCTTTACTGACAAGATATAAATCCCATAACAATAGATAACCAAAGATAATAGTTTAAAAGTAGACCTATTGTGTTTAACGAGAGAAGTGTATGTAATAAATTTAACGAATTAAAAGCTTCGGGAAATTCCAGATGCCAGACGTAGTTTGGGAAAAGATTTCATAACAGCTTGGTAATATGTTAAATTAGGTTAGGTTAAGCTAGGTTAAGTTTAGTTAGGTCAGGGTAGTAATTAGTGCGTATGGACTCTGAACTGGGTTTGGCAGCTGGAATTTTACTAAAAGCATTAGTTCATGTTGAAAACTTTGACGTTATTACAATAACTGAATCGTGGATTAAAAGTACAAACAGGATTTTACAGGCGAATATCGTATTAAAGGTTATAAATTTTTTAATAAGGATAGAATGAGTAGAAGGGGTGGCCAGTTCAAAAAACAGTTAATGTTAGCGATCACTTACATATAAATATTCCAGAAATTAGCGCGCAAAGCTTAGTCTTTAATTTTGGGCTTGTATACAGTATAGACCACTTTTACAGGGGATAGGATTGGACGTTGAATTGTATACTGCAATGTCTTAAGTACAATAGTTACAAATAAGTAAACATTTATTGTCGGGACCTTGATTGCCCAAAGTTAATTATAATACCTCATACAACGATGCTGTGAGTAAACATTTGATAGATTTTTTACAAGATAATTTTCGTTTTCAAAAAGAATTAGAGTCTACGCGTGATAAGAACATTTTAGACTTAGTCATGACTACTAATGAAAATTGAATTCATAATGTAAACGTCAGAGAAAGTTTAAAAGCGATAATTTTATGATACGTTTCTCGGCTAATGCTAAACCTCGGAAAAAATTAAATAACTTTAAGGTGTCTGATTTTTGGAAGGCAAATTTTAATTCTTTTTGAGCTTCACTAAGTTTAACCAATTGATGTGAACGGTTAGCATGAGGGATAATTTCATAACTCATTTCTAAATGAGGACATTTAGCTGTGTGACTAGGAGAGTTACAGAAGTAATTTAAACCTGCAATCTAAATGGTGGAATAGAGATATGGGAAAGGCAATCGGAGATAGAGATGTAGTTTACAAAAGGTAGAAAGGGAAACATTCTCAACAACACGTTATTATTATTAATTAATTATATATATTTGCGTAGAAAGATTAAATATTTAATTAAAAGTGCCAAACACTAATTTAAAATTCAAGTAACTAATGAATATAAAGAAAACCCTAAGAAATTTTACGATTATGTTAGCAATAGAAATCCTTTGAGGGATTTTTACCTCACTAAATTCATCTTTTATCCTAGAGACTGGTAGAGTTGAACATCTTGAAGGCAATAATCTTATTAAACACAGTCAGCACGGGTTTCATAGAAATAAATTGGTTTAATTAATTTATTAAAAAAAAAAGAAAATTTCATAACGTCATCGATATTTGTGATCGTAATAAGGCGGTAAATATAATATATTTACATTTTCAAAAGGTGTTTGACAAAATTCGCAGAAACAATTGTTGAAAAAAACTTGAAGCTCATGGAATACGGGGTCTAGTTCTTAATTGAACTGATACACTAGGGAACAACATTTTTGTTTCTTGAAAACTATTTGGTGTTTCTTATAGAACTTTTGATGCTGATTCCAAATATGGTTTCAGAAGTTTTCTATCACCCATAGTTTTCGAGAAAATAATATTTCCATTTACTCAGAGTTTTCCCAAAATATTAGTTAAAATTAAGTGTACTAATTTAATTTTACCTTCTTTTTTTTCCAGGTTAACTATATTTAATAGTATTTTTTGCATTAAAAAAATATAGCTATTTAAACAAACAGATTTTTAATAAAAAGAAAGAAATTTTTTTCAAGTTTTGCTCAAATTTTAAAATTTTTCATAGTAGAAAAAATTGGTTTTTCATTCCAAAAAGTTTTCCGTGATTTCAATAATTTTCCGCCAGCATGAATCGAAACTGTATTAATCCCAGAGATACATTTTGCTACGTATGTGGAGAACTGACCATAATGGCACAGAGGAAGACGATGACCCCACTCGTGAAGAAGGCTTACGAACTTTATTTTGGATGTAAGGTAGGCGACCAAGACAAATCCTGGGCACCTCATATCTCATGCATTTCCTGTGCCGTCACTCTTAGGGGTTGGATTAAAGGTACCCGCAAATCTATGCCATTTGCCATACCAATGATTTGGAGAGAGCCCAAGGATCACCTAACGGATTGCTATTTTTGTATGACTAACGTTTCAGGATTCTCTGCCAAAAATAAACATAAAATTCAATACCCAAATCTTGCATCTGCCATGAGACCAGTACTACATGACGATGATAACCAAATTCCAACTCCCCCAAAGTCATGGACACTGGATGAAGAGTCTGAAGTTGAACTAATGGAAATTGATGACACTAAAGATAGACTTTCAGCAACCTGAATCAAATAAACCACGTATGATAACGCAGGTTATGCTGAATGATCTCGTGAGAGATTTGGACCTTCCGAAAAAGAAAGCGGAATTATTGGGCTCCAGGTTACGTGAATGGAATTTGCTGGCAAAAGATACAAGCATATCGGCGTTCCGCACTCGCCAAAAAGATCTGATGCAGTATTTCTCCTCGTCAGGTGGTTTATGCTACTGTAATAATGTAAATGGACTGCTGTTAGCTCTCGGTCATGAGCACAAATCTGAAGATTGGCGTTTATTTATTGACTCTTCGAAGCTAAGCCTCAAGGTTGTACTACTTCACAATGGAAATAAATACCTTTCCATTCCTGTAGGGCACGCTGTCCACATGAAGGAATCTTATGAAAATATGAAACTCATCCTTCAGCAGATTAATTATGACCAGTTTCGTTGGTATATATGTGGGGATTTAAAAGTCGTCGCGCTTCTTCTGGGAATGCAGCTCGGTTATACGAAGTTCTGCTGCTTCCTTTGTGAATGGGACAGCAGAGCCAGAGATTCGCATTATTTTGTAAAGGATTGGCCACTTCGTCAAAAATGTATCCCAGGACTGAAGAATGTGTCTCATGAACCCTTAGTTGACCCCAAGAAAATATACTTACCGCCACTTCACATCAAACTTGGCATCATGAAAAATTTTGTCAAAGCAATGAACAAGGAAGATGAGGCATTCAAATATTTGAAGAAAAAGTTTTCACGACTTAGCGATGCAAAGATAAAAGAAGGGATCTTTGTTGGTCCCCAAATCAGAGAGCTCATGAAAGATCAAAAGTTTGATGATGCCTTGAGAGGAAAAGAAAAAGTGTCATGGGAGGCCATGAAGAATGTTGTCACAAATTTTCTTGGGAACATCAAAGCCTCTAACTATGAAAAAATAGTGCAGGACATGATTGAAGCATATAGGTTATTGGGATGTAATATGTCACTAAAAATCCATTTCTTGCACTCCCATTTAGATTTCTTCCGTGAAAACCTCGGCGACGTAAGCGATGAGCATGGAGAAAGGTTCCACCAAGATATAGCTACTATGGAGAAACGCTACCAAGGGAGGTGGGATCCGGCAATGTTAGCTGATTACTGCTGGACATTGATGCGAGAAGCTCCTAATGAAAACTACAAGAATAAATCAGTGACAAAGAAGTTTTAAGAAGAATATTTTAAATGCCAATCTGCCACTAATATAATTTTTATGAAGTATTTTTACTAACTTCTATACACTTTTTGAATAAATATTAAAATACAAATTTCTCAGTAACCTTGGGTGATAGAGAAATTCTACGGCTATATTCGGAATCAGCGGAAAAAATCCTATAAGACCAACCTGTTCACATCCAAGAAACAAAAAAAAGTTAAAATTTGTTCCCCAGTGTTATTTTTATTTGTTAACTGGTAGAAAACAAAGGGTTGTAATAAACGGTGAATAATCAAGGTGAGCTAATGTAACTAGCGGTGTTCTGCAACGGTCAATTTTCATAATATACTGTATGTTAATAATGATCTTGACGTTAATTTATTTAGTAAAACTTCTAAATTTGCCGACGATACTAAAATTGCAGGCGAAGCAATTAATTTAATAAATAAATATAATTTGCAGCGTGATCTTAAGAATTTAGTAGAATTATATATATATATATATATATATATATATATATAATTATAATTATATAAATCGCTTGTTACGCCTCACTTAAAATGTGCTGTGCAGTTTTGGTCGCCATACATGAGTTGAATTTGTATGCATTCGAAATTTGATGTTTGAGGTGTATTTAAATTGTTTTTGACAAGTAAATTACGATCGTTTCTTTGATTTACACGAGAGGAACATCATGAAACACAGTGTTTGAAACGAACATTTGTTAGAAATTTCACTATAAGATAATCGAAAAGAAGAACAGCCTTCCCACGGGGATTCTGTTTTCATATAAATTTTCTTTCATCACACATTTGTACAGTATCAGTGGGTTTCGAAGAAAGACCACACTTTCGTCATGATTCCTGTGTCCAAATTTTACATGTTCAGAAATGTAAACATGTTATTAAAATTTTCAGTATTCTTTATTTTCATTTGCTTCTTTTTTTTTCTTTTTTTTTTAACCTTCATTCATGGGCTAGCCTAAAGTAGATCTTAAGTGTTTTTGTTAGCCTGTAAATCTTTGAATTATAGCAAAAATGACGAAAACTTTAGATTCTAAATTATATTAACATAGTGGTAATGTTATGTTACGTTCCAAATTAAGAAAATTTTCAGGCAGTTATAAGGAATTGTTTTATTAGTAAATTAAAGCCGTTTTCTATTGGTTCGAAATCTGACTTCACTTCGTCACATTCTTCCATTCTCTTCGAGTCAGATTTGCGCGACCAATAGAACAGGATAACTTAAGTTTGCTGACGTTTATGTAAACAACACTTAGGCCACCTTTGGCTAGGCCTACTTAGAGTCTATAAGTTAAAAACTTCCATTCGTCTGAACTCTCGCAACAGAACAACAGAATCATAACTTCAGTCTTCTAAGATTGAATGAGGCCTAGATCTGAGCTCGCCACGCTGGGATAGCTTCAGACAATTAGGCCCAAAACTGGAATGATGCAACACTACTTCTTTACTTAAAGCTTATAAATGCGCAAATTTAATCTATCATAGCCTTCTAACATCAATGAAATGTATTTTCTAAAGTAAATAATGTAGTGACTTCTTGAAATATCTTTAATTCGGCTGACGCCATGTTGTTTGTTTACAAAAAGTGACAACTTTTTCGTTCGAAACACCTTCGGAGCTAACTTGAGAAAAACTCAAATGAAGTCGGAGGTTGAGTTTGAGTCAGAAATTTGATCAAGAGAAAGAGGCAACGTGAGTCTGAGAGAGCTAACTTTAAGTCTGTTGGACTGTAGAAAACTGCTGAAATGAAATACTAACTACACCAAAACTTACGTAATTTCGACTCTAATTTAGTTGCTGTAACTCCAGTAGAACCAAGTGACTGTAAAACAAATTAAGAAACTATAAGTCTTAATTGTTAGAACTCGTTTTGATGATAAGGGTTTAAATTTGTTATACAAGAAAGCTTCAGCATTAAAGTCTGATTTCGACCAACTTGATCTCGGTACCATTATTAAAGTGTTTTTTAGATTGTTCAGAACTCATGTAAGTTTGTGTTTCCGATCACTTCCTAAATTCTAACGATTGCTCAAATAATATGAATTTTTATTAACGGACAAAAGTGCTTCTTCGAAATATGGTAGATACAGGGGCCTATAGATATTCGTCACACTCGAATAACTAAACATAATCTAAGTCTATTCTAATCTAATCTAATTTAACCAAAAAAATTCTCGCTGAAATGTCACCTCAATGAAATGTTAATAATCAGTCAAGAGATCCAGGAACCGGCACAGCGCTGAGGTTAGACCAATGTGGCTCATTGCACTAACTTTCAGATTATTACCGGTATTACCAGCACCATCTACACTTGACTTCATTGTCTTCACTTTACTTATAGGGAAACAGTATTACCCACTGAGCCACGACGTTTTGCCTAATTTCTGCAGTAATTTTTACGTAACTTCTGTAGTCGTCAGTAGCATGACCGCAAAATGGTAGAGTGCAAATCAATTGCAATGAATGTTGATCAAATGTTGCAAAGGGGGGTGGGTTGGCACCATGGGGGGGGAGACCGGGTGGGGTTGGCACCCATGGGGCAAGGGGGTATGCAAACAAGGGGGAGGGGTTTAGCCCCAAACCTGCATGAAGGGGGAGAGGGGGTTGGTCTGACTGAATGACCGCTCCCCAAAAGGGGTTCTCTGACCTAGGAAAGTAGCCTAATAGAGAGAGAAAGAGAGAGAGAGAGAGAGAGAGGAGGAGGAGAAGAGAGAGGAGGAGGAGAAGAGAGAGGAGGAGGAGAAGAGAGAGGAGATGCTCTTGCTGACATATCTCATCGGAAACTGACCCTCTTGACCTCAGCAGTTGGCTTAGAAGTCTTAATCAGCCAGTTGGCTTAATCTGGCTTACAAGGTGTAATTGGCTTAGAAGGCTTTATCTGACTAAGAAGGCGTAACCAGCCATTTGGTGTAGTGTATACATATATACTGTATATTGGTGGAGAGAGCGAGAGAGAGTTACAAGGCGTTACAAGGAAAAGTAGTACCTCAAAAGGCCTTGCGGCCCATACCGAGGAGGTACCAATGGCAACGGATGCCAGGGAAATATTCAGACACCCTCAAATAGTGTGCAAGATTCGGTCTAAACTTTTCTTGAACAGATCCACAGAAGAACTGTTCACAACTTCTGAAGGTAGCCTGTTCCACGTGTCACAGATCTTATACGTAAAGTAATTCCCACACACACTAGTCCTAAACCGTTTCAAATCCAACTTCCAACCATTGTTGCAAGTTGGGTTATCATTTAAAGTAAACATGCTTCCAAAATCGACATTGTTGAACCCGCGTAAGAACTTGAAAACCTCGATGAGTTGACCGCGAAACCTCCGAGTTTCCAGCGAAAACAAATTCAGGGCGCGTAAGCGTCGATTGTAGCCCATATGCCTAACGGAAGGGATTAACTTTGTGGCCCTCGCCTGTACTCGCTCCAGCCTCTCAATATCTTTCCTGAGGGTGGGCGACCAGAACTGCACAGCATACGCCAGGTGCGGCCGAACCAGAGAAATGTAGAGAGAGCACATTGTCCTTGTTCCGAAATCGAAATTGCCTCCTGATATAACCGAACAACTTCTGGGCTTTCTTTTCCACCTCTACGCACTATTTGGTAAACTTAAGGTCGCTGCTAATTAGCACACCCAAGTCCTTTTCCAAATCAGTCGCCTCGATATTACTCCCCAACATGAAGTAGTCCGACTTGGGATTGGCGAAGCCAATGTGCATCACCTTGCATTTACCCAAGTTAAACGGCATTTGCCATTTTTCGGACCACTCTCCTATCCTACCTAAGTCCGCACGCAGATGCTCGATCGCCTCTGGCGTCCCAACATTGGCCTCAAGCTTGGTGTCATCAGCGAATTTGGTGATCCTACTGACGATGCCACCGTTGATATCATTTATGGAAATGATAAACAACAGTGGCCCTAAAACGGAACCCTGAGGAACCCCGCTAGTGACCGATGCCCAACCCGAACTAACTCCTTTAATTACAACCCTCTGCTGCCTATTCTTCAGCCAGTTTTCAATTCACCTACCTACTTCCCCACCGATACCCAGCACGCGCACTTTCGCCATTAGCCGGCGGTGAGGTACCTTATCAAATGCTTTCTGAAAGTCGATATAAAGTATATCAATCGCCCTACTCTTATCATACTCACTCAACATGACGTGGAAAAACTCGAGCAAGTTGGTGAGACACGACCTATGCCGTCTAAACCCATGTTGGGAGTCCCCAAGCAGCTTGTAGGAATCCAAATGGTCAACGGTCCTATCTGATATTATCCCCTCTAAGAATTTACCTACAACCTAAGTGAGACTAATGGGACGATAGTTCCCTGGACTTTCATGATCTTTCTTAAAGATAGGGGCCACATTGGCTTCCCTCCATTCACCAGGCACCTGGCCCGTCTCCAACGATTTGTTGAAGACTGTAGCCAGGTGGGGAGCCACCTGGTCGCGCACCTCCCGCAACACTGGGGAGGAACTGCTCCGGCCCAGGATCCTTAAACGCCTTCAGTTTGGCTATTCTATCAGCAACGACTCTCGAGGTACACTGATCAATCTCCAGGCCAGCACCTTCGTGCCTCACGCCTGGCTCGGGGATGACGTGGGTGTCCTCCCTGGTGAACACTCCCCCAAAGTATTCATTCAGCACATTAGCGATGTCCGCGTTGGAGGTCCGCAGAACGCTGCTTCGGTCCTTTAACGGACCTATCATTCTTCTAATGGGCTTTCTACTATTAACATAACAAAAGAACTCCTTAGGGTTCCCCTTACAGAGGCTGGCCACCCGGAGTTCTTCGTTACGTTTCGCTAGCCTAACCTTCGCATTCACTTCTCTGCACAGGTGGACATACGCCTTAGTGTTCTCATGGGAACGATTGGCCTTCGCCCTCCTATACGCAGCTTTCCTATTTCAGATAGCAGAAGCGATGTCACGACTGAACCACTTAGGCTGCGTTGAAGCAGAGGTGACCGGTTTTGAGGGTATGGCAACAGACTGCAACACCATAAACTCGTCCCGGAATGCACTCCACACTCCCTCAACATCGCCACCGACCTCTAACCCCATCTCACCTACGCTATCGCAGAGACCAATAAAGTCCGCCCGCGTAGATAGAGCTTACTACCTCTAGAGTCACTACGCTTCACCCGAGGGACGCAGACACAGAACCTAATCAGACCGTGATCACTCCCGCCCAATGATTCGTCAACGGTGAGGCCAGTGACGAGGTTGTCTTCGGTCGTGAATACTAAGTCTAGAACGCTTTCGCACCGTGTAGGCCCATTGACCCACTGAGTTAAGAAGTTCTCATCAGCAAAGTCAACTAGCCTCCTCCCTTCGGCATCAGCAGTCCTGTCTTCCCAGTTTATGCCGCGACAGTTGAAGTCTCCTAAAACTACACACACCCTGTCCCCTAGCAGGCTACTGAGTTCGGTGTACACAGGGCTGTATCCTCCTCGAGGAGGAGATGCGGAGGTCTATACACCAGAATTAACCTATAGTTCGTCCCTCCCACGTTCAGATCGACGCCAAGTAGCTCCCGTTCCGATCGGAACTCGCAGTCAACCGGACTCAACGTGTCCCTCACGTATATTAGTACCACTCTCCCGGCCCAACGGGTGCGGTCTTTGTGAAACATTCTATACCCGGGAATCTCGAACTCCCCAACGTAGTCCATAAGATCAGTATGAATCCAGGATTCAGTGATAGCAACGATATCCTGGTATTCTGATGCTAAGAGCGCTCGCAAAACTTATTCCTAATCGACCTAGCATTAAAAAGCACTGCACGGAGGGAGCCTTCCCTATTGTGACCACCCCTGGCACGACCCGTTTCCCGAACAGCCAGGGCTGTCGGGGGTTGAAGAGCCCCTCACCAACGAGGAGGCAACTTCCGCAGGAGGCTGAGCCCCCTCCAACGGGGAAGTAGGGTCACCCACCTGTTCATGGACGCACCCTTCATTTGAAGGTACGTTCGCCTCCGGCTCAACATCTCTTCCCCGTGGGGGCCCATCATCAATCCCCGAGGCTGACCTCAACATACGGTATAGGTGCCGGTCAAGCAGCGTGCCTAGCACACCTTTACCCTTAACATTGAGGTGGAAACCATCCCTCTGATACAGGATCCACCTACCCGAAAACGCGTCGAACGGGTCAACAAACCTCACGCCCAGTGGGACGCACAAGTGTTGCACCCTATCGTTAACCTTACTGAGCGCGTGGTCACTGGCATTCATCCACGGTAAAATACCCATCAACATTCCCCTGTCTGTTTTAAGTTTTAGATCATCCGCAAGAGACATGATCTCAGTGATGATTCCTTCTGTCGAACCTACTCCTACCCTACCGCTTCTGAGGAAGAGAGAGAGAGAGAGAGAGAGAGAGAGAGAGAGAGAGAGAGAGAGAGAGAGAGAGAGAGTTCCAACCGTTCGTACCCATGGAGCAACGCATAATGAGGTCTTCAGTATCGCAGCCAACAGGCTT
>JAJOZX010000406.1:1287500-1452402 GCA_023014485.1 Bathynomus jamesi
TATACAGGGTATCCATAAATGATTACCCTGATTAAAGCATGCTATAACTTTTAAATAAACACTCGTATTCAAACACAGTTTTAATCATAAGTAGATAAACATACAAAGTTTTGACACATAGTTAATGACCTTAAAAAGCTTCCACATGTGCACCCCTAGTAGCACGTAAAATGTCTAAGCGGTATTCACACTCACGCCATACATTTTCCAACATTTCTGGGTTAACTGTTGCAATTGCATCCGTAATGCGTTTTCGCAATGTCCTGGTATCTGGAACAACTGTTGCATAAACCAAATCTTTAACATGACCCCAGAGAAAGAAATCCAGCGGGGTAATGTCTGGTGATCTTGGGGGCCATGGGATTGGCCCGTCCCTGCCAATTCATCGATTTGGAAATGTTGCGTCGAGAGTTTCACGAACAACATGCGCCCAATGACGGGGTGCCCCATCTTGTTGGAAGTTGACAGTAGTTGGCTGCCTGTCCTGCTGCAGCTGAGGGATGGCGTAATTGGTGAGCATATCCAGGTACACAGTTGCGGAAGCAGTGTTCTCAGCGAAGAAGAAAGGACCAATTATCTGGTCATGCATTAGTCCACACCAGACATTGATCTTCGGACTGCCCCGAATATGCTCCCTTACGGCACGTGGGTTTTCCGATCCCCAAATACGCACATTGTGTCTGTTGACTCTACCACTAAGATGAAACGTAGCCTCGTCTGAAAAGCAGACACGTAGCAAGAAGTTATTATCCTCGTCATTGCTGTTCAAAATGTCAATAGCGAATTGTTCACGTTTTGGACGGTCATCAGGCTTCAGTTCTTGAACAATTTGCACCTTGTAGGCGTATAACTGCAAACGTTTGTGTAACACCTTGTGCACAGTAGACTTCGGTATCTTTAGCTGGCATGAAGCTTGTCTCACCGATTTCCTTGGTGACCGTGTGAAAGCAGTTTGAATGTTTTCCACCGTCCCATCGGAAACTGATGGTCTGCCACTGCTCTTTCCCTTTTCCACGTTTCCAGTTTCCAAGAATATTTTCATCCACGACTTAATTAACTTCGCATCAGGTGGATTCTTTCCATACTTTGTTCTGAACCTTCGCTGAACACTGACAGGAGATTTTGTTTCTGCAAGCCACACAACACATTGTGCCTTCTCTGTCACAGACGCCATCTTAACTGAACAGCTACTACAGCGCTCCTAGCGGCGAATGCGGTAGACGAAACACACCAGCACAGAAACTCTATGCGTGTAGGAGATCACCTGTAAAAAGAAAACGGATGTAAGATTCGTCATTAAAACATGAGAGCATACTGTTTTCATGGTAAACATTTATGGACACCCTATATATATTATATATATATATATATATATATATATATATATGTGTGTGTGTGTATGTGTGTGTGCATACATATAAATATATGTATGTATATATATATATACATATGAAATAGGATCCCTCCTAAGGAGACGTAATTTTACATTTAGGATAAAAACGAAGACGTAGAGCAAGAAAGTCATTATATTTGGCTGCAGCCGACGTTTCGGGCAACTCTACCCATTTTCAAGGCCTAATAAATAAAAAGCTAAAATTAATGCATGACAAAAAAAAAATATACGAATGTCAAAAACAAACTAATTCATAGCACAGAATAAAACTACTTAAAGAATAAAAATTAAAAAGCGTAAAACAAGCATAAGCCAAAAACAAAAATTAAAAATTATATACATGACAAATAACACATGATAAAAGTAAAACTTTAAAACTAAAAACATTCAAACAAATTAGTTAAAAACTTCACTAATAAAAAGTTAAATGAAAAAACGCAAAAGTGCACGAAACATACCATGCTCACTTGACATCCACAAACAACTGAGGCGAAAAGGAGACAGGGTCAAGGGGAAAAACAGAAAAATTTAGTTGGTAGGCATTCTAATTAATATAAAGGGGGTAACAGCTAGAATCAATATTTAAGCTGGAGTTCAGAAATTTAATGCACAAAGATTCATAAATACGGAGAGAGGACGGACATTTTAATGATTTAAGAATTTTAAAGTTATTAACGGAAATATCAACTTTACACTTAACAGAATGATTTCTAATGGCAGACTGTTCCTTTTTAGATAAAACTTTCCCTGTCCTATGGCTAATACCCATATGGGAGCAAAATCTTGCCTGCAAAGAACGAACTGTGCTGCCAACGTAGTTCCCCTGGGAACACCCAGGGCAGGTAAACAAATAAACGACAGAACAGTTCATCGCAGGGGGGATTTTGTCCTTACAACGGAAAAAACATTCAAGGGTATTATTATTCACAAAAGCAACCTTTCCTTGATGTTTTGGTTTCCAAATCAGGCTCAACTGTTTTAACTTCTACATACCGGAAGCCTACTTTTACGGGTTTAGGTTTTAATTTTTATAGTTTTTGCGATTTTAATTACAAACTAAGTTCGATTCGCACTTTAGTGCATAGAGCTTATAATATTTGCTCAAACTTTGCTCTGCTTCATAATGAGTTTGAATTCCTTACTGATCTTTTCTTTAAAAATGGTTTTCCACGGGTTCTTGTACAAGGTATTATTGGTAAATTACTTAATAATGTTTATTCCCCCAACCTTATCCCAACGTATGATGTTCCTAAGAATTGTAAATATCTTGTTTTACCTGATCTCTACCAATTTAACACTTTTGTGAAAAAGCAATTGTTGAGTGTGGTGAGGAAATTTTATTTTCACACTGATTTTAAGGTTGCTTTTGTGAATAATAATACCCTTGAATGTTTTTTCCGTTGTAAGGACAAAATCCCCCCTGCGATGAACTGTTCTGTCGTTTATTTGTTTACCTGCCCTGTGTGTTCCCAGGGGAACTACGTTGGCAGCACAGTTCGTTCTTTGCAGGCAAGATTTTGCTCCCATATGGGTATTAGCCATAGGACAGGGAAAGTTTTATCTAAAAAGGAACAGTCTGCCATTAGAAATCATTCTGTTAAGTGTAAAGTTGATATTTCCGTTAATAACTTTAAAATTCTTAAATCATTAAAATGTCCGTCCTCTCTCCGTATTTATGAATCTTTGTGCATTAAATTTCTGAACTCCAGCTTAAATATTGATTCTAGCTGTTACCCCCTTTATATTAATTAGAATGCCTACCAACTAAATTTTTCTGTTTTTCCCCTTGACCCTGTCTCGTTTTCGCCTCAGTTGTTTGTGGATGTCAAGTGAGCATGGTATGTTTCGTGCACTTTTGCGTTTTTTCATTTAACTTTTTATTAGTGAAGTTTTTAACTAATTTGTTTGAATGTTTTTAGTTTTAAAGTTTTACTTTTATCATGTGTTATTTGTCATGTATATAATTTTTAATTTTTGTTTTTGGCTTATGCTTGTTTTACGCTTTTTATTTTTATTCTTTAAGTGGTTTTATTCTGTGCTATGAATTAGTTTGTTTTTGACATTCGTATATTTTTTTTTTGTCATGCATTAATTTTAGCTTTTATTTATTAGGCCTTGAAAATGGGTAGAGTTGCCCGAAACGTCGGCTGCAGCCAAATATAATGACTTTCTTGCTCTACGTCTTCGTTTTTATCCTAAATGTATATATATATATATATATATACACTGTGCCAACTGGCTGATATGCCTGGCGGGCACTGGCTTCTATGCCAACTAGCTGAAAGACACTTCTTAGCCAGCTGATGCTGTCAAGCACTTTCATTATGTGTCTGGGTCTCCAGACGAAAGGATGCTGTCTTCTCGCTCCTCCTCTCTCCTTTGTGGGGCGAGGACATCCAACCTTCTCCCCCAAAGTCTCTTCTCTCCTGCTTTCTCTCTCTCTTAGGTTAGGTTGATTCCCCAGCTTGTGGCAGCTGGGGGATTCCCTTTTGTTTGGAACCCTGGGGTGGGGGTGGCACCCTGCAACAAGGTGATTGGCACTGGCACTCAATTGATCAACATTGCAATTGCTCTGCACTCGTCTTCTTTGCGGTCATACCACTCTGTCAAAACTCTTTCATTAACTTATATACACTTACTCACGAAAGAATTAAATTCAGTCTGTTACCATTAACCAATAGTATAAATTACTTTTAAACATTACAATAAATACAAAAATATCTAAAACAATTTACCTTTTATTCAACCACAATATTCACTAGTTTAGAATTCGAACAAACTTACACATTTTCAAATACAGAGCAAGAAGGACAACTTTCATCGCCGGTCACAACCAACAGAATACTCGCACATTCACCATTCAAACCTTGCGCTCTCATACACACAAAAAAAAGACAATCGCATATCCAAGACATACTCGCATGCACTCAAGCTTGTTCTGTCACAATATTAACCCTCAGCTACTATCGTTGTGTCAATTCTGACCTTCAGTACATTTGTTTATTTTATCATGGGAAATAATGATAGTAGTTAAGGGTTAAATTACGTACAATATGCAGATGATACCACACTTACTTCTTTCCATCATAACTCAGACTTTCTAATTAATGAAACAAACAGGCAATTAAAAAAGTGTTTAAAAAGATGTGTACTAATAAACTTTTACTGAACCTGACACAGTCATCTTATTACCACAGAACATATTAATACAAACTGTCAAATGAAAATTGAGAATACTACTCTTGCAAGGGTGAATCAGGTTTGAGCACTTGACATTAATTTAGAAGAAAAAACAAATTTCAAAAGTCATGTATGTACAGCATATCAAGTCCAAAATATCAAGATTCTTCTTCATATTATTTAAACTAAAAATGACTCCCCTCAAAATGCACCCCTTACCCTATATTATTCCTTCATCCATCCATCCATTTATTATATTGTATTACACCATCAGGTAGCTCAAAAAAATATATAAAACATCCTTTGGAAGTAATTCATAAAAAATGTCTGTACACTCTCTCGAATAATGACAACAGACAAAGTCACACTTTCCCAATGTTTAAAGAGCTAAATATTTTAAAACTAAATGAATTATACAAATTCAATGTTGCTGTCATTATGTTCAAAGTTATTAACAAAAATCGACATACATCACCCATTCAAAGAGCAATCACCTCCCATTAAATACACCATCGTTATAACACCAGACTGCCCAGCGATTTTATACACAAAAACACAATAGAAACTGCAGGAAATGCACTCTCTGTATGGAATGCAATTCTCATGCATATCAGGCAGGCTTCATCACAAATCACTAAAAAAGCAATTCATTAGCCCGTACTGATGTATAAGTTTACTACTGCCATTTTTATCATAGTAATCGATTTTGTAATCAACAATTTAAAATATGCTAATTTCATTAATCACCTTTAATTTCATAATGTATTCTTTTTTTATTATTATTAGGCAGCATTTATTTTCTACTCCGTATAAAATAAATCATTTAATTTAAAATTAGGTAACATTTCGTAAACTTTGAATAAAATATATAGGCCTGATTCACAAATATTTATATTCTTGTAAATTGTAAAAGTACTGTATTTATTTCATCAATAGATGTTTCAATATTTACTATTATTATTGCTATTATTATTATTTTTCGTTGTCACTATTACTATTACTCGTCATTTCTATATTTTATGTAATATTTTCTGCTAAATATACAATAAATTAATTAATTTGAAATCATGCAACATTTTGTAAACTTTATATTGTTTTTATTATTATTATTATTATTATTATTATTATTATTATTATTGCTACTACTATTATTATTATTATTGCTACTATTATTATTATTATTATTATTAGTGCTACTATTATTATTATTATAATTTTTTTGTTTTCTCTATTACTTTTACGTGCCAATTTCACTATTTTTATGTAATGAATAAGCTAAATGTCATTAATTTTGCCTAAAAAGCTCCCATGCTTCCAAGGGCATATTCAGATGAGAGTACTGTGAATATATTAATATCATAAATATCTAAAAATTGTAAAATTCAGTCACTTGTATTCTTTTCTGAATAAAGTTTGAATTTAAATTTGAAATATTTCTCTGTATGAATAGTTATGAGCGCCACTGTAGCTATATATATATATATATATATATATATATATATATATATAGTCGACTGATTTTCTCCATAATAAGGACAGTAGTTTAGCTATATTCTCTTTGCATTTCTTCAAAAACAAGCCATTCCATGTGTCTGGCTCTGGTGCTGAATTCTTTCACATTTGTAATTACATTCCTTCCCAGGAATTATTTGACAGTTTGAGTGTTTGTCAAAGAATTCATCTGGATTTCCAATTTCTTCTTGGAAATAGGGGTACCGAGGGCCGAGTTAAATTGTTCTTTAAGCAGTACGCTAATTTTTTCTGGGTCATTTGTGTATTCGGTTATCTCATCCTTTAACGGGCCAATACTCTCATTACGTTTCATTTTTCTTTTTGCAAACGCGTAAAAGTGTTTTAGGTTATTTTTTGTTTCATATTTTTAAGTTTGCCTCATGGTTGAATATTTGTTTAGGTCCATTTCAATTTTGTATAGCTCTATTTACTAGCTTGAGTCTCCTTCCTTCCGTTTTGAATCTGCGTATGTTTTTACATTTTGTTTCCGCTGTCTAATCAACGTTCTGATTTCCCTCTCGAATTTGTACCTTCGGAACATGCTTCAGTAGACTTATTTTGTTTTCTGTTATAATTAGTATTTCCTCTGGAATTTTTTCGCGAAATAGCAGCTTCCAATCTTTTAAGTCTGCATTTATATATGCCCAATAGGGCATATCATACTTTTCCGAGAAAGAATTTCATATTTTTAACCCTTTGTCGTAATTTGTTGCCATTTAGACACATTAACTTTGTTTAACTCTTACACAGGTTTGATACATACATACATAAGAAAAAAATCTACTCCATTTGAATCTTTGTAACCATTTGGACGCAGAAGGCGAAGTTCAACATTCTCTCAATAGATGGCTCTGAGCAAATACGCCAGTTATAATTGTGCAGTAGAAGTGAGTGGACGCCATTTTTTTCGATAAGTGTTTTTTGTAATTTTCCTAAGTTTAATCACCATTATTATATTTGTTTTTTACTACAGTATAATTTCATTCTAGAAGTATTAAGGAAGCTCCCTGTTTATTTTGTTTAAGTAATATTTTTAATAACTGTGAAGAAAAGACTATTCAAAGCTCGTTTCGAAATGGACAAAGTTTTCATAGGGTAAATTCTGTCTATGATAACACGTGTGTCCAATTGGATACATGAAATGAATTTTTCATTACGATTGTTTTTATGTACTGTTAAATATATATATATATATATATATATATATAGAGAGAGAGAGAGAGAGAGAGATAGAGAGAGAGAGAGAGAGAGAGTACTAACTACCACCCACTAATTACCTTATTAGATTTTTGTTGACTAATGGGCATATAAATTATTTCATTTAGAAATGTTCTTACAAAAAAAAGATTGCTAAAAATGTTTATATATACACCTCCTATGCATATTTCAAGTAAAAAATGAACCTACGCTAAAATTAAATGGTACTGAATGACAAAAGGTTAAGCTTATGTTACACCATTATTACGAATTTTAAATTAAATTTGCAATGCCAAATTTAGTTTTCTATTACCAAAATAAATATTCATTACCAAATTTAGGTTAATTTGGTAATTAAAAATGCCGGTTGGCAACCCTGATTATAACCAAAAATTATAGTCCTTGTCTATATTTATGGCGAAAAAACACAACTTACTGATATGAATTTGTTACAGATTGGACAAGAGCGAGAATAAGCACCGACTAGACGTGATGGCCGAATCTACCCCCAAAACCAGGAAAATGTCAGGTTAAAAGCTCTCGGATGTTGTGGGCCCGGGGAAGGAGTTCATTCCCAGCGAGGTGCCGACTTGGAGATGGAGAGCCGTTCTTCAGAGAGGGATTCGTCTGCAGGAGGAAAAGTTCCTTATTCATGACATCCAAAGGTCTAAATACCCTATCCGAGAGATGACTGACTAGCTGGCTTCACTCGTGATGACTCAGTGGAGGAAGTCGAATGTAAAGTTCTCCCCGCCTGTGATAATCACGGAAAAATCGCTCTCATATAAGATCTTGTTGAAATGGAAGATGACAGACGTTGTGAACGGGAGAGTTAAGTCTGCTACCCAGGAGAAGAGGATGGCTGATCTGGATAAACTCTGTGAAGTCTGCGTTTGCAAGCATCAGATCTTCTTGTGCGGCTCAGAGGGGAGTGGATGGTCAGGATGCTCCCTCAGGGCCCATGTGAACTGTAACTGTCCTTTGGAGGTAAAGATTCCTAAACTGGACCTTCAATGGCTGTACTACCAGAGAGTGAAGACTTCCGAAGCTTCAGGAATCCAGATGTCTTCTGTAGACTTCGAAGACTGCAGGAGACAGATGAAAGCAGCGAAGAGGAATGAGGCTGAAGAAGCTTCTGCTGTGAAGAGGAGGAAGAAAGAGGAGGCTGCTAATGAGGAGTTTCTCATGAAAGACTTTGAGGAGAAGTAATGGCCTCATCAGTTGAAGCTCTCACGCAGAGGTCAGAGGAGAAGATCTCTAGGATATTCTTTGATGGCAAGCAGGATAGGAACACAAAGGTGTTGAAATATGACGAAGTGACAGGGAGATTTCATCCTGGCAAAGTGATCGAGGAGCATTACACTATCACATGGGAGCCTCAAGGAAAGTACTTCTTTCATTTCACTCCCGAGGAACCTGAGGAAGGAGAAAAGCCTGCTCATAAGATCGCTCAGGGCCTGCATGAGTGGCTTCTGGATCACGGAGCTGACGAGAGCCTTGTAATGATTGAAGGAGACTACCAACACCAACACGTGGTGGTCTGGAGGCGCCATAGCCCTATTGGAGAAGATGCTGGGTCGCAATGCCACTGGATGATCTGTCTGCTCCTGAGGCACTTAATCATCAAGCTGGACGGCCCTGTAACTTCCCGGTCAGGCTTCAGTGGGCCTATTGGAAAACTTCTTGAGAAAGTGAATGAACTTGAGGTCAACTTCAGCTTCAAACCAGTGGAAGGAACTGAAGATATCATAGAGCTGCCAGTAGAGATAGTCAAATCTCTCTCCACAGACCAGCACAACTGCTATCTTCTGATCAAAGCCATCAAGTCTGGAAGTCTCAGTCCACAGTTGGCTGGTCTCAAGTGCGGACCTCTGAACCAATCCAGGTGGCTCACTACTGCACAGGCCATCTTGCTGTTGTGGATGAGGGAGCACGGACTGAAGGGAGACGTGTTGAGGAGGCTCGAGGTCCTCGTGAAGTTCTGCCTTAACTTCTACTTCAAAATGTACTACGACATGAAAGTGAAGCACCACCTCAAATTTGGTCCTGCACACGTTTTTTCAAGCCTGAGGCTGCTGAGGAACCAGACTACCGAGGTCAGGAACATCATCTCTGCTGCAGTGATAAGAGGAGCTTACCACGCACATCCTGAGAACATCCTGGCTTCATTCCTGTGCAGTGAGGATGAGCATCAGAGAGCTTTTGCTGTGAGCCAGATAGAGAAGATCAGAGAAGGAAGAGACTTTGGTGATACGACAGTGAGGCCCCATAAAAATTCCAAAGTGAATCTGCAAGCCACTTCACCTGAGGATCTCATGAACTGGGAATCAGAGAAAATTTACGCTTTCTCTGTTCATACTCAGTCCTGCGAGAGAGCTGTACAGGGAGTCTCAACTGCTTCCCAAGCTGTGTACGGTCACGAGAGGAGAGATGGGTGGGTGAGAGCCAGGATATACCATCGAGAAGTGCTCCCAGTATTCAGATCGAAGCAGGACTTACTTAACTTAAGAGCTTTTCAGGTTCGAGTGGTTGATGAAGAGGCTGAAGCCATCGTTAATGCTCATAAGAGGTGAAAGTCCTCATAAGATCATAATATAAGATCTTATGAGGCCACGCTTTTCAGGGATCCAGGAAGAACAGGCGTGTAAACCTACACGTGGAGGTGGCAAGTCTCCCGCTACTCGATCAGAGTAGAACTGGTGAGCCGCGCTTATTCTTTGAAGAAAAACTTAAAATTCTTAAGTTTTACGTGAAATCTAAACATTTTTTCAGCACCCAGAGGTGTTGCAACACCCAAGAAAGCAAGAATGAGGTCATAAAAGTAGCTTTTAGACTAAATCATATGCAGAACAGCTGCGCGCTTTGGTTTGGGTGCCCTGAGGCTGCGTTAGGCAGCCTTCAAATCAGAAAATCTCGATTTTTACCAAGGAAATGAGATTTTTTGGAAAAGTTGCAAATAATAAACCCATCTTAGAATTAATTTTTACATAGGAATACATATTAGCCACTTTGTTTTTCCAAAATTTCAACCCTGAACCCAGAGTATGATGTGCCCTAAATTGCTCAATTCACTCCCTTTCAATTCATATTTAACCCTTCAATCGTGCCTTCTCTCTCTCTCTCTCTCTCTCTCTCTCTCTAGGATGAGTTTAGGACTGCTGGTTTTTGACCTTGTTAGCGGTGGTATAGTAGTTAGCATCGCTGTCTGCAAATCCACCGGCCCCGGGTTCGATTCTGGCGATGACAGGTGGTGCTCAACTCAACCAATTGTTACTCCTTCCATACAAAAAATTGCTTGGTAGATAAATGGATATCCTGGGTAGCCAAACTGGTTAAGACGCTGGGCTGCTAATCTGAAAGTCGTGAGATTGAGTCCGGGCGAGGACTTTGTAATTTCTTTAAGTCTAAGGTCGAGTGACAAGCATGACCTTCGTCAGAATGAACAATTAGGCGGAAGCAAAACCAAAGTCACCAAGTTGTTTGTATATGTATATCAATTATATTTTGATCAGAGAACTTTGCGTTACATTTTTATTTATGGTCATATCAATGTTATTTTTTAAGATTAAATCCAAAACGTTTTCTTTTCTCTTTTGACTGCGTTCTATCGTCTTTTGTAATGTTTCTGCGAAATTTCTCAGCATATATCACTTCATGAATGCTATGAATGGGAAGTTAAATCCCCCCAAATTAAAAGAGTTGATGGTGCGGTTTTAAGTGATTTTAAAATGTTTTCTATTTCATTTATAACGAGTTGAAATTCACTCTTGGTGGTGTTAGGTGACCTTTACACGTTCATAATGATTACGTTTAGTGCTATTGCTTTAATAATAGGAATTTCGACAGTGTTGTTTGATTTGTTTACCTTCATTTCACCTTTGTATGTTTTTCGTGTAAATCGAACAGCCTCCCCTTCTTCTAGCAAATCTATCCGCTCTGTTTAAATTGATGTTCTTACTGCTATGTCACCGTCTTCGATGCAGCTCTCACAGCCTTTTTTACACATGTATGCAAATATGTTTCCGTTAGATACACGATATCTGTGTTGTTTTCCAGGACTAAGTTTCGCAGGTATTGTAGTTTGCAATGTGGTTTGTCTGTGTACAGTTCCTGTACATTTGTGTATATTAAACTGAGAGAGTTAGTAGGCTTTGTGTTCGGTTTTGCTGGTTTTTTGTTATTAATGGGTCTGTTTTGTTGGTTTCTAATTAGGCTGACCATACGTACCGTTTTGAACGGGACAGTACCGTTTTGTATGGGTTTTTGTATGGGTTCTGTCACTGAAGAATAATTGTAAGCTCAATATGTTTATTACTTATTTTTCATGAATACAGAATATTACATAACCCCCGTCCCTTTTTTGCCATCCCAATGTCCCGTTTTTGTCTCAAGGAAATATGGTCAGCCTATTTCTAATCGATATTATTGGGTGGACCATTGCCCTTGAGAATACTAGGGTGTGGCCTTTGATGCCAGTGTGGTAGTTGAATTGGCTGTTGGTAGTGTTGAGTAGGTGGAATGTACTGCTGTGGTTAATAGACATGCGGAGCCCGGTCTTTTTTCATTAAGATCGATAGTTGTTCTGTTTTACGTTCTCACTTCTAAAAAAAATATCCTTCATTCGTAATGTCATATCTTTTATTTAGGATTTAAGATGTCTCTCATTTCTCTTGTTTATGTGCCTTTGATGTGAAAACAAGGGCATTCCTTACTAGACATTTTCTCTATCTGACTGAATGTTTGCATATACTGTAGAAAGATGAAAGACGTAGCAGTTTCAGCCACATTGGCAAGTTCCATCCCTCATCATGTTGAAACATATTTGGAATGGTTGTACATGCATCTGAGACTATATTCGGACGAACCTGTTTTGTACCATTCACAAAGGGTTCTTCTTTTCGGGGTCCTTCCATTATCTTACCATACCTATCCACTGTCTTTAACTGCAGCACCAGAGAAGGACACTCTTGACCGCTTTCTCTCTCTCTTACAAAAACGCCTTAAATACCTAACCTGAGAGGCCCCAACAACAACAACAACAACAACAGTTCCCTCCTCGCCTAAGCACTGAATTTGTTGCTGCAAACAATAGTCTCAGGCTTTCTAGTTTACCGCAACACACTCCCTCCTTCACGAAGCATCTTCTATCCCTCTTCAGCCTCATTAGTCCTAAGCTTTTTACCATTAATTTCTACCTCTGATCCCATCTGAACCCCAACATTTAACCTAGACCCAACCCTAGTTCCATTACCCTGCCTGTCCTTAGGTCTAACACTAACCTTCACCCCCCAGCCTCAGAGTCTCCTCTCTGGTTTTCAACCTTCTCAGTCAAAGCATCAACATTCTTCACACTTTCTGTACACTGAGCCCTAACGTACAACAGTCTCCATTATCTCCTTGCAGAACTTACATTTACCCAGAACACCCACTCCTATTCTGCTTTCAGTCTCACATACATCACACAGAGCATTAGACTTACAATCCACTTTTAATTGCATAAGACTGTCTCTATCAAGCAAAAGTCTAAAGTTAAATAGTTAATAGTTATTCATCTAGGAGAGAAACTAGGCTAGGCAAAAGGAAATTTTAATTTTGGTACAGACATGGGGCCAAATTGCCTACCGCGATGTAAACTGGGTTAAGATACCTCTAACAGTTGTTGAAAGGAAAACGCTAACAAAATTAAATATAAGTACAGTTTATAGTACGCTAATAACACTGGTCGACAAAATCGAACTTTTTTCTCTCATCAAAGATGGATACACACTTTTCTAGGCCAGTTCTGTACGCTGATTCCAAATCCGTTTTCGGTTTTCCTCTAGCACATCTAGTTATGGAAATATGACTGGTGTTAATTTAAGCACAATTTATCGTAAAAGTATAACTTTATTCATAAAAAGAAATGTACACCATCCGAGTGACACACTCGGACGTTCTTCTCAAGTAAGTGTTTCTGCTTGAGTCTCGAGGAGAGAAGTTCTGATTTCCCTTTGGTGAGGGCTAGGTCTCTAATGAGGTCATTCAACTCGTTTTGGGTAAGCCTCTCCGGCTCTGATTGCTCTTCGTCGGGTGTGTAGTGAAGATCGGCCGAAGGTCCCACATCTCCGCCAATCGCACCTTCGTCGGTTTCACTTTCGTCTTCTAAAGAATCGAGTCCATGCTGTGGAGGTACCGGAATCGGCAACGTGTCATCGTGAGGGATCGGTCTGATCGCGGAGTCTACGTTCGGATAAACGATGTTATGCTTATTCTTCACGGAGAATCCAGTTGTGTTAACATTTCAAAAGTAACAATCGCCATGATGGTCTCTCGGCTCCCTCCATATCATGGGTATAGCGAACGGTATTGACTTTTTCCTGGTTCAACCATTCACGTAATCCATTCGAACAAGCGGTACAGATAAAATGTGGCCTTATCTTGGTCGCCTAGTGGACAGTCGAAGTATAACCGGCAAATTTTCCGAAGATCCATCGCGATTACACTGGGTAACAAAATTTGAAAAATTTTCTGTTTATTGTGATTTTTCTGTCGTTTCTTAATGATTTCGGGGCGCTGATTCCAAAAATGATATTGGTTTTGCTCTATCATCAACCGTTTCAAAAAAATAGGTTATCACAGTTTTCATATGGCAAAGTATATAAAGAAGGCTGACATAAATATTTTCTGAAAATAAAAACACTATTGGAAATTAATGTTTATTGAGCCAAAATTGTTTGACAAACCCAAAATGGTGCAAAGGATATAATATATATCATGAGGAGAACCGATAAGAGAATAACAAGCCTCGTTATGCAGTGTGCGTTCCTTAAAAATGCACTGAAGAACGCGACTTCCGCGTATGAACATTCTTATCCTTTCTGATCAGCGACCATACGTAGTCTCCCATCATGGAAGCATCCCAATGGCCCTGGTACCTTTTCTCCATCGTTTGAATATCTTGATGGAATCTTTCGCCATGTTCTTCACTCACATCACCCAGGTTATCACGAAAAAAGTCTAGATGTGAATGCAGATAGTGTAATTTTAAAGACATACGGCACCCCATTTTGCCATAGCACTTAATCAAGTTTGACACTAACTCCTTATAGTTTGGTGCTTTATGGTTGCCTAAAAACCCACGAACCACATCACGGAAAGCACACCAAGCCTCTTTTTCGATCGGAGTCATCTTGGCTTCAAGATTTTTTGAATTCAACAGCGCCTTGACTTGTGGTCCTACAAAGATGCCAGCCTTGACTTTGGCCTCAGAGAGTTTAGGGAACATGACCCGAATCTGTTGGAAAACTTCCCCTCCAAAATCTAACGCAGTTACAAACTGCTTAATTAGGCCCAACTTAATATGGAGAGGTGGTAGCAGAACTATGTCAGGCTTCACAAGAGGTTCCCCGAGTACATTGTACTTTCCTGGTTGCAGTCCTTCACGTGGAGGCCACTGAACTGTTTTGTAGTGCTCAGTTGAAGCCCTGCTATCCCACAGGCAAAGAAAACATGAATATTTAGTAAGCCCTCCTTGTAAACCTAACAGGAAACCAATCATTTTGAAATCACCACACACGTCCCAGTTATATTGTTCATACCTGATTTGAGTGAGCAGTTGTTTGACATTTTCATAGTCCTCTTTCATTTGAACAGAATGTGCAACTGGTATAGATGGATATTTGTTCCCATTGTGGAGTAGAACAGCTTTTAAACTCCGAGTTGAACTGTCAATAAACAGGCGCCATTATGAGGGTATATGTGTTAACCCAATAGCTGTCAATAGACCATTAACCTCGCTGCAATAACAGAGAGAGCCATTGACATCGTAGAACCTTGCAAACTCTTCATGCTGCTTTCGGTATACAGTGCTCTTGCAGTCTTCTCCAAGCAAATTCCACTCTTTGAGTCTGGAGGTCAGAAGCTCAGACCCTGATTTCGTCAGACCCAAATCTCTAATTAAGTCGTCCAATTCCCTCTGATTTGGAAAGTGAGGGTTTGTACTGAAAGTTACTGTATATTCTTCATCATGACTGTCCTCACCAGCCGACATCTCAGATGAGCTAGCTGCATCCTCATTTTCAACCTGCAAAGCAAAGAAACAAAATATAGGCATAGCTATATATGTAGAAGAGCATCAGCACTAAGAAAAATCGACACATAATGACCCACAGTCTGTAAATACAGAAGGTAAAGTAATGGATAGATACCTGTTCTGGTGGACGTGGTACTGGAAGACCTTCGCCACGTGGTAAAGGAGCTATGGACGACGCTATGCTTGGATACTGAAGAATCTGCCTTCCTTTAACTTTCCTGTACTTAGAAACATCTACCATGCAGTAGTAGCAATCGTCGTGGTAGCTCTTTGGTTCTCTCCATATTCTGGGTACCGAAAAGGGCATTGTCTTGCGTGCTCCCCGCAGCCACCCTTCAAGTGTGGAACGGTAGCTTCCACAGATCACATGGGGTGCCCAGGGCTTATCTTGGTCACCTATAGGCATACCAAAATAGAGCCGATACGCGATCCAGAACTTGGTGCCTTTCACAATTTTGTGCGATACTTGCTTGGGGCCTATGTAATACCCACAAACGTAGCAGAATATATCCGGCGAGTGTTTACAAGCTCTAGTTGCCATTCTCTTTACCAAACTGTACTACATTAATCATAACTTGCAGATATAGAGGGAAGAGTTATTAAATCTGCAACAGATTACAGATTCCAGAAAAAAGATGTATTCGCAACACTGAAATAATGTTCGCAATAAAAAAGGATCGATAACACTCAAATCGTCAGCACAGAGAAGCACAGAAACACATTACCTCAGTGTTGGTAACCATCAAACAAACAACCTGCTTTCTTTGTGTGCTCACACTTACTGACTTCTCAGACTCTGCGCTCTTCTTTATATAGCACAGTGGAAGTTTCGGGCAATTTCTAGAGCAAGAAACTGTCAACGAACATCCGGATTGTTCTCAACAATTCCTGATTATTCTGATATTGCTTCGCCCATAATAACATTATACTGGTAAAACATGAAAAATGGATTATCTCTGAAACCACTGATGATACACACAAACCAAGGCCAGATTTGGACTCAGCGCCCACAAATGCATATACAAACAAAAAATTCTATATAAACAGAATCAGTGTTACACAGTGTTATACGCCGTTGTGTAAGTGGGCGACACAAAACAAAGCAAAACACAACACACAACTAGACATGTGACTGCTACGCCAAAAAATAACAGGGTGTACATGTGCAACGTTTGCAAATTTGTAGCCAGCAACTGCTCTCACCTAAAATACCACAAGACAACCTGCGGAAAGCCTAAGTTGAAACGACAAAATGCCATACATGAGGGTACAGAAAAGGTAAAGCAAAAACCTTCACCTACGCTGCAACGACAAAATACTCCGCTACATGTATAAAGGACGCATATTATATATTGTATATATAGTATTATACATTATATTTTATAGTGCGTTCGAAAAGTCTCTCCGCAGTCAACGTGCTATAGCCAGTATATGCGCGCTAAGCCGGTTTAAGCCGGTTTAAACTCGATCGTGTTAGTACTGTGACAGAGTTGGGATCGTGGCAATAGTGTGTGTCGATAGTTTGGTAAAAAATTCATGAAACACTATTCATGAAACACCATTGCACGACCAGAAAATCGGCGTTTGGGTTGCAATATCAAGCAAGCGAATTATCGGTCCCATTTTCTTTGAGAAAACGATAAATGCTGAACGATAACTGTTCAGAAATTATGTATCCATTTATTGGACAGCTAAACGAAATGGAAATACTGAATGCATACTTCCAGCAAGATGGTGCTATGGCACACACTGCTCACCTTTCGATGGAGCTACTGAATTATGTATTTGGGGATCGCATAATTTCAAGGGGGCTTTGGCTTCCACGATCCCCAGACCTTACGCCGCCCGACTATTTCGTGTGAGGAGCAGCAAAAGTTGTTGTTTATAAAGACCGCCCGAAAACAATTCAGAACTTCAAAACCACAATATCCACTTACATTGCTTCAATATCAACCAACACTTCAAATAAAGTGTTTGACAACAAGTGTAGACGAGTTGCTCTGTGCCTGCAAAATGGTGGAAAACACTTTCAACACATGCTGTAAAATCAAAAGGTTATGTAATAAAATCACTAAATCATGGTTGAATGAAAACATTGTAGTTTTTCAATTTCCTATGCGTTTAACACAGTACTGCAGAGAGACTTTCCGAACGCATTGCATATAGTTATACGTATATTATATATATATATATAGTATTATATTATATAATATAATATATTTATTATATATATTATGATCGGTCACATCTAGAAAACTAGACTTGCTAGAGAAAAACCGAAAACAGATTTGGAATCAGCGTCCCAACCCCTATCCAGCCCACCCATAATTATATCTGATGAAAAAAACTTGTTGGCCAGTGATAGCGGAACTAATACAAAATATATTTCAAAATCAAAATAAGAGCAAAAATTCTGTTTTGAAAGAACTTGTTAACACACGTTCGCGTCAGCGCCTGCATTTTAGTGGCTGGATAACATCGTTTCCCTATAATCGAAGTGAAGACACTGAGGTCAGGGGATCGAATCCCGAAGGTGCCGGTAATAATAATCCAGGAATTAGCCTAATGGACCGCATTTGTCTGGCGTGAGCGCTGTGTCAGTTTCTGGCCCTCCTAGCTCAGTGGTTCTGAACCAAGGGTACGTGAGGGAATATTAGGGAGTACGCGACGGGGTCTTGAAAATGTAACCCTTTTAATTTTATGTCCGATGAAAACGGCCACAAGTCACGGTCGTAAAGAAAGTAAAAATTCTCTATGCCTCTCGAAAATCCAGAAAATCCCTTGAAAGAGCTCAATGGGTACGGAAGAAGAAAAAGGTTGAGAACCGCTGTCCTAGCTGATTATTATTAACACACGTCCGTTTGGTTCGAAATCTATCTTGCTAATAACCAACCACAGAACCAAACACTTTTATGTGAAATAAGTGACTGCAGAGATTGGTTCTCTGACGGTACAGTGAGAGGAGTGAGCAGGTATCCTAGAACAGAATTAAGATTTATTGGATTCTGAAGAGAATATTTTGCTCCCTGGATGTCCAGTACCAGAGAAGTGTTCGCTAGCTAAATAAATTTACTGTATTTAGAAAAAACTGAAGATTTAGAATGCAGATAAAAAATCATAACTAAATAAAAAAATAACATAAAAAGTGGTTGACAATTAATTATTCTGTAATTCCAAAATGGGTCAGCTGTTATTATTATTATTATTATATATTATTATTAGGTAGCAGAAGTCCAATTATTATTATTATTATTATTATTATTATGTTATTATTTTGCCAAGCAATTTTGAATTCTTTCTGAATTTTGAAATTTCAGTGTTTTCTCCATAATTTTAGTGTTTGAACAAACGTCTTTCCGCACGTTACAGCTAATCTGCAACACGATAAAATAATCTTTGCGACAAAACGGTAAAAATGTTTGTGAAAAATTAGGCTCTTCTGAAGTTTATGCAAAGAAATACATTACCAGTCATCCTCACTGAACTTTGCTAAAGAGATTGAGTGAATGAATGAACAAGTCTTTGTATACTTAAAAGAGTTAAAATTTAAAACGTTACTCCTCAACAGCCGCTGTTACAAATTATTCCCCCAAAAATACTTGAATTAGGAAGGGAAATTTCATAGTGTCTTCTGTCAAATATATTTTATGACAAGTCAAGTTGATTTTAACAATTTCTAGATGGTATTAGCGAGCAATAGGAAAAAGTATATAGGATTTAGTACTTCCAGTTTTTCTCACTTAAACTGTAAGATAAATTTCACCAAGGATATAAAATTGCGCAATTTACCATCTTAAACTGTTCAGGAAAGTAATTTTCCACAGAATACAAATCGAGTAATATTCATAAAATGTAAATTTAATATTAAATTATTTATTAATCATAGAATCTCAAAAACATTTTACTTTCCACTCACGAAATAATGAACGAATAATATTTTTAAATCAATATAGTGTAATATAAGTTTCATTAGTGTGTGTGTGAGTGTGTGTGTGTGTGTGTGTGTGTGTGTGTATATATATATATATATATATATATATATATATATATATATATATATATATATATATATATATATATACACTAATGAAACTTATATTATATTGATTTAAAAATATTATTCGTTCATTATTTCTGTTGGCGAGAGAATCATTTATTTTAAACGTTTATTTTAAAAAACTAAAACAAAATAAAATCCTAAAATATGACAAAAAAAAGTCATTTAGAGAAGAACAGAAAGGAATTAATAGGACAAAAACTCACAAAAATTAACCAATACAAAATAACATTAAAATTGTGGAAACTTTTTCTACAATTTTAAATTGTATTCTGTTTTTGTTTTTTTCCTTACGAGAAAATATCTTCTTTAGTGTTGTAGAAGTTTTATACGCCTTTGGGAGAAGCCAAAGGTACGACGATTCGTTTGGCGTTTGATTTGTTTGCGACTCGAGACTTGAGTCGAGAGAGTCAGTCATTGTCTAGACTTCAAAATGGTAAGTTATCGAGGTTTTGTTGCAGTCAGTCGTTCGCTTCTATGATTTAGCTATTGCTTTAAATTTTCATTTCAATTTTTTTTTAATGCAGGAAGGAGGGGCCAATTATTACTACTTGAATATAGCTTTCAGATTTATTTGATATTTGGTCATCGTTAATGTCCATTTCAGTTAACATTTCTTAGTTTAAATTAGTGTAGAGAAGTTTTTAAAGCAGGAGTCTGCATTGGTTTAATTTGTTGCATTTGAAATTCTGCTCAAAAATACAATGGAATACAAAGGGCATCAAACAGCAACAGACCGGCTGGTCCCTATGAGGCTCTGTTTAAAGAGGAAGGTTAAAGGATGGAAGAAAATTTAGACAAATGGAAACTTTAGAGCAAGGCAAAAAAGGGATATTGAAAGAAAGGAAGGAAATTTAAAGATACTCGTAAGTCAAAGTTTTGAAGCAAAGCAAAGAGGAGAGAATCAAAGTGAAATTTCTACAATGCTTTTAATCGCAAACAAATGCTTCTGACTCGGGGTTTTAAGCAGGGCTTGAGTTGAGGGCGGTTGTTAAATCATTTTTAGGTGCTTAATCTGGGATTGAGGCAAAACACAGGTGCTTAATCTGGGATTGAGGAGAAAAAAATATAAGCAGTTTTTAGAGATATAATTTCATTGTTTTTATCAATATTTGAAAAAATCAACTCTAACCTAACCTAACATAACCTGACCTAACCTAACCTAACCTATATCTATACCAATTTATGTGGCAAGATAGATTTGCTTCAGATGGATTCAGAAACATTCGGGCTCATATTGCAGGAATTTATAATATTTAAAATTTTTCTTTATTCATTAAACCACTTTAAACCTTTTATAACTTTGCCTTTATTACATTTGTAATAAACTTTGTATAAACAATAAATTTTGTAATCATCAGGTTTTTTTTTTAATTCCTTGCAAGGTGCCTATTCTGGGATTGAGGTTGAACGCAGGTGCTTCATCTGGGATTGAGGTACATCAGGTGCCTATTCTGGGATTGACCCATTTTTTTTAATAAATCGTTCCTTGCAGAAGGGGGATTTTCCCCCCCTCCCTCACTCTCATCAACGCACTTCGGCACCTTAGGTCTATCGGTCTGCGATGCTGCTACGCGTGAATCTGGGACTGCACCATTTGTTAATTTTTTACAACTCAGGCCCTGGGTTCAAGGCAAGATAAGCATCTAGTCTCTTTTTAAAGGACTCGACCGAATTCCTTTGAACTGTGGTTAGCAATCAATTCCACAAATTAACTTACGATTGAAGAAGAAATGCTTAGGTTCATTAGAATTAAAATGTTTGCCACCTAATTGCAGACCATTATCGCGAATTTTATCTGCATTTGTGAAAGTGAAATATTTTTCGGTGTCGACGTTATCAAAACTTTTAATCATTTTAAACACCTGCATTAAATCTCCTCAAATACGCCTTTTTACAAGTGAGAATAAATTTAACGTTTGTAAACTGGCAGCGTATGATTTATTTCTAATTCTAGGAATCATCGTTGTAGTCTGTCGCTGCACCCTCTCCATTCTGTCTACGCTCTGCCATAAATGTGAAGTAGTATGTATGCATTTTAGTAGAGTGGGAGAAGGGGGGGTAGGGGTCATGAATGAAGGGGTAGTGGGGTATTAAGAGGGGGCGACGTCCCCAAACCACTAAGGAGCGTGAGGGGAAAAGGGCCATAGCCAGGGGGTTTTCTGGGGTATTCCCCTCAAAACTAGAAAGTTGAATAGTGAGACCTAACCTAACCTGGAGTAATAGACCGATGTGCCGCGTCGAGCCCTTTTTCAGGGACAACATCCCGCCTCATTGTAGGACTTGAAATAAAATAATGTGGGAGATAGCGCATAACCACAATCATATATGTGTGCCTAGTATATATATAAATGATGTCACACTGTAAACTCTTTATAATGCGCAAATAATCTTTCAAAGTATGCATCGTAACCTTTTACCAACACCCCGCATCATTTGGTGTAACAGATAATTGTTAACCTCTACCAACACCCTATTTGTTGTGGGAAATAAGTGATACAGTTCAACCTCTATAACTCAGACAGTGCGGTTCTGTGCACAAACAACTATTTTATTTTTATTATTACATTTTACATGACAAGTTAAGAACGAATGAAGGATTAAATAGGAACACATCTTCACACGATATTTATAAACATATCAAGAAATTATTTGTTATTCGTAAACATACAGATAATACAGTATGAGGAGGACAAATAATCATGAATTAATTACTTTTTCATATTTTTATATAATACATTCATCACAAAATTAGAAATATTACATATACATACAACAATATTTATTAACATCTCAAAACACTTTTTTTGTGAGTATGCTGAATTCGCATATATTGCTGGAAATAGTTACAACCTCATTACTTTGCACAATGCACCCAATTCTTTTCAGAAATAATTCATCGCTTAACGTATGCGGGAATCTATACTCGAAGTACAGAGCTTTAAGCTCGTTTAAGTTTATTTATGTTCCAACTTTACATTTCGGTTTAACATTTGCGTGATCTTTAAGCAATAATAGAATATATTCAAAAGCCTGCTCGAGCACGCGTTCATTTATTACACTAATTTAGTGGAAAGTTAATGTCTACACAATACGTTCTAAGCGCGTACTTAACCTCTTTTCACTAGTTTTCTCAATTGAATGCAAGTGAGCAGTCATACTGATGGATGAGGAAATCTTCTAAGTCATGACGACAGTTGTACCTTATATAAAGATACAGTTTTCGGATGAACAGTAGGGTGGATCGATTTTACATTTTTTTCAATTTCCATATTCTAATAGAGACAAAAACTTGCGCATGCATGAGAAAATAGCCTCTGCAAAATCTTAGCTTAATAGGTAATCATCTTCTGCCCCCGGCAGAGCGATGAAAATCATATTTTAGTAGTCAAAAACGTATTTTTCTTATAATTTTTAAAATATTTCAATATGCATCAAAATTATTCCTAATAACTATAAAGTCGATGAAAAAGACCTCATATGATCGTTTTTCCAAGCGCGTTGTCCTACGTTAATATCTTTTGCCCCCGGCAACAACGTCAAATGTTGAAAAAATAGGTAATTTATATACATATTTTCAGATCGGCTCTTTGTCTTAAATAATGCATTTATATATTTGCCATAGCATTTATATCGTTGCTTAGGCATGAAATAACACACACGCAAAATTTTATGACTCTAGAGTAATATCTTCTGTCCTCGAGAAAAGTCTAAATGTGGATTATAATTACGTTAATGCGATGTTATAAGTACGATAAGTACTAAGTACAGCTCCTTGCTTGCTAATTTTATAAAATTAGCAACCCAGAACTCACCACGAGGAGGTGGCTGTACGTCGAGTTCCACCCTATCCAGCCCCAACCACCCTTCATTTGGCTGCATGTCGATTTACATACGGTAATCTTTCTTAGAATCAAATCGTGGAATTTTTGTTCGGGAGTGAAGACGGGAGCGGATGAATCCGTCCCTCTCTTCTATTCCAATTACACTGGCAGAGGCTTCGGTTACTAATTTGATGAGTCTCTCGACCGCTTGAGTATGACAAGGGAATAGTGGGATCAGTCCATCAGGCTGGTCTCCCGTCTCAACAAACTCTTTTATTCGGGTATCAGGTATTGTTTTTGTAACGGGGGGTTCGGTCACCTCAGCCGTTTGCCATTTGATCATTTCGTAATAGTTTTGACTATCGTAGAGCAGCTCAGGCATGGCGAAGGCTCGAAATTCCCCCGCTGGTGATTGTTTTGATCGTGCTTTTAATATTCTTCTCCATCCCAATTCTCTTATGTGTTGCTCATCGGCATGTAGCATGGAGATCAAAATATTTTCTGGGTGAGCAAAGAAAGAATTTCTACGGAGGACTTTGTTGGCGATTGTCTTAGATCTTTGAGGCATGGTCTGAGAGAGACGCATCATTTCGAAAAAATGTTTTGCGCCCTCAGTGAAACTGGAGTTTTTCTTTATCTTAAACCAAATTGGTGCGTAAACTGTCATAATGAATCGCACAATTTCGTTGAAGGTGCTGGAGGGTTCACTGGTTGAAACATAGAGGTGCAGAAATCTATTTGCTGTTGTCAGCCACCTGGAATGCGCCATCTTACCTGGATTTCGAGCCGCGAGAGCTGAAGAGCAGCTACCGCTCGACACTGCTCTGTAGATGCCTAACAAATATTTTTGGTCAGTGCTCAACTCGGCATCATCTATGTCAATGTCGGGAGATGGAATGGCATCGAATTCTGTAATTGGAAGTTTTTCGCAGTCGTTCAGTTGTTTTCCAACTGGTCCAGTAAAGCCCATTGGCCCAGTTGTTTTGCCGTCCAAGTCTTGAATGAGGTGTCGCAGTGATAATTCATTACCGTGTAATAGGCATGTGTGTGTGTTATTTCATGCCTAAGCAACGATATAAATGCTATGGGAAATATATAAATGCATTATTTAAGACAAAGAGCCGATCTGAAAATATGTATTTAAATTACCTATTTTTTCAACATTTGACGTTGTTGCCGGGGCAAAAGATATTAACGTAGGACAACGCGCTTGGAAAAACGATCATATGAGGTCTTTTTCATCGACTTTATAGTTATTAGGAATAATGTTGATGCATATTGAAATATTTTAAAAATTATAAGAAAAATACGTTTTTGACTACTAAAATATGATTTTCATCGCTCTGCCGGGGGCAGAAGATGATTACCTATTAAGCTAAGATTTTGCAGAGGCTATTTTCTCATGCATGCGCAAGTTTTTGTCTCTATTAGAATATGGAAATTGAAAAAAATGTAAAATCGATCCACCCTAATGAACAGTGGAGAGGGAGGGTTTGTAGCGTTTTAATCCAGCGTCCCAAAGTGAGTGGTACTCTCGGGAGAGGTGTTTTCTAAATATTCAACAAGTTCCAACTCATTCTCACCCTGCTCTTCTCTACACTTCGTGAAGTCGTCGAGCAAAGCAGTGTAAGCATGTTCGATGATAGTATCAAAGTAACGCACACTAACAACACGAGCGACTATTATGGTTTTAGTTTTTGGAAAATATCTATTTCAAGTAATCTGTCGACGATGAAGCGATGGCGTGTGAGTACAAGTCCATTATCATCATTGATGCAACAATAAGTTTTTACATTAGATTTCCACATCAGGTGTATATCAACGTAAGGTTGAGTTGTATGGCGATACACATTTAATGCGCAAATAATAGCGTATAAGGGCGTATCACTAATCGTCACTCGTGTTGCACTTGTTCCTGTTAGTGTTTTATAATTCTCTTCAACCCACTTCTCAACCACTAAAAAGATTTTTGCAATCTTCTCAACACTCAAATAAAGAACATTACGTTTTGCAAAGTCTGAACGCCTATATTTTGTTTCCAGCACGTAATTAATTGCGTCACTGCTACGTTTAAACACATGCACAGATTTGTAAAGGGTCACATCGTATTGAGCGTTAAGGATACTGCTTAAAGGAAATCCCATATTTATTTGTTATGTAACTGTAGGTGATTCTCGGTGGTAAGGCTGTTGCGAGGAGACTTCTGGAGAGTACATCACGACGCTTCAAACTCAAGACCCGTTGTGAGTCGGTACGGCATGTTTACCTCAGTTCGTCTGTCTGGACTGGTGGTGAGTCATGCGTCTTAGACTCTGAACCACAAGTGTTGTTAAGCTCTGACACGAATGCACCGGACGAATCATGTAAGGATATGTACCAATACTACCAAAAACGGGGAGAAAAAGAAAAAATATGTACACAAATTACTTAGCACATTAAATGAAACGGTAGTAATTCGAGTAACATCGAGGGGCTCTATTTGAAAAATAGGCGTGCCCATAATTTTCCATTTCGGAAGATAAAAAGTATTTATTACCAAATTATACTAAAAAATTATACAAACCTTTAACAGTGATTTCGCTAGTCACCTCATCGTGGTATACGTGGATGTGGTGATAAAAATATTTCAGAATGTCCATAATCATTAGGGTGATGTGATTTAATATGGTTGTGTAATTGGTGAGATGTAACATGGCGCAATAACTTTTCGTAACATTCGTCAACGAGTTTCATAATACAGAAGCTCCCTTTTTCTTCACCGAGTGTTGATTCCTTCATTTCACACAAGATGTATTCTTTAACAAATCTTGAGCTCTCAACATACTCCAAAACGTCTTTAGCATTGCGAAGCCCCATGATACTTTCGTTAGAATATCCGTAAAGCGCCTGAACATCCTGATTCGTTAACGTTGAGTGATATACTCGTAACTCAGATTTGAAACCGTCAAAAGATGCGCGAAAGGACGGATGCCTGGTAACCACTACATCTTCGGATTTTACGAAATACCATTTTAGGGAGGTGCTACACACAATATTAGATGCTACAATTATTGATTAAAAACTGGATTTGGCGGTGCGTGTTATTAAAAAACTTCAACAGCAGGGAGCGTGTCCACGTCAACAAACCTGAGTAAACAAAATGCACAATAATGATGGTCACCGGTTTTGTGGGCGGGGCTTATATATCATGGTCAGACAGAAAAACTAATCAAGCGCTACTATTGGTGCGTGCACTATACAGTGGGCGGAGTCTATACATTATTTCGAGCGATTACAATCCATCACACACACACACACACACAAACAAAAATACTGTATTTACACCGATGAATTATAGCCGTGGAAACCGAATGGGACAGTATTGTAGTCTCTGGTATATGATATCTCTTCCGATACGTATTGCAACATACCTTCGTCTCTCTAAGTTCTTTCACACCACCCAGTTTTGGCGCTTGGAAATTATGCGTTTCCACAACCAGGTGAGGAAGCAGGGCATCATCATCAGCGTCATGCCCTACTGTATCCTCCAGGATACACCAAACTGTTCATGATTCAAAGTTCACGATCTACCAATTTGCGGGATTTACGATATACTTAAACTAGTCCCCAACCTTGATATGTACACCGCAGGTTTTTGGCCCGGGTGACACAAATGAAGCCGCGTAGGCGTTATCCTCATATTCGTCTTTGATATCAGCAGTGAGCTCACCGAGGAATTCGCCTACAGGTAGCATATATTCATTTTCGTTTTCCGTGAATATCACACTGTCAGTATATGCCAAAAACGCCTTGTGCCCCAAAGAATGCATCAGTCCCCAAAGTTTAATACGGCCGTAAGCTGTCGTAAAACTGGCCATGCGGATGTTTGTGACACGAGATGTGTTTGTGGCCAACTCGTTCCTATTGTAGCGTATTAGCTACATATTGCCTACATGTACAATTTCAAGGACTTCCTTACCACCAGCTTTGGCGTAGTGTCATACTTCATGAAAACTACGGGCCAGATTTTACTTTTATTTTATGCAAAAGCTCCCCCCCCCACACCAATAGAAGAAGAAGAGAGCCAAAATCAAGATCTGGGGTTTTCGAGATGGATAGACACTGTGCGTTTGAAATATGGTAGGTCATAGACAGGAGGAAAGATGGATTCAGGAAGATTGTTCCAGAGTTCACCGGTTGAGTACATGAAAGATTGAAAATACCACTTAATTCTTGCGTTAGATAGTTGGACAGTAAAGGAATGAGAAAGTGTAGAAAGTCTAGTCCTGCGTGCTCTCCTTAAAGGAGGAAGCATGCAGTTAGAGAGTTCAGAAGATCAATGTCCGTTATAATAGCGATGGTAAAGAGAGAGTGAGGCAACAATGCGGCGGAGAGAGGGAGCTTGAAAACAATCAGTAAGAGGCGGAGAATTGATGAGACGGAAAGCTTTTGATTCCACCCAGTCAAGTACAGCTGTGTGGTTTGAGCCACCCCATACATGAGAAGTATACTCCAAACAGAGGTGAACAAGACCCCTGTACAGAGACAGCAACTGAGTGGGGGTGAAGAAACCGCGGAGGTGGTACAGCACACTTAACCTATTAGAAGATTAGAAGCTGTTTTAGAAAGAGAGTATATGTGATCTTTCCAAGAAAGATCACGAGGAAAAGAAACGCCAGGAATGAATGTTAAGAGAAGAGGAAGGATTGAGTTGTTTATTGTTGAAGGTAATGGGATAGTTGTGTAGAAGACTGTGACGAGTAGAGAGATGAAGGAACTGAGTTTTTGAGGCATTGAAAGTCACAAGGTTTTCTCTGCCCTAATCAGATATAGCAGAAAGATCAGAGGTCAGGTGTCCCATAGCTGTTCTACGCGAATCATGAAGTGACTGCTGTGAGGGACGCTTTGGGAAGCGGGTGGAGAACTGAAGAGTGGAATCATCGGCATAGGGGTGAATAGGACAGGAAGTGCGAATAAAATAAAAGGAAAAGAGTGAATGAAAGGACAGAATCCTACGGAACACCACTGTTAATAGCTTTAGGAGAAGAACAGTGGCCATCTACAACTGCAGCTATAGATCGGCCAGAAAGGAAATTAGAGATAAAAGCACAGATAGAAGGATGGAAACCGAAGGAGGGCAGTTTCGAAATTAAGGATTTGTGCCAGACTCTATCAAAAGCTTTTGATATATCTAGCGCAACAGCAAAAGTTTCACCGAAATCCCGAAAGGAGGATGACCAAGAGTCAGATATGCAAGAATATCGCCAGTAGAGCGTCCCTTGCGAAACCCATATGACGATCTGAAAGAAGATTGTGGGAAGAGAATCTTCCTATTAAAGATAAATTCAAAAACTTTGGAACGGCAAGAAATCAAATCAATTGGACGATAGTTGGAGGGTTGAGAGCAGTCACCCTTCTTTTGGATAGGCTGAATGAAAGCGATCTTCCAGCAGGAAGGAAAAGGATCAGATGAGAGACAAAACCGAAAGAGTTTGCCTAGGCAGGGTGTCAGCACAGAAAAACAGTTCTTAAGAACAATAGGAGGAACACCATCAGGACCGTACGCCTTTCCAGAGTTGAGCCCAGATATGGCAGAAAAAAATTCTTTGTAAGAGATTCTAATTTCAGATATAATAAGTCGGAGGGAGGAGATGGAGGAACAGCACCGGAATCGTCCAGGGTTAAATTGTAAGCGAAAGTTTGAGTGAAGAGTTTAGCTTTGTCAGAAGAGACGGTAACTGAGCCGTTGGAATGGAAAAAAGAAGGAAAAGAAGTGGAAGTAAAGTTGTTGAAGAGGTTCTTAGCTAGATGCCAGAAAGAGCGAGAAGAATTAGAATTGGATAGATTTACATAGTCGAAGAACAAATTCTACACGATTCCGGGAAGAAATATAAGCTGAGTGAGAGTCAGGAGTTGGACGGGCACGGTACCTTCTGAAAGCCTTCTCTCTGTTGCGGATATCGCATCTGTGATAAGGAGGTAATTATGTCTCCTTCCGTGAACTCGAAGTCTATTAATAGGTTTATGTCGGAATTTGTTCTTGGTTGATTTGTATCTATTTCGAAAAATTCGTCTGGGTTTTCCACTTCCATCTCGGACTGAGCGGTGCTAAACACAGAGTTAATTAAATTGTTCCCTAAGCAGTTCGCTTATTTCTTTCGGGTCATTTGTGTATTCGGCCTCCACGTCTATCGACGGACCAATACTCTCCTTGCACTGCATTTTCCTTTTCGCAAACGTGTAGAAGTATTTTGGTTGTTGTTGTTTTTTTCTGCTACCTTGTTTTCCTCCTCGTTTGTCTTATGTATGAATGCTTCAGGTCCATTTCTATTTCGCCAAGTTTCCTCTCTAGTTTGAGTCTCTTTGCATCATTTCGGCATCTGTGATGTTTTACGGCTTATCTTCGTTACCTGAATAGTGTCCTGATTTTCCTCTCGAGCTTGCTACGTCTTCTTTCCTATCTCTCTGGAATATGTTTCAGTATTATTGGTTTGGTTTCAGTCTCTATTATACATAATATTTCTTGTGGAGTCTTCTCGTGAGGTAGCAATTCCTAATTTACTCCCTTTAAATTTTTATTTACGTTTACCCAATTTACTTTCTTTGAATTTATGTTTAAGCCTTCACATATTCCTTCTGACTCTCTAGGATGCGTTTTCGGACCTCTTGGTACTAACTTCAGTTGTATATCTATGAGGTTATGGTTGGAGAATTTTGTGTGCGTTATTTTTTTATTTATTATTATCTCGTTATTTGTCACAATTAAATCCAAAACGTTCTCTTTTCTCGTGGCTTCACAGATTTTCTGGGTGAGGGCGTAATGTTCCATAATATCTAATAGCATTGTTGCTTGGGTTCTATCATATTTTGTAATGTTGCCATGAAACTTCTCGATATTTATAACTTCGTCATTTTTCTTCCATATTATGAATATGAAATTAAAATCTCCGCAAATTAAAATATTGTTGTTGGAGTTTCAAGTAATTTTAATATATTTTCTATTTCATTTGTAGCAAATTGGAATTCACTTTTTGTGGTGTTTGGTGGTCTGTAGACGTCCATAACGGTTACATTCAGTTCTTTTACTTCTAAAATAATAATTTCGACTGTGCTGTTTGATTTTCTTACCTTCACCTCACATGTGTATGTGTTTTTCACGTAGATGCAACACCTTCCCCCTCATCTAGCCACTGTATCTGCTTTGTGTATGTTGTAGTCCAGCAATGCTAATTCAGTATCCTCGATGCAGTTTTCACAGCCTTTTCCACATTTATGCAAGTGTGTTTCCGTTAGGCATATGATATCTATGCTGGCTTCAGTAGCTAAATTCTGTAAGTATTGTAATTTTCAGCCTGCATTGTCCATGTAGAGGCCTTGAATATTTGTGTATAAAACATTTATCGGGTTTCTAATTTCCGTGTTCAGTTTTCCTATATAGTGGTCATTTCCAGGTCGATGTCGGTTCCTGTTTGGTGTTATTGGTTTGGCCGCTGCATTTAGGAAAATTGGGGCAGCGGCACTTGATACCACTGTGGTTGTTGTATTATCGGTGGATGGTGTTGGATAGAGGGGTGATGTATGTAATGGTGTGAGGAATCCTGTCCTGTCCTTTCTTGTTAGCAGGTCAAGTTGTGCTTTTATCGTTCTCATTTCCTCTAAAAAATTTGTTTCCTTGATCCTCTTGTTACTTCTAATACGGTTAGGGTCTGTTCTTCCCCGTTCTCTTCTTTGGGTACCCTTTATGTGAAAATATGGGCACTCTATATTTAGGCATTTTCTCTGTCAGTGACTGTCTGCACATAGGAGGGTGGAAAAAGCGGCAGTTTTGTCCGTATCTGCGTCTTCCATCCCTCACCATATCGAAACATTTTTTTGGGGGGTGACTGTAGCTGCAGTTTGCTCCATATATGCACGACCCTGTTTTATAGTATTCGCATATGGGCCGTCGTTTAATCTCCTTACGAGTCCTATGTGATTCGATTCTGTTCCGCCACCACTGCTTCCCTACTCAGTATTTTTTTTGTCTTCGGTGAGTTTTCATTAGTGTTCTTGGTATCTTTCTCTTTCTCCTTTGTGTTCCTGGTATCGCTCTCTTTCTCTTTTGTGTTCCTGTTATATCTCTCTTTGGCAGGGGGTATTTCATCCTCTGAGGCTACTTTTGCATCTCCCTGTAACGTTCTTTCCTGTATTGTGTTGTACTGCGCCTCGTGTTCCTGCTGTAGCGTGCTTTCCTGTATTGTTGTCCTGCGCCTCGTGTTCGTTTGTGTCGGCGTTTCCTGGTGTTTCCTTGTCATCTGTCGGTAAACATGTATTGCCCATTTTCATTGCTCTTTCTACCATATCCTTATTTTTTTCCATGCACTTGATGCAGAGATAAAGGCCTGTGATTTTGTATATAATATATATATATATATATATATATATATATATATATATATATATATATATATATGTGTGTGTGTGTGTGTGTGTGTGTGTGTGTGTGTGTGTGTACATAAAGTTACCCTTATATTTTTTAAATTTGGGGTAAATTTGGGGCGAGCATGTAATGTGTGTCACCCAAATATTTCTCGTATTATATATATATATATGATTTTTTAAATGTTCGGTAAATTTAGGGTGAACATGTAATGGTTCACCCAATATTTTCTCGCGCCTAGTAATATATATATATATATATATATATATATATATATATATATAAGAAAATGAAAAGGTTTATTGACAGACTATAGTCCATATGACAAATATTATTAATACAATGACAGTTCACATACTAAGGACAAAAATATTTACAAGTGATTAGAAATACTACAGTAATGTCGCAGTTAAGTGGAGCTACAGACAGACGTTTTCGTACCATGAATTCCATAGCTTAGAGGATAAACGGAAGGACTCATGGATAGCTTGGATAATCGGGTTGGTTGATTTTTTAATTCTTTGCATTAGACTGTATTGAGCGCATTTGGTTACCTCCGGGAAGCTCGGGACATTGCGGGTAGCAAACATTTGTGAAGCTGATCATGTCGGGGTTAATTTATGTAAGAGTCTAAAAGACCTGTTATACAGCAAATTTAGGATTCTGTCAGAAACTTTTTTATAATTCACCCAAAGTTGCTGTCCGTATATATTACTGCAGAAAATACGAAAGAGAGTGTCTTTAGCTTCACTTGTACAGAACCGAAAGTTCCTTATAGTCATATTCACTTTAGTACAGAGGTTTCGAGATTGTTTTCTTATATCCGAGTCATCACTCAAGGAGCTAGGAACATTAAGTTTGACCCAAATACTTAAAATCTTGCACTTCCTCAAATACTTTACCTTTCATTTTTAAACCTAATGTCAGCTGGCTGATTATAGCTTTTATGATGAAATTGCATAACCCTAGTTTTTGTAACATTAAAAAGAATATCATGTTTCTGCGAATACACTTCGCAGACTTTTAGTCGCCAATCCAGACCTTAACAGAGAGACTTATTAACACCATATCATCGGCATAAATTAAGTTATTTATCTTTGTGTTATCTATACAACATCCCACTGTTGCCTCATTAAGTGAAGCAATTAATCCGTCAATATACATATTAAACAGCATAGGAGAGAGCAAGGAGCCTTGTCTAACCCCACAAGAGGAGCCAAAACATTCGGATAGTACATTGCCCCACCTAACGGTAAAAGATTGGTGGGAATACCAAAATTTCAATAAATTTAATATGTACATGGGAACCTTCCTGTCTTTTACTTTTTTCAATAAAATATTGTAGTTCACTCTATCCTATACCTTACTTATATCTAGGAAACAGCTATAAATAGTTGAACTACTGTCATTGTGTTTAGATATTGTTTCTTTAAGTACATAGATACACAGGTCAGTTGAGTGGGACCTTTTAAAACCAAACTGACTAGATGTCCATAGGTAATCATTTAATCGGAGTAACAAGAGTTTTTCTAGTAGTTTCGAGAAGCAGGAAGCGACAGCAATAGGCCTGTAATTATTGCTGGAAAGAATGTCTCCATACTTATTTTTGACCAGGGGCAAGATATATACTGTACCCTCATGAAATCTGCAGGGATATGGCTATGAGCAAGCATGGCTGAGAAGAGCAATGATATATGCAGACATGCTACGTCATTGGCATATTTTAAGAGCTCATTCGATAGGTCATCTACCCCTGACGTAGAACCAGTCTTTAACTCTTTAATTAACCTCTTTACTTCAGGAACTGATATCCAAATATTTTCCCTTGTCCCCTCCCACAGGCGTTTCGCTGCACTCTATCGTAAGATTATCCCTACTCACACTGTTAAGAATGTTAGAGTTGTGGTTTTTTCCACAGCTTTGTAATTTCATCCTCCCCCGACACCCCATCGATTGTCGGAGGGAGAACACTTTTGTCACCCGTTTGATTCTCAACAAATTTCCAAAATTTGTGATTATCGTAATTTATGCGAGCTTCACAGGATTTTGATGCTCGAATAGACTCTTCTTCCTGTTTACATCGCCTTATGGCCACCTTATACTGACCCCTACTTTTACACATATTCATGCATACTGGTCCTAATCTGGGTCAGTAATATGGGCGCAAAAGGTTAGAGTGCAATTCAATGATGCAATGTTGCAATGAGTGCCAGTGCCAGCACCAGTGCCAACCCCTCCCCCTTGCTTAAGGACCCCCTCCCCCAGTGCCAACCCCAGGGTGCCAAAAAAGAAAAAGGGGAGAGTGCACCTAACCTCTTTGCGGGAGAAGATGGGACGGCCTCACCCCCCAAAGGGGTATACCTAACCTAAGAGAGAGAGGAGGAGGAGAGAGAAGAAGAGACCATCCAGGTTCTGCGAGAGGCAGAAGCTCAGTGAGTGATCATGGTAGCAACACTTGACCTAGAACTCGAAATCCGCAAGTTGGCGTAGAAGCCAGTGCCTCTAGGCTTTATCAGCCAGTTGGCACAGTGTATACACCGTCTGAACACCCAAGAAGCCTACACAAACGCACATAGATCCCCTATTATTACACACACAGCTATATATACTAATTATTTACTTATAGAAGAGTTTCCAGAGAGAGAGAGAGAGAGAGAGAGAGAGAGAGAGAGAGAGAGAGAGAGAGAGAGAGGCGTCTATTTACTCTTGTCATTCATCTCTTACATAAAATTACTTCAAAATCAGCATTTCTTTTTATTCCAAGAACGACAAAAAATACCCGAATTGTTCATTCTGACGAAGGTCAAGCTTTTCACTCCACCCTAGGCCTACAGTTTAACGCGGAATCCGGACAACCATCAGCCCAGCGTCTTAAGCACTAGGTCACCCACGGTATCCATTTATTTACCAACCAATTGTGCGGAAGCTGGGTGTGCTACGCATCTAATAATAAAAGAAATACATAGGGCTCTTTACATTGCACATTATTCCAACAACATAATCTATAAGAATAATATTTAATTTATCTACAACTCGAGAGACCTGATTAGCATCCATTTACACTAAAGCCAAAGCGAAAGTGTCTAGTTACGTTTGTCAATCATCTCTTAGATAAAATGACTTCAAAAACAGCATTTCTTTTTATTCCAAGAAAGACAAAAAATGCCAGAGTTCATTCTGACGAAGGTCAAGCTTTTCACTCCACCTTAGACCTAAACTTTAACGGAGAATCCGCACCACCAGCAGCCCAGCGTCTTAACCACTAGGTCGCCAAGGGTAACCATTTATCTACTAACCAATTGTGCGGAAGGATGATCGTTTACCGCGCGCCGGCTGCAATCGCCAGGCCTCGAGCACGGAACCGATAGATTCATAATCCGCGATGCTAACCACCTAGGTGGGACTTTGAATGAAAAGTATTTGACTGAAAATACAAGCAATATAATATACCATACTTTATATATATATATATATATATATATATATATATATATATATATATATATATATATATATATATATATATATATATATATATATATGGGAATGAACTCAGAATGGTCCCCTGAGTTTTTTATGATACACACAGACAGTGCATGGAACAAGGAACTCTTCTGGGATAATTAAATCCACTATAGTTCGAATAAGTAATGGTAAATGACAAATACCATAGTTTTTCTTTTTCATGATGCTAGCCCGACGCGGGCAACGGGTCACTCGCAAAGAGGTCGTCCCATAAATATAGCTTCCCTCACCAGCTGTCTGCAAAGCAGACAGGATCCAGCTTTGGGACATGGATCTAGGGTTTAAAGCAGCCTAGCCCTGCTACATTCAGAACCTCAATATAAGAAAAAGACTCGCTGCCTTCACGTCAGATTGAATACGTCAAAGAAAAAGGGGTAACTATTATATTTTTAGCCAAAAACCAAAACTTAAACCTCAACTGGTAGAATTGAGCGTCCACTTTTCAAGGCACATAACATGTCCGTTTCAAGATGGGAATGAACTCAGAATGGTCCCCTGAGTTTTTTATGATACACACAGACAGTGCATGGAACGGACATGTTATGTGCCTTGAAAAGTGGACGCTCAGTTCTACCAGTTGAGGTTTAAGTTTTGGTTTTTGGCTAAAAATATAATAGTTACCACTTTTTCTTTGATGTATTCAATCTGACGTGAAGGCAGCGAGTCTCTTTTGCTTATATTGAGGTTCTGAATGTAGCAGGGCTAGGCTGCTTGAAACCCTAGATCCATGTCCCAAAGCTGGATCCTGTTTGCTTTGCAGATAGCTGGTGAGGGAAGCTATATTTATGGGACCTCTTTGCGAGTGACCCGTTGCCCGCGTCGGGCTAGCATCATGAAAAAGAAAAACTATGGTATTTGTCATTTACCATTACTTATTCGGACTATAGTGGATTTAATTATCCCAGAAGAGTTCCTTGTTCCATTCACTGTCTGTGTGTATATATTATATATATATATATATATATATATATATATATATATATATATATAAAATAATATATATAACACGGTGAACCAAAAGTAGGTGGACAGTAGGTTGAATACGGTTTGTGTTATATTATATTATAACTATGGTGTTCATTATAACTATGGTGTTTGTGTTTTATTATATTAAATATTATAACTAAATTTATTTAAATTTTATTTTGTATTATAGTATACAAAAAAATTAAATATGTATTCTCAAAATAAACGTTATCATTTACTGTCCACCTACATTTGGTTCACCCTATATATAAAATATTATATATATATATATATATATATATATATATATATATATATATATATATATATATATAATATATATATATTATATATATTGGGGTGTCCCAAACTCATAGGGGGCAAAAACTTTTTTCGGGATACAAATCCGCTCGTGTTGCGCTCTTTTGATGTTTCCCTTTAGAAGTCTTCCTGTAAAATTTCAGAGAGATCGAAGGAAATTTAAAGGTCCCGAACTTTAAACACTGTATTTCTCCTCTTAACTGAAAGGCAAATTAACTGAAATATTTCTCTCAAAAGTTCCATCACAAAGATGATTATACAAAATAAACATGTATTTTAATCTTAACACACAAACAACAATTTCAAAGCATCACATTTATGCTTTTTAACTAAACACGTGTTTCATGAGATCCGTTTTTGTTCCCTTCCGGCTCACATTCCGTCGGTGTGAGTGGACAGTTCGAAGGAGGAACTGGAGGTCTTCTTCATCACGGCACAGAGGTTTGCTTGTGTATTTCTCAATGAGGGCGATGCCTCGCTCTGCTGCATCATTGACCACCACCAGTTCTGCAGCTCGGCTCTTTGCCAGACGGTAGTTTTCATAAGTAGGCCATATTTCAGGGTCTTTGGTGAGGAACGTGGGCTCAACTTGGAGAAACTGGAAGAGTGTGGTGGATCGACTCGTCACCCACGGACTTAAACGGCCATCCACTTGCAGTCCCTTGCCTTGGACCCGTTTGAGTTCTTTCCCAGGGCGCTTTTTCAGGTTAGCCGTCATGTTACGCTTTTCATTGTCGTCAACTCTGTCATCAAACAGTGCAAGACAGATTAAGTCCTCCGAGATATACCACAGATGACGGAGCACAGCCCGGTAAGCTGTGTTTCCAACGTCCTTGTCAGGGTAACCTACAAGACTGCACAGCCTAACGTCATTTTTGGGAGATTTGATGGCGATGGGAGCCTCGTGCCAGTGACGCACGTATACAAGGCTCACGAAGAGAGCCATCCGGCGAACCCCTTGCAGTTCTTGGAGACGAAGTTCGGAGAACTGGGACTGCAGTAATGCTATTTTCAGGCAGTAAATACCTTTGGCCATCCATCTGGCCTGATGGTAAGCCCCTGGAGGCCGAAGCTTGTAACGTCCTACGTCGTCTCCGAGGTACAAGAGGCTCAGTCGAAGAAGTTCTTCATAATCCTCTCGAGGATGATTACCACTTCTTAGGGCATCGCGGAGATAGTCTATTACCTCAAGTCGCATTTGTGAAAGGCAAGCATTGTCACTTATGAAGGCTTTAGCCACCTCGTCCTTGTCAAATGCATCCAACTGACAGTGGTTCATTGATGGCCAGGCCTCCTTGAATCTCCTGAAAAGTGGGATTTGAGGACTTGGTGGTGTTCCTAGGCACACGACGAAGACATCCTTGAGAATCACTTCGTGAACGTGATGACGGCAAGCAAACCATAAAAGAGATCTTCCCAATGCCGCTTCCAAACGCGCACACGCACCTTGCACTATCCCTGTGTTTGATGCCGTCGTGTCAAACACCATGCCTATGATCTTGTCCTCAATTCCGACTAGGGTAAGCGCTTGATGGACTACGCTTGCCATTTGCTGTCCTGTGCCGTATTATTTTCGGTGCTCCTAATAGCTCTTCCACACCATCCCCAGTCACCACAACAGCAATCCGATCGACTGACTTACCCTCCTGTTCGATGTCAGTGAGTATCTTTGTGTCCCAGTGGATCTGCAGTCGAGGTGGAAGCTGCTCGAGGTGGCCAATAACATTGGTCCCTATCATTGTACGGGCCTTTTGTCGGAAGCGGTGAACCGTGCTCTTTGATGGAACACTGTCAGGACCGAGAGCTAGGGATTTTGCAGTCGCAGCAAACGCTGATGTTGCCTGTCGAACAGAAAGGCCCTCGCGATCCCAAGTTGCTGCCAGGTCAAGATCACTCAGACTTTCTTTTAGTCTGTCATGTTTGGGAGCTTTCGAAGGTTTAAGTCCACAAGTGACGGCTTCGTTTCCACTGTCAGCTGACGATGTGCTACAACTGCTGTCGGTAGCCTCTTCTGTGACTCCTACAGCTAGAGCCTCCTCCGTTTGACGCCGGTGTGCCCGCTCAAGAGCTCTTTCCCTTTCCTGTCTTTTCATTGTGGCTGCATTATATTTTCTATCTTCACCTCCCATGTAACTCGTATGTCGATCTGCCCTTTGGGAAATGAGGAATTCCTTGTCTTCAAGAGGGATATCTCCCCGATCCAGAACGTCTGAGCGGGCGACATCAAAAATATCCTCCATATCAGCCAAGAATACATCCCGCTGCATATTGTAAGTCATTCCAGTCTTGTTCTTGTTTTTATGCAAATTTCGATACCTCTGAACCAAAGCTTTCAGTTTAGTCGAGGCATGAACGGAGGTTGTTGCCAGATTCGAGTTGGCTCTCGCCCAGATTTCTAATACAGCCGATATTACAGCCTTGACACAGTTGGAATCTGTCTTCTTTTGGTCGCGGTGATGGTAGAAGAAAAGGAGCAACACGTCCATATTACTTGGTAATCGAGATTTAGCCAGCTCTGCTATCGGAGACCTCTCAAGAAGCCACAGCTTGATGTTTGATCTTGTCAACGCCATAATGATCAATTCTGAAAACCAAAAAAAAGTCATCAAACGTCGGGACCTCTAAATATCATCTGATCGAGTTGAAAATCACACAGCCAATGCTTTAGCCCAAACCACATCCGGGCATGACACGAGTGGTCAGGTCGTCTTAAGAAAAAAAATTGGGACACCCTAATATATATATATAAAATATAATATATATATGTATATATATATAAAATATAATATATATATATATATATATATATATTCTTAAATAACTACAGGAATTTTTTTTTATATATATCATGTATATATATATATATATATATGAAAATTATTTCACGAAAGTAACGTGAAAAATATTTATGATGAAAAGAACCACGAAGGAAAGGAAACAGAATGGTGCTCAAGCGCTTTCGTCTAATGACATCCTCAGGAACACTGAAGTAAATAAAGAGTTCGATACTATACATAGGTCACAAAATAATATATATATATATAATATATATATATATATATATATACAGGGTGTCCCAGAATTAACTATCTATTTCAATGAAATCGGACAAATTTTTTAAAAACACACTTTTATTTATGTTTATCATGTTTAATATGTGTTAAAAATGTATAAATTTCTAAATTTTTTTCATAATTTTATTTCATAATTTTTTCATTATCTGGTCCAATGAAAGACCGTCTGAAGTCATAGAATGGCAAAGAGACTCTCCAAAAGTTAACGTGTGGCTTGGAATGACCAAATCCAAAATTTATGGTGCTCCATCTTGTTGAAACACAACATTATCAAGAATGCCATCATCAAGAAGCTGTGGTTCGAGAAACTCCTGAAGCATATCAAGGTAGACGGTACCTGTTACAGTTGCTTCCGCAAAGAAGAATGGGCCATAAATTTTGGATTTGGTCATTCCAAGCCACACGTTAACTTTTGGAGAGTCTCTTTGCCATTCTATGAGTTCAGACGGTCTTTCATTGGACCAGATAATGAAAAAATTATGAAAATAAAATTATGAAAAAAATTTAGAAATTTATACATTTTTAACACATATTAAACATGATAAACATAAATAAAAGTGTGTTTTTAAAAAATTTGTCCGATTTCATTGAAATAGATAGTTAATTCTGGGACACCCTGTATATATATATATATATATAATAAATATAGAAACAAAAATTGTGGAAGGAGCATACAAATTTGTAAGGAAAAACTACAAATTTTAGCGCTTTGCCCTTCTTGTCTAAATCCGTTCTTAACGAATTCAAAACTAAAGGATCAAGTGGATTTTTTACGACCAATTTTATAGATAATGCCTGAATTATATATAGGTCACAAAAAATACAAAAAATAAAAATAAATTGAAAAATTAAAATTGTAAGAGGAGCCTACAAATTTATAAGGGAAAACTACCAAAGTTTTACCACTTTGCCCTTCTTGTATAAATCCGTTCTGAACGAATTCAAAACAACAGGATCAAGTGGAAAAAGACCGTGGCTCATGTTAAAATTATTTGTGAGTTGAATAATGGCAGACTCAAGAATATTTCTATTAACAATGTTGCTAGAGTGAAACAAAACTGAAGCATTATTCCAATCAATACAGTGGGATAACTCTGACAAATGGACAAAACGGGGCACTGGACGACTGTCCCGTTCTAACGGAATATTGATGTTTGTTCACTGACGTTTGTTCATTGTTTACAAAAGTGCCGAGTGACGATATGCTTGACTTTCCCGAGAATTACATAAGTATGATTTGCCACTACCTGCACACATCGTTTTGGTACTCATTAAACTTGGCATCAAAGAGTGTAAATTCACTTTCAATAGCGAGTATTATCAATAGTTTTTTGGGATGGCCATGGGTAATCCCTTGTCGCCCCTCCTCTCCAATATTTATATTGAGTTTTTCGAAATTACTTACATTCCGAGAATCCTCGGGGTTGGCATCCCCTGGTTGTGGTACGTCGACGATATTTTGTGTATCTGGCCAATGAAGCTTGACCTGGACGACTTCCTCCCTCAGTTAGGGAAAGCCCAGTTTTTAAGTTTAGTATCTATCGGAAAAAACAAACAATTTGTCCTATGTACACTTTTACTCCAGACATGACACCCACATTAAGGCCATATTTTCCGCAATGTTTCTCCGCGCTCTTAGGATTGCCAGTCCGGAATACATGGATGCCGAATTAGAAAAAATCAACGTTATTGGAAGTGATCTGTGCTATCCACCTGCGTTTATGGAATCTTATCTTAACAAGGCAAAACGAACCTTCTATCGCGTGAATAATAACATTCGCACTTTGTCAAATAATATTTTAGTACTTCCATTTTTCCCAGGCTTTTTAGTCATTGCTAATGTACTTAAACTTTTGAATATTAATGTAGTATTTTCATATAACAATATTGTGAAAAATATCATAGTTAAAAATAGCGCTACCAATAATTCAGGCATTATCTATAAAATTGGTTGTAAACAATGTCATTCCTTTTATATTGGTCAGACGTGAAAGGATTTGCACACGCGTGTAAAACCATCAATATTCCATTAGAACGGGACAGTGGTTCAGTTCCCTTTTCGTCCATTTGTCAGAGTTATCCCACTTTATTGATTGGAATAATGCTTCAGTTTTGTTTCTTGAGTCTGCTATTATTCAACTTACAAATAATTTTAACATGAGCCACGGCCTTTTTCCACTTGAACCTGTTGTTTTGAATCCGTTCAGAATGGATTTATACAAGAAGGGCAAAGTGGTAAAACTTTGGTAGTTTTCCCTTATGTATATATATATATATATATATATATACAGGGCGTTTCAAAAAGAGTTATACAATTTTAAACGTTTATTTACAAAGAACCAGAAACTCATGAACGTAAACAAAACATGTTTTGAAAGCTTATGAAATGGTATTTTTTTGGCAGTAAGTTTAAGCAAAATTAAGCAAAATGCAGTTAAGCATAATGGAGTTAAGCCAAATCCTTGTAATTGACGTTCTCGATGTGTGCACCACCGCGGTTCAGACAGGCTTTGATCCTGGCCCCTAAGTTCTGTCCAACTTTCCTCCAGGTCTCAGTGGGCATTTACTGGAGGTAGTCTGATACCTTCTGCTTCAGATTGTCCAGTGTGGCAGGGCAGTTGGCGTAGACAGAGTCCTTGGCAGCCCCCCAGAACCAGTAGTCCAGAGGGTTCAAGTCTGGGCTATGGGGTGCCCAGTCATGAGCGGTACCCAGGGAAATGAGGCGGTTTCTGAAGAGCCATCGCAGGATAGTGATGGTGTCACCAGCTGTATGCGGGGTGGCACCATCTTGCATAAACCAGGTCATCCTCAAACCAGTAAGGCCCTAGCATTCCCCATCTGACATTGAAGGGGCAGAAGCATGTGACCTTAGGCCCTTTCAGGCACTTCTCAGTGATCTCCTCAGGTGGTTTTGCGCCCCAGAAAATGTTACTGTGGTTGTTGATGGCACCGCTCAAATGGAAATGGACTTCATCACTGAACCAGATCAGGTTGATCCAGTTTGAATAGCGCTCCATCCTGTCACTGAGCCAATTGCACATGTCAACTCTCTTTCTCATGTCATCTTGAGTCAGTTTATGTCTAATAGAGATGATGTACGGGAAAAGCTTCAGTTCCTTAGTGAGGATACGCCAGACTGATGTTGGTTTGATGCCCAGCTCCTGGGAGCGCCGGCAGTGGGACTTCTTGGGACTGTCCACTAGAGAATCCCGCACGACGTCGATGTTGGCTTGGCTCTTGGTTACTGATGCTGGCCTGCCACTCTTGCCCTTGCTCTGGTTGAGCACTGTACCCTTGTCCTCAAAAAGTTTCACAACACGTTGAATGTCACAATTTGTTGGTCCAACACGTGTTCTGAGATTGAATTCCCGGCAGAACCTCCGGCGGGTCTCTACATATGATTTTGTCTCATACCGCAGAGACACCACTTTTGTCTTCTGCTCCACTGTCAATGGCATAGTTGAGCTAGGGAGCTAGAAATTCCAGAAAACAAACACCAGAATACCACCACCAAATCCTGATAAAGAAAAGGGTATAGATTAAAAAACAAAGAAATGGCAGGACATTAAAGTTGTATAACTCTTTTTGAAACGCCCTGTATATATATATATATATATATATATATATATATATATTATATATATATATATGGTGTGGTTGTAATAATACATTTCTACTCACATTTTATCGTAAATGTTTCATTAGCGGGTATCCTCAATTATAACCTAGTTTGCATTAGTACTGAATTATGATTTCTCAATACAAATCGATTTTTGAAAAAATGGACTTTAATTAAAAAAGATTCAGGATTAACTAATGTTAATTTCTCCTTAAAATATCGATGCGGAACTTGATCGTGTTATAGCTACTTTTCGCGACAACTTTGATGAAAGGCAAATAATCGACGGCGATTTCGAGGTTTTACCGCGCAGGCAACCCAGTGACCTGAATACCGAGGTCGAGGTATTGGCTCACATCCGGCCCAATAAATGCCAGGTCATCGAGGAACTAATGTAAGTTTTTTTGTGTGGTTAAGAACAAAACACATTGTATTTTCATTCAATTTATTAAATGGTAGAAAGCATGTTTTAGTACAATTCGGCTTACAGAACTAGCATCCATTAAATAAGACTAACATTAATGGAGACATTTTTACACAATATAGCTACAATTATATACACGCACGTAAAACTTTACACAATAAATATAGTTACAATTATATATACACACGTAAAACTTTCCACAATAAATATAGTTGCAATTATATATACACACGTAAAACTTTACACAATACAGCGAGTGCGCACAAATGGGAACCTTTTTTTTATGTCTGCATACCAATTCATCATTCATCTCAGTGTCGCACAAATCGAATAATTAAAAAAAAATTATAAATCCCCTCCCACTTGACATGTGCAGGAGAAATGAAAGACAGTATATGCCACAAGTATTACTAAAATATCCTTGGAAACGGTAAGGATTCCAGACAATTTCAGGGACATGCAGCAGCTGTTCGATAAATTGTACAACAGCAGGCCCACTCCAGGGCTGAGTGCCGAGTGAATCAAAATAGTACATTCTTTCCCTATTTTTAAAATAGATTACAAACCAATGAATCTCCTCATCCCCACAATGTGCATATTGACGATAAGTCTACACCAATCTCTCGTAGTTGGCAATTTCAATGTTTCATTCTTCGCAAACTCACCAATAGATTTGGAGCGAGTGACTCGGTCACTTTTCATTACTCTCTGGAGTATATTCGCGTCCATTTCAAAAGTCTGTGACTACATTCCTGAGGCGGTCGAGCTCTATTAGAGCTTGTGATTCGAGGTATACTAGTATACAGTAGTAAGAGGTGCGTCCATAGGGTCGGCGAATTCTAATCTGACTGAGATGTTCCCACTTTTTTGTGGACTTAAATGTGTATTTACACTAGCAGATAAGTCGGGGGCAATATCAAATGGGTAAAGGTTAAATTGATCGACAAATTCTTTCTGCGTTACGCCAATCCCAAGCTCGTCACAGCCACCGGCAATATGGTCCAGATTACTATAAGCTCTCGCACAGACCAGGAACACAGTGTCTGATGAGTAGTCCGCATCCATAGTCCCGCCCAACGCAACGCCATTGACGTAGTTATATTTTTAAGGCCGAAATTCTCGAATTTAAAGGCGATTTTTTAATATTTTCCATTCGTCGAAGAGTGATCCTGCATTCCAATTAATAACCTTTTACGTAGAACTCCCAGGGCCACGTTTTCTAGCTGCTTCGAGGCCATCCCCGCGTCACCGTGTATAGTTTGATGTATACTCTGTTAATTGGGTATTTTACTCTTGCGTGTATTAATTTTTTTCAATTTCTACATATTTCGGGGAACTTAATTTCACTCGCCGTACGAGCAGATGTTTCCATGATGTGAATCACAACGGATTTTGCGCCCTCTTCTTGATCAGGTCGCAGATATATGCAGATCTCAGGATTCGTGCGAGTGAGCTTTAACTTCATATCCACCCCATTCATAAGCAGTTTCTCCTGGAACGTGAAGTTTGTATGCAGACGTTCAAAACACTTGTATATCTCCTTTTTAGAATTTTTAAATTTATCCTTTATACTACTTTCGTCTTTTGTCTGATAATAGCCCTCGGCAGTTAAAAAGATATCCTTCGCTTCTTTTGAAAAGTTGAGGACATTGTCCAGATAGGCTCGTAGATGACAATAGCCCGTTCCTGCCGAGATGTTGACCTGATTTAAATACACCTCACACTGTCTGAATATGGAGTGTAGAAAGTTGGTTTCAGGTTATGCAGAATAATTATCATCGCAGTCCGTTCCATCTGAATGGGCTATACGCTGTTTAGCGTACATGTGCAGACAGCTTTGATCAAACAAGTATAGGCCTGAGCTGGGTATCACGAATTCTATAGGGGCACTCGGTGAACTAATTGTGTTTAATGGGTTAATTGTAATAAAGTCACTATGCTCAATAGAAACCTGTGCAGCGGCATATGAAAGAGGGACAGTTTCGATTTACAGCATTGTGAGCTACACGGATGGATGAAACGCGCCATGATAGTCAGAAATAGTGCCACCTCTCTCGACAAGTAGCGATCAGCCTATGATGAGAGAGAGAGAGAGAGAGAGAGAGAGAGAGAGAGAGAGAGAGAGAGAGCTTGTGTTTCGTGTAAATAAAATTAAATAAGCGATGACATGCAGCCTGTATATTAGGGTGCTCCAAAAAAAAAATGATTTTGAATATTTGCTCCCCAGTTATTTTCTCATTGCTCTCATGCTTCTGAATACTTTTGGGAATTTTTAGCTCGATCCTAACATACTGTATTAAGCCTTGCCACCAGCCTCATGTAAAATTGAGGTTTTGTGATTTTCGAATTATGCAATTAGGTCTGATTGGTAGGTATTATTACTTAAGATTAAGTTACATAAACTTCATAAAAATAAATTAGGGTTAATTAGAATTGATTTAAAAATACAAACATTGATATAGTATAAGTATACGTGCAAAAAGCAAAACAAAGACGAGCTTAAAATTTTGTATTTATTCTTATTTCTAGGGAAATTAGATGAAGATTGGCCTTTACCGAGGTTTATGCCCCCTCACTCCTGCGTAATTGTTTATAACTGTAGCCATCAGGTTTATTTTTGTTTTAGCAGGAGTGGGCCTCTTCCTTTTGGCAGTTATAAACAGTCCGTTTTGATCTTATTTTGATTTTACAGAAGATGGTTTAGTGTCCCTTTCTTGAAATCAGGAATTAGTTTCCTGTGGTGCTCTACAACCTGAAGCATGTACTGAGTTGTGGCTCGTCCTTGGTAATGTTATTTGAGTAATCTTGAATGAGCTTCACAGCTCTTTCTGCAAGATCATTTACTACTTTGACACTTCTAACATAGTCAAATACTTTTTTATATTCAGAATCTACAGTACGTTCCACTCACTTGGGTCCTTTGTCATCCATTCCATATCTATTCCCAAAGTTTGTAAAAGAAACATAAAGTTTACTCCAATCAGCGAAATTAATTTCGTCGAAGAGTTTAATTTAGGGAAAGTGGGAACTCCCATTTTAAAACTTTTTACTTTTTTCATCTTCATAATTTTTTTTAGCTATTTGGCGCTTTTCAGAGATCTCAATTTTATTTGAAAACAGTGAAAATGAAGCTAACTCTTCTGTCATATACCAAAAATGTCTTTCAAAGGTTTTTATAGCTGCTGAGGCCACATCTGAATCAATTTTACAATAATAATTTAAATCGTGCCACAATTTTAGGTCATTTATTGCAGCATCAGCTGCATTGGTAGCTGATAACCAGGGTTGTATATAAAAAAGCGATGTGAATGTGCAAAAGCGTTCAAGATTTTTTATTTTTTTGGAATCGTACCCAAGTTGAACACTGAAAGGAAACATTTTAGCCGCATACAAAATGTACGCCATCCACCTTGTATGGTGATATGCTCCTGGCTTTAACCAATGCACACCACGAGGCGGAGTCCCTCCCAAGAGAATAAGCATAAATTCCGCACACTCTTTGTAATCTTCTCTTGGTAATGATTTTTTGTCAGAACTTTGGGTCAACGTTTCTTGAAGAAATTTTTTAACATCTTCACAACGACATTTTAAGGATCGATCTTTAAATTCAAGAATTTTGAAATTTTCTTTGTTGATGGTATTCCAAAACTTCTGAAAATTTTTAAAATCTAAATTATTTGGACTACTTGTATCGCCGAAAAGTTTTGACCAAACTGCTTGCAAGATTCTTTCCAGTATGTGATGTCTACAGGCTCCATTTTTCCAGCCGGAGTTGGACGCCGTAGAGTCAAAAACAAGCCCTATATATTGGATTCGACTTTCCATTTCAGCTACTAGAAAATGAGTGGCATTCGCTTGTGTATTACCAGCGCCATCGACGATTTTTTATTTCTTCGCCTTTTTCTTCCCGCATAATTTTACTTGCTGTCCTCGTACTTGTTTTAGAGAACGTGATATTCTCCAAATCAACTCCCCACTCTGTTGCGATGGCAGCCATAAATGCAGTTCTTTGGCCAGAAGATAAATTTAAATGATCAGCCATTTCAGATATTTTTTTACGTTTGAATGGGTTTCGTGAAAGTTCTAATGTGATAGTTTTCGAACGCTTTCTTTTTTATTTTTTATCAGAATATGAAATCACATTTTCATCATTATCACTATCATCTACATTTACATTAACGACATAGATGTAGGATTGACTAGTAACGTGTCAAAATTCGCGGACGATACTAAAATAGGCGGTAAGGTTGTTAACAAGGACTATAGAAATAGGCTCCAAGACGATGTAAATAGGATTATGGAGTGGACAGATAAGTGGCAGATGCAATTTAACGTAGACAAATGTAAAGTTTTGCATATAGGTTCTCGCAACAATAATTACACGTACACGATGGATGATAGGGAGTTGGCGATCGTTGACGAGGAAGTAGATTTAGGCGTACGCGTATCTAAGGATTTAAAGGTTAGGAACCGGTGCCTGGAGTCTTGCGCAAAAGCTAATAGGATGTTAGGCTTCATAGCCCGTAATTTCGAATTTAAATCGAAGGATATTATATTGGCCCTTTACAAGTCCCTAGTCAGGCCTCATTTAGAATATGCCGTTCAGTTTTGGTGACCGTACTTGCGTGAGGATATTGATAGGTTAGAAAGGGTTCACCGTCGTGCCACGAAACTAATTCCGTCATTGCGCAACAAGCCTTATGAAGATAGGATTAAAGAGTTAGACCTGTATTCACTCGAAACTAGGAGATTAAGGGGGAGCTTACTGAAGTTTTCAAAATCGTTAATAAAATCGATAACGTAAATTTTGACAAATTGTTCACGTTCGATAATAGTAATACTCGTAAGAACGGATTTAAGTTGCGTGGCAGACGTTTCATTACTAATATCGCTAAAAACTTCTTTACGTTTAGAATAATTGCTAAATGGAATAATCTTCCCGCGCCCGTCGTGAACTCTACCAGCGTTAATGTGTTTAAGAACCGTCTTGACAGACATTTTAAAAATATTAACGTTGTTTAAAATGAAAAAAAAAACAATTGGCAACAGGAGCTCTGGGGGTGGTGGTCGAGGATGAGTTTGTTGACGATAAATACCAGCTTGTGACATGCCAGCGTGTGATGCCAGCAATAAAATTATTAAAAAAAAAATTAAAAAATTAGACTAACACGAACGTAGATGTAGCTCGTAGCGTAAACTAACCCACTTTTTGTTTAACTTTACCTACTTTTTTTATCTTATCCTCTCCTTACTTTGCATGTCTGTACCTCTCTTTTCTTGCATGTTTGTAGTTTGCATGGTATGACAGTGAGTTAAGACTGTGTTTGCATGGTTTGTAAGCGTTCTTATTTTACTTCTTTTCATCTTTCACCCCTCTCCTATTTTCTCCGACTATTTTTCTGACTTGTCGGCAGTGGCCGGCGGATGATGATGGTGAGTCTTTTTTCTCTTTTTCTGAATGAATGTTAACCCACGAGTGATAGGTGTTCATCCTTACTTAACCCCTTATTCTCTTCTCTTCTCTTAACCCCCTACTCTTTCCTTTCTCTCGGGCTAACCTTAGAGTGGATCTTAGGGTCTTTGTTAGCCTTAGCTTCTGTAGATCTGTAGATCTAGTTCTAAATAATCTTCATCAACACTGTCTATCTCATTGTTAAGTTCTCTAGTTGAAGCCTGTTGTAGCTCTCTTCTTCGCATGTCTGTCTCCATTCTGTAAGTGAAATTCTCTTCCCTATTCCTTTTAGCCTGAACCTTTTTTGAATACTTTTTATCTTCGGATCCCAAAAGAACTTTTCTACCCTCTTTCATTGCATTTATGAAATCAGTATCCTCTTTTTTCTGTTCTGTCGTCCTCAACCGATCAGTTTGAACTCTGCGTTCAGCATCTTTATGGGCAATAAAAAAATAGGAGTCAAGGTCTCTAACAAAATTTTCTTCCTTTACCTTGTTGGAATTGGAACCTTTCTTTTTTTGGAGTGTCCTATAATTCTCGTAAAGATCTAAAATCTTTTTCTTGACTTCACTGTATCTTTACGTTGTGTTTCGATTCTTGATTTCATCCACTACTTTTCTGTATCTTCTAATACTTTTTCAGCAATTGTATCGTTAAAATTTCTAAATTTCTCTTTCTTCATTGGTCCATCTTTTAGGTAGAAAAAATAGCGTAAAATGTCCCCCTTGGTTGGGATTCGACCATCAGAGAGTTTTTCGATAGGCTTTTCTATTAGCCATATTATATCATCTTTTCTTAAGGAAATATTTGAATTATCCTTTGATTTTTAATTTGGATCATCTTCATTATTATTACCGTTTCCGTCTGCCACTGCCACTCGTCTTGACAAAAAATAAGTATTTAATTTTGTAATAATTATTTAAGTTTATATAAACTCGAGTAAAACTACGATTTATTTAATAGATACGCTATTTATGATAGGTAAATCTGAAAAAAAAAAAATGTAAGTATTAAGTATAATAAATTAATTCAATACAGCATACTCTTCAGCTGCCTGGTGGCAAGGCTTAGTATGTTTCAATGTAGCTAATATTTTTTTCTGGCATTAATATGATATAAAAGAATGAGAAGAAGCCCAGGGAGCAAAATTTTATGAGCTTTTTTCAACATCTTTTAATTTTCGGAGCACCCTACTGTATATTCGTCACTGGGGCAGTGTTGACAGGGAGATTTCCCTGTTTTAGGGAAATAAATCGTCAAACAACGCCGATATTCCCTGAATATGGAAATTTTGAGGAGTGGCTAAAGCTATTTATATATCCAGAAGCACAAATTTTCAATGTATTAAATGAAAAATATATAGCAGTATTATTACATAATACTTTACTATTACGATAGAGACAGATAAATCTATATTCATACATATTGCTTTAAATACAGGTGCATAAGGAGATTTTAGACCAAAAAGGGAAATTTTAAGAGCGAACCTAGGGAAATTATATAATTCATGTGACTGAGCTAGGTTGTTCGGTTTAGCATTTATTTAAAGTAAATAGATACCGGAGGCTTGTTTTAGTGAGATTTCAATATTTTCGCTAAACCTACGCGCAAAATCTTTGAGTACTGAATGTAAACAAATAGCTCATCAAATCCCTGTCTCTGGCTCTCTTCAATCCACTCTTCATTTTTCCACCTGCTTCACAAAGTGTCCCTCTATGAGGGATGACTATGGTAGATCTGAAAAAGAAGAGTTTTAGCACAGACAATTGATGTTGCTTTATTAATTATCACTAGGTTTGACGAGGGTGCCAATATTAAACAAGTGTTGGGTGTTGTATATAGAAATCTTCTGTACTATTTTGTATTATTTTTTGCTTTTTTGCATATTATATATATATATATAATATATATATATATATATATAGCACCAGTGTGTAAGTATTCATGTATTTGCGTCTACTTGCTGTGTTATGTTTGATGTAGATATATGTGATAAATATCTTCAATTATTCCTGTTTTGCCCCTAATGAAAGACTTTCCAGAAACTTATTTATATACTTAAAACTTAATTATTAGTCTGAAAACAATTACTGCGACAGTTATGTGTCAAGAATGGAGGCTGAGTTGCCAGCTGTTTTTATTGTGATGGAAATGAGATGCTTAATTTAAATAATCGTTTACATATATAATAAAATAGTAATGTTTAGGCATATATTTAGAAAACGGCTATATGTTTGATTTAGTGCTAGCAATTCTTTAAATTTATCTGGCTGAGCAATATGACGATGAAAGACCGCGTTTAGTAAAATATTATTGGTTTAAAGACCTCGCTGTCAACTTTTTCACACCAGCTGGTATGTTCTGGTATAAGTTTAAGTATATATATATATATATGTATATATACAGAGAGAGAGAGAGAGAGAGAGAGAGGAGAGAGAGATGTAAATTATAGACACCCATGTATCTAAAACGATTTACATAAATTCATTAGCATATTTTGATTAGGAAAATAAGCTTAGAAAAATAATATTGGTTTAAAGGGCAACTTTTTCACACCAGCTGGTGGAGATTGTTGCCAGGTTCTCCACCTATAATTATTGTTCAGTAGTTAGCTCGCATAAGGTGTCATGAAATCTTTGTGAAACAGTAATTTCGATTAAGTCAATATACATGGTATGTTCTGGAATATATACCTTACCTTACCTTGAACCTTATGTTGTTTAGCGCGTTGGTCTCTTTTCACACGGATGTCAAGCTTGTGGACCCGCCTCTAAATAGAGGGTGTTTCAGGAGAAAAAGTTAATACTTCGGGAGGTGATAGTATCGGTCAATGTGAGAAAAAAAAGTTCATATGAACATGTGTCTAATTCTGAATGGTTACGGAGATAGAGCTGTTTAAATCTACAAATACAAAAGCATTGTTAATGGTAATCAAGAAAGAGAAACCATTTACTGTTTCTAACATTTAATGTTTAAACATTGGCATTTTGAATGGTATCAGATACAGAAATGACAAATTTGTTACAGTTTACAATACGTTTTCGAAAATCCGACCGTCATCCTCATTGCACTTTGCAACTCGTGTGCGAAGATCGCATGTTGTTCGTCTGAGTTGATCTTGGCGTTCCTTTATGCGGGTAGCAGCATCCAAAATGCGCGCGAGCAATTCGTCTCGTGTATCCACCTTTCTTTTGTAAACTTGACTTTTCATCCACCCCCACAAACAATAATCTAACGGAGAGAGGTCTGTAGACCTTGGTGGCCATTGAATGGGACCACCGCGGCCGATCCATCGACCAGGGAAAGTTTGATTTAGGTATTGCATCACCAGACGGGTAGAATGTGGAGGAGCTCTGTCATGCTGAAAGTATATACCAGCATTCTAGGTACCAGCATTCTAGGTAACTTTGTCCTGTAAGACGATTCTCTAAAGTAACAGGGCCAATCAGCTGATCATCGATGATACCGCACTACACATTGACAGAGAAGCGATGTTGAAAATTTGTTTCCACAGTGGCATTTGGATTTTCGTCTGACCACCGATGAGAGTTACGAGAGTTGTTGATACCGTCACGGGTGAAAGTAGCTTCATCGGTGAACAGTATTAATCGAAGCAATCGGCGATTAGCATTTACCCAATGACAGAATTCCAGTCGCATGGCAGCGTCTCCTGGTTGAAGGTGTTGTACACGCTGTCCATGATATGGGTGCAAGCCTTCCTCACGTAATGTTCGCCATACTCTTGTAGTGGTACACCGAGACGTGTAGAAATTCTTCGTGAGCTAGTAGTAGAACTACGCTCTACCAACTGAAGAATGTTTTCTACTTCATCCACATCTTGTTGACTTTCACGTTCAGATGAAACATGAGCGCTGGGAAGTGTATCAATCTCACGCAATGTGTTGAAAACCCTGGTAAACACTCTTCAATCCGAAATTCTGCGGTTCGGAAACCGTCGACGGTATTCTGCAAAAGCAGCTGTTGCACTTCCATCGCAAAAACCACCTGCATATTCGGCATGTGTGAAGGTGTGTGGCATTCTTAACACTGCTTCAAACACCAAACAATGTCACTCACAACAATCAGCTATCGATTGGCTTATGTTACATGCTTACATTACAGCTTACATGGTTGAAGGTTATAGGGGAGGAAGAGCTGCGCGCGCATCAGATTCAAACAGCTCTATCTCCGTAACCATTCAGAATTAGACACATGTTCATATGAACTTTTTTTCTCACAATGACCGATACTATCACCTCCCGAAGTATTGACCTTTCCTCATGAAACACCCTGTGCATATATATATATATATATATATATATATATATATATATATATATATAAAATACAGTATATAAGAGAGAATTGTGCTTTGCGTAAATAAGTGTAGATAAGGTTATTAGACAGGAACTATGTCCTGATACATCTGACAACTTTTCCGGCAGCTGATGGGTTTAAAGGAAGTAATATAAAATAAACCTACAGTAAATTATAGCCACCGATGTAACTAAAACGAACTACATAAATTTATTAGCATATTTTGATTAGCAAAATTCGTTTAGAAAAATAATATTGGTTTAAAGGTTAACTTTTCACACCAGCTGGTGCAGATAGTTGCGAGATTCTTCACATATAATTACTGTTCACCAATTAGTCGCATAAGGTGTGCTGAAATCTTTGTGAACCAGGTAATTCCAATTAATTTAGTATATATGGTATGTTCTGGGATATATATACTGCTATATATATATAATATATATATATATATATATATATATATATATATACAGGGTCTGTAAAAAAAAACTAAGCCAAATTCAAACCTTTATTAAAACAAAACCATTTATCTAATTTATCTAATTATTCTGTTCCTATACAATCCCTCTGCCAAGTTTTCCCATATTCCGTAGTCTACAGGGTTTAGGTCAGGGCTGTTAGGTGGCCAATTATTCGGTTCCAGAAATTCAGGCACATTCTTTTTCAAATATTCGATGGTTGTTTTGGCAGTATGTGATGTTGCACCATCTTGTTGAAAAATAAAGTAACCTTGACTAGCCAAGTTTCTCATTTCTGGAAGCATTTTCTCAAGCAGGGTATTTGAATAATATTGAGCATTAATTTTCACTCCTGGCTCAATAAAAAATATTGAAGTTTTCCCAACTTGGACACTCCAACAAAAACCATGACGCTAGAAGAAAAGTGACTCCTTGTTGCGTACAGTCTTTCATCTTGGATTTCATTTTTCTTCGCAACATCAGAATAAACCCGGTCATTCTGTGAGTTTCTTGGTGGCTCTACCGTAAAACGTTTTTCATCCGTAAAAAATGTCTTGGAAAGTTTATCTTCAGTTATTATACGTAAAATACGTTTGGATTTCTCAACTACTTTCTGACAGTTTACTTCTGACGATCTTTGTCCATGCACTCTTTTAAATGGTTTAAATTGCAGATCAGATTTAATAATCCTTCTTACGCTTGATTCTGATATTTCTAGTTCTTTTGATATTTGAGCAGGTGTCATGTGGCTACCAGGTCGATCCTCTTGACTGAGGATACGTTCCTCCACTTTCTGAATATTTTCATCTACTCTAACTGATTTTGGTCGCCCATTACCAACCTTCCTTTCAATGCTTCCTGTTTCATCGATAGTTCTCAATAAGTAATCTAAACCTGATCTAGTCCATCCTTTATAATCGAATTCGGAAAGTAATTTCCTTGCACTATAACCTTTTTCAACTCTATAATGCTTTATAATTATTTTATCTTCATGTGAGAATGGCATATTTAGAGGTATTCACGAAAAATTTTAAATCTAAACAAATTCTGAAAAAGAGAAAAAAGAAGATATTACATAATGAGAAAAACTTAAATTTTCGCAATCTGTAGAAATAACCGCATAACTCCTAAAATATTTAAAATAAAGTTAGAAAATTATCACAGAATATTTATGAGCCTTTTATTTATTTAGTGTAAAAAAATATTTGAAATCTCTATCAAATTGTGCATTTTATAGAGATTTCAAATTGGCTTAGTTTTTTTTGACAGACCATATATATATATATATATATATATATATACAGTATAATGTTTGCTTGTAACTAGTGGTGAATGGACGTGCTGTGTCTCTCTGAATTTAACACCCAAATTAGAAGGAAATAAACTACTCGGCGGTTTATTCTGTTTACACCCGAAAGTGTATAATGTATCAGTGAATCCGTGCATATAATATATAAAGTGAAATTCATTAAAAATAAGGAAGTGCAATACAGTTTACATAATTTTTCATCAGTTTTAACGCATATATTCAAAACGAAATACGGTTGGCTTTCGAGAAAGTTTGAAACAAGGCAGGAAGAAGGTCATAAAACGCAAAGGTCAGAAAACCCTCGAAAAACCCTCGACCATCGAAAGGTAAGAAATGGAAATAAAAATAAATAAATAAAGAATTTGTGTGGGTATTTCTTTTTACGCTAATTAAGTATTAAGGATGGCTATGGGTCCAAATTCTCACTTAATCTGTAATTTGTGTAATCTGAAAACAACGGAAAACTCGGCGATTAGGTGTGATTTCTGTCAACGACTGCAAGACTTTATCTGCATGAATTGGAATGATAGGGAAATAACTCTCGTCTCGAACGCGAAACACGTCGTGGGGATCAAATTTCTATGTGGCGCATGTAGACAGACGGAAACTCATTCGCGGTATTTAAAGAAATGGAGATAGCAGACTCGAATGTTACAAAAAAGAATGAAATAATGGTGACACAAGGGTCCGAAAATGTCCCAACGAAACACCGGGTAGATGAGAGAGAGGACGAAATAAGGAATAACAGCATAATAACGAACAACAATTTAATAACGAATAACAATATAAACAATATAGTACGGAAGGAAGACATAGATGAAAGAAAAGAAATAAGTAAAAGTTGCGAAGTATTCAAACTGTCCAAAGAGCGAAATGATAAAAAGATAACTAAAAACGTAGAAAATAAAGAGCCAAAGAAAAATAATGCCAAAAATAAGAACTTTGAAAATAATAAGAAAACAGGAAGTAGAAGCGTAGAAAATATCATATGTAAGTACTACGCAAAAGGGAAATGCAGAGAAGATATCGGGATGGACAATGCATATATGCACATCCCACATTATGCAACACGCATTACACAAGTGGATACTGCAAATTTGATAAGAAATGCAAGTTCCACCATCTTACGGTCTGCAACACCTATGCAAGATATGGGAGTTGCAAATACAGAAAAAAAATGCCGCTAAAAAAACCACTAAACAACAAATAGGGCAGCACAGTTTTGTTATTGTTCAACGTCTCGAACTTTTCGCGTATCAAAGTCATCGTATGATCGAAGTCCCGAGGTCTCTGGCCGTTAATAATGTGGGCGCAAAATGGGAGAGTGCAGGAATGTTGCACTGTTGCAATACAATGGTGTTCAATGTTGCAAAGGTTACGCAACAAAGGGGAGGGGAATGTTGCAAGGGTTATGCAACAAGGGGAAGGGGTTATGCACTGAAGGGAGAGGGGGTTATGCAACAAATCAACGCTGCAGAGGGGGAAAGTGTTATGCAACAAATCAATGCTGCGAAGGGGAAGGGGAGGGATCTTCGGGGAGAGAAGGGAGGACGACCTCCCTCCAAAAGGGTAACCTTAACCTAAGAGAGGGAGAGAAAGGAGGAGGGTCTTTGGGGGAGAAGTTGGGATGTCCTCACCCCCCAAAGGGAAACCTAACCTAAGCCTTAACCTAAGAAGGAGAGAGAGTTCTTTATTCCGGCGTAGCCCATTGCATTATGAGCATCTAGGGGCCAAGCAGCTGTTATATAGAGGGTCGTGAGTTGCCAGATATCACTTATTTATATATGGAGGGGTTACCAGAGAACACTATATAATTTTATTATTATTTATATATAGATGAGTTGCCATTTATTGTTTTTATTTATTTACAGTATATGACGCGTTCGGTGGAGAAGGGGCGAACGCAACATTTTCGAATTATGCCACAAAATGTAGTTAAAGTTTGTAAACTTTAAACCTTTGTATTTTCCCGGTTTATTGAAATGTTGTATGAATTTGAACACATATTTGAGTAAAATATTGTTGTGTAATATGTCGATATAATAAAACGCCAAGAAATTTTACAATATTATTTATTGATAGCTTCTGATGTTAACTGGTGTAATCCATTATTTGGTCCTCTTCGTCGAATGTTGTATTACCTGCTTCAACTGTTTCGGTTTCTTCCAGTTCCTTTAACAATCTTGTATAATAGTTCACTGCAGTTGCAGGCATTAGGTTTGATAATTCTTTGAGATCTTTTATTTTTTCCTTAGTTATTGGCAGCAATTGGGAATACTTTGGTTGCAGTGTCTGCTGGGCTAGATTGAATAAACTGACACTGTAGGATTTTTTCCCTTTCTGCAGTCTGACGGGATGGCTATTATCTGGGGTTGTGCAGTATGCAGTAGATATTACGTAGCCTTCTTTGTGTTGAAAGTCAAATATTAACTTTCTTGCATCTGTAAATTTAGTAGTTGTTGATGTCCTAATGACAATGCACGTTTTTAGGACGTCAAAATCGAGAAAATCAGCCTGTTTCATTTCTACAACTAGGAAGCGCTGCGAAACGGCTGTAGTTATGGCCGTAACATAATCTTTTTTGGTGTAAATAATATTGCTGTAATTATTTTTTATATTTTGTCCAATTTGGCCAAATTGAGCATCACAGGGCATTGTCGAGTGACCAGAAAGTAGATAGATGTGTTCAATGTGAAGCAATGATGCGGAGTGAATTTCTCTGAGATACATTAAAACCTAAATTTTACCGTGAAAGAGTGCAGACTAACATCTAATTTTTTGCATAGGTAAAGCAAAGGTTTTAAAGGATAATTATACGACAAAAAACTCATTTTTCGAATTTTGTGGCGTTCGCCCCTTCTCCACCGAACGCGTCATATAAGGAGGGTTACCACTTATTGTTTATAATTTAATTATATTCAGGTCTACCTTATTGGGGTGAGTTGACAGATTGCACCATTTATTTTAATTTTTAATTAGATGAGTTGTCACTTATTTATTAAAGGCAAGAGAGACTCTACTTAAGTTTGTTCAGCAAGAGAACTAATTATTTAAACGATCACCAATATTAACAATAAAAGAAATACATTAGGCAATTAATCCATGGTTTAGCAAAAGAAATCGTTCATCTTAATTTTCATTTATTCTTTACAGTATACTAAATTGGCAATAAACATTTTAAGTATTCTATAAGAATAATATTTAATTTACTTATAATTCGAAAGACATTGAAACGCTTTCATTTATTCTAAAGCCAAACCGAAAGTGTCTATTTACTTTTGACAATCCTTTCTATACACCTTCTATATTTTTTATAAATAAATTTCAGCGAAATCAGCGTAATTGATAAAATAATTAAATGAGAAGTCTATGTATACTTTTATATTAAACAATAAAATTTTAACCAACTTTCCGTTTCTTTGTTCAGTTTCCCAAATTTTAGCCAACTCCCCATATGAAAGCAAGCAAGCAAGCATCCATCACCACGCATTTTTCTTACTATTTGCAACACGAATAAAATTAAAAAAGAAATTTAGTGATGAAATCCGTACCATGTTACGGATTTCTCGTCCAAACTATAGGTCTAAGATGGTTCAGAAACAATGCTACTTGTCATCTTGTACTTTAGAACGGTTGCCTTCAGCATATAAAAGCACATGCCAGTACAGTGATTACTCTAAAGCCAAACCGAAAATGTCTATTTACTTTTGTCATTCCTCTGTATATACGAGTATATATATATATATATATATATATATATATATATATATATATATATATATATATATATATATATACGCTGCAAACCCAAAAGGAAAAAGAAAAACGATTCCAAGGCCTTTCGTGTATTCAGAGCTACACCTCGTCAGAGATTGAAGAGAGAAGGCAAGATGACCATAAATATATACAACGTAGCGGAAATCAAAACAATTAGCACATACTTAACAAGAGTTAATGAGAGGCAAAAGGAATTTTAACAAGATATTGTCAATTTTATACATTCCCGCACTGTTATTGAAATTGTTTTTAAAATGGATAAATACACATTCTAGAATATTTCTTTCTATTATATCTCTGTTTTCAACAAGCGCTTTAGAACTATCCCACTTGATGCTATGATTATATCTATACATATGGTTAAACAAAGCATTGGAATTATTAGCTATTCTACAAGCATATTTATGCTGTTTTACCCTAATATCAAACGTTTTACCCGTTTGGCTTATATATACTGAGTTACATTGTGTACATCCGATCAAATACGCAAAACCAACAACATTATCCGGGCTCTTCTTTATTAGGCGTGATTTAACAGTATTATTATACTTAAAGACTACATTGATGCCAATTGCTTGAAGTGAAGTCGGAAGATATTGAAAATTAACATGGTAAGGTAGGCTAAGGATATTTTTACGCTGAAATTCCTTTACAATTGCATTATTATAATACCTATTCTTGGCTTTCCTAAGACAGTAATCTAAAACTGAAATAGGATAACATAATTTAGTACCAATATTCATGATATTGCATAACTCGGAGTCTAAAAATTCAGGACTGACAACTCTCAATGCTCTAAGAAACATAGCAGAGAAAATAGAGGATTTAATCGAGGGATGATGGTCAGAATAAAAATGCTTGCGATAGACTTCAAATTTGAACTGATTAGAGCATCTCCAAATTTTTAGATCCAGAAAAGATAGGCTTCCATCATTTTCTTTTTCAACTGTGAACTTAATAGATGGGACTAAATTGTTGAGCCTACCAAGAAAAGAGTCAACATCCAAATTATTAGGCCAAAGGCATAAAATATCATCTACATACCTGTACCAAGCCAGGTTAAAATTAATAATCATAGACAAAATTCTACTTTAAAAAAATTCCATATATAAATTAGCCTAATAAAGAATAGCCCTGATAATGTTATTGGTTGTGTGTATTCGATCGGATGTACACAATGTAACTCAGTATATATAGTCCAAGCGGGTAAAACATTAGATATTAGCTAATGGTAAAACAGCATAAATATGCGGGTAGAACAGCAAATAATTCCAATGCTTTGCTTAACCCTTGTTGCATAACCCTTGCAACATTCCCCTCCCCTTTGTTGCATAACCCTTGCAACACTGAACACCATTGTATTGCAACAGTGCAACATTCCCGCACTCTCCCATTTTTCGCCCACATTATTAACGGCCAGAGACCTCGGGACTTCGATCACACGATGACTTTGATACGCCAAAAGTTCGAGACGTTGAACAATAACAAAGAACTGTGCTGCCCTATTTGTTGTTTAGTGGTTCAAAGATGCAACGCGTGTATTGAACATGATGGACGACACTTTGAATAATTTCTGTAATAAATGATAAATATTATTCTTCACAAGGTGATTCCATTATTCTCGATAAACCGACTATGCCCCACCCTGTATGTATATATATATATATATATATATATATATACACCTTACCTTATCTTACAACCTTACAAAGGTTCCGCGCGATAATTCCTCATTTCGCGAAGGTCAAGCTTGTCGCCCCTCCTCTCGAGTTGGCCTGGTGAAGTAGTGAGTTGGTTTCTTGTGCTCTCCACTTCATATAGCCAGGTACGCCGGGCTCATCGAGGGTTGTTCTGAGCCAGGCGTCTAATCTTCTTTTGAAGATGTCCACTGTAACTCCCTTCGTGTTTTTTAGGTCTTTGGGCAGCTGAATAAAGTGTTGATCATCTCACCACAAAACTATTTTCTTTTTCTTTCAAGGTTAAGGATGTTTCCTGTTTCGCCTTTAATTTGGGAATACGACACAGTCTACTGTTTCTATTTTCTACCATTGTTTGGGGAGTTATAGGGTTGAGAGTAAGATTAGGGACTAGTTTCTCTACTATTTTCCAAGTGTAAATAATGGTGTATCTCTCTCTTCTCCTTTCCAGTGAATATAGGTCTAGTTCGCATAACCTTTCCCAGTAATTTAGTTTTTTGCACCCTTTGACCTTGGCTGTGAAGCTTCTCTGCATCCCTTCCAGTTGTCTAATGTCTTCTTTTTTATATGGGAATGTTAGGACCGAGCAATATTCCAATTTGGGTATGATCAGAGGTTTCAGTAGAGTAATCATTACATTCCTATCCCTTCGTTTAAAGGTTCTCCATATCTGCCCCGTTATTCTCTTTGCTTCGTTTCCTGCTCTCATATTTTGTGTTTCAAATTTCGCATCATCTGTCATTACAACCCTTAAATCTTTTGTTCTAGAATTTCTCTGAATTTCCTGTCCATTTGGGGTATAATATTCCATGAATTTAGGTCTTCTCTTTTCCCGTACCGTAACAGCTGAAATTTCTCGGTGTTAAACTTCATATTGTCTTCCGTCCACTTCTAGATTCTGTTTATGTCGGTTTGTAGAGATCCTAATATCTTCTGGGTTTCTAATTTTTCTACTGATCTTTGTGTCATCCGCAAAGGATGTTACTGTGCTGTCTCCGGTGACGTCCTCATCTATGTCAGTTAGCATGATTATGAAGAGTTTTTTTTTTAATTGAGGTTGTTTAACCTCCTTCGCAAAATCTAAGGTTATACGATGGAGGGGACCTACAGCTTTACGTGGGACCCGAACCACGGGTCGCTACATAATCTGGGTGCAGAAGACGGTCTCCCATCCAACTACAACCCAGACCCAATGTCGCTTAACTTCGCTGATCTTCGAGAAGCGATGTTACGACATTGGCCACGACGTAGCCTCTATGAAGAGTAGTGGAACTAATACTGTTCCTTGTGGTACTGAGCTAAGGACCTCTGATTCTGATGAAGATACTCCTTGCACTGTAACGACTTGCCGCCGCTCACTAAGGAAATTATATATCCATTTCCCTACTTTTCCTGTTATTCCCATATATTTCAGTTTATGTATTATGATTCCATGGTCACACTTGTCAAACGCTTTAGCAAAGTCTGTGTATAGTACATCATAGTTTTCATTACTTTCAAGTGCATCAATAATGTTGTTGTAGTGTTCCATTACTTGTGATAGGCATCATCTGCCTGACCAAAACCCATGTTGGTTATCATTTAATTTTTTCTGAGTTCCCAAAAAGTCATAGATTTTTTGTCTAATTATTCTTTCAAATATTTTAGTGAGATGAAATGTAAGCGACACTGGCCTATAGTTTTTGGCCTGAGATCGAGCTCCTCCTTTATATATTGCGACTATGTTCGCGCTCTTCAGGATGCCCGGTATTTCTCCCGTGTCTAGTGATCGTCTTCATATCCAGTATAGGGGCTCAGCGATTGCGTTCTTGCAGTTTTTGATCAGTGTGGTATTCCGTTTATCCGGTCCTGCCGCTGAGTGTGTTTTTAGTTTCCCTATGGCTTGTGCAATATCATCCGTCGTAAAGTTGAAGTCCGTTATACTTTCCCCTTGTAGTTCTTCTTCAAAGAACGCGTTTCTATCGCATATCAATTTTTCAGTTTTTGGGATCCTGAAAGATGATTCGTACTGAGCTCTTAATATTTCAGACACTTTTGTTAGATCATCAGATAAAGCACTGTTCTCGTTTTTTAAAGGTCCGATAGTCGCATGGTTTTTCAACATTCTTTTTGCAAAATTATGGAAGTACTTTGAGTTAGGCTTTATCGCTTATATAGCGTCGTTTTCTTCTTTTTTTGTATGCTTCTCAAATAGTTCCTCTATGACGTCATCGATACTTTGCAGTTTATCATTTAATATTTTTCTGATGTTGTTGTCTTTATAGTAACTTAATTTTGCAGTCACTCTTTTTGTCTTTCGAAACAATGCCTTCTTTTGTCTTCCGAACCTGCTTCTCTTTCCTGTTTGTTGTATTTTTGGGACATGTTTTTCCACACTTTCTAACGTCTTCTCTCACGTCATCAGCTTCTCCGTTGTCTTGGCCTCGAAAATGGTTTTCCAATCTATTACTTCCATGCTGGATGTAGTATCTTCCCAGTTTATAGCTTTGGTGTGAAAATTAAATATTTCGAATTTGCTTCTTTCTGTTGTGCGTGTTCTTTCCTTTCCTGTTGCCTTTATATTAGTTATTTCAATGATGTTGTGGTGCGATATCATAGTTGGGGATATTTCTACCTTATCCATTAGATTACTGTTGTTTGTGAATACCAAATCTAGGCAGTTGTTTTTTCTTGTGTTTTCTGTTATTTCTTGCATTAACATAAATTCATCAGCTAGAGCTAGTAGCATTTTTACCTGCTCCTGGTCTTCTCGTGTGCCCCCTTTCTCCTGGTGTATACATATATTTTTTCCTATCCTTTTATATTTCATGAGTGGGAAATTAAAATCACCACAGAGAAAAATATTTGGGGTTGGAGAGTGCAGATCTTTTACCCAGTTTCTTACCTCTGCAATGGAATCTGAAAATTTTGAGGTTGGCATGTTTGGGGGTCTGTACATTACAATTAGTAGCATATTTAATTTTTCAACTTTTGCTGCTACACATTCTACGCAGCTGTTTCAGGTACTTATAGTCATTTCTGCCATATGCCTTTCGCGTGTGTAAATAGCACATCCTCCTTTACGTCTCACTTCTGTCGGCTCGGAGGATGTTATAGTTGTCAATTTGTATTTCTTTTTTGTCAATACAGGACTCACAGTTTTCACAGTTCACCAGGCAGTCCTTTAGATGAATTTCCGTGAGGCATGCAAAGCCTGCTCTGGCTTCTTGCATGAGTCCTTTCAGGTATAAAACTTTTCTCGGGGGAATGGTTTGATCTAAGGCTCTGAATGTTGGCTAGGATTTTTTTTTCCTTATCGTTTTCGCATACAGTGGTTCAGATTTTTTTTCTAGGGTTTAAAGCAAGCCTAGTGGGACTACGCTTGCTTTAGACCCTAGATCCATGTCCCAAAGCTGGATCCTGTCTGCTTTGCAGATAGCTGGTGAGGGAAGCTATATTTATGGGACCTCTTTGCGAGAGACCCGTTGCCCACGTCGGGCTAGCATCATGAAAAAGAAAAACTATGGTATTTGTCATTTACGATTACTTATTCGGACTATAGTGGATTAAATTTTCCCAGAAGAGTTCCTTGTTCCATGCACGGTCTGTGTTTAACATGTATATATTATATATATATATAATTATTGGTAAACATAAAATTATTAGTGAAAATAATTATATGTGGAGAATCTGGCAACTATCTGCAGCAGCTGGTGTGAAAAGTTAACCTTTAAACCAATATTATTTTTGTAAACGAATTTTGCTAATCAAAATATGCTAAAAATTTATGTAATTCGTTTTAGTTACATGGGTGGCTATAATTTACTGTAGGTTTATTTTATATTACTTCCTTTAAACCCATCAGCTGCCGGAAAAGTTGTCAGATGTATCAGGACACAGGTCATGTCTAATAACCTTATCTACAATTATTTAAGCAAAGCACAATTCTCTCTTATATATATATATGTATATATATATAATATATATATATATATATATATATATATATATTCCAGAACATACCATGTATATTGACTTAATCGAAATTATGTTTCACAAAGATTTCATGACACCTTATGCGAGCTAACTACTGAACAATAATTATAGGTGGAGAATCTGGCAACTATCTCCACTAGCTGGTGTGAAAAAGTTGCCCTTTGAACCAATATTATTTTTCTAAACCTATTTTGCTAATCAAAATATGCTAATGAATTTATGTGAATCGTTTTTGATACATGGGTGTCTATAATTTACATCTCTCTCTCTCTATATATATATATATACCAGAGCATACCAGCTGGTGTGGAAAAGTTGACAGCGAGGTCTTTAAACCGATAATATTTTTCTAAACGCGGTCTTTCATCGTCATATTGCTCAGCCAGATAAATTTAAAGAATTGCTAGCACTAAATCAAACATATAGCCGTTTTCTAAATATATGCCTAAACATTACTATTTTATTATATATGTAAGCGATTATTTAAATTAAGCATCTCATTTCTATCGCAATAAAAACAGCTGGCAACTCAGCCTCCATTCTTGACACATAACTGTCGCAGTAATTGTTTTCAGACTAATAATTAAGTTTTAAGTATATAAATAAGTTTCTGGAAAGTCTTTCATTAGGGGCAAAACAGGAATAATTAAAGATATTTATCACATATATCTTCATCAAACATAATACAGCCAGTAGACGCAAATACATGAATACTTACACACTGGTGCTACTTAATATATATATATACAGGGTGGGCCGTAAGTTTCCATACATAGGAAAAATAAACATTTTTTTATGGACAACCATTTTTATTTATATAATATGCTCTACATGGTTGCCATTGTTTTGAAAACACATTTCAATACGTGTTCCCCACTGTTGATGAACACGCATTAGCACAGTTGACGTTATGCTTGTAATGGCGTTGGTGATACGTTCCTTTAGATGATTTATATCTCGTATCTTTTCCTGATACACCATAGCCCTCAAGTGCCCCCAAAGATAGAAATCAAGGGGGGTGAGATCTGGGGATCTGGGAGGCCACTCCACAGGACCACGCCGACCAATCCAAGCATCCGGAAACTGCTGATCCAAATACCGACGCACGTGAAGACCATAATGAGGTGGAGCTCCATCTTGCTGGAAGTAAACTGGGAAGTTACCTTCCTCGTTTAGCAGGGATGGGAAAATCTCTTCTTGCAACATGTTAAGATACCTTTCGGCATTAAGATTTCCACTGACAAAAATTGGTCCAATAATTCTGTCACCCCATATCCCGGCCCACACCATCACTTTACCGGCACCTTGCATCTTCGTCGGACTCAGCCAGTTAGGGTTAGCATTACTCCAAAAACGTATGTTTTGCCGATTAACCTCTCCATTGACGTAAAAATTTGCTTCATCAGTAAACAAGATCTTACGTCAAACGCATATTCTTAGGGTATCTGAAACATAAAAACAAACGTTTAATTTTTCCTATGTATGGAAACTTACGGCCCACCCTGTATATATATATATATATGCAACAATGCAAAAAATAATACAAATAGTACAGAAGATTTCTATATACAACACCCAGCACTTGTTTAATATTGGCACCCTCATCAAACCTAGTGATAATTAATAAATAGGCTGACCATATTTCCTTGAGACAAAAACGGGACATTGGGATGGCAAAAAAGGGACGGGGGTTATGTAATATTCTGTATTCATGAAAAAGTAAATACATAAACCGGGACAAAATTGACATTTTCATTAAAACGACGGGACGGCCAGGAAATATACAAAAAACGGTACTGTCCCGTTCAAAACGGTACGTATGGTCAGCCTATTAATAAAGCAACATCAATTGTCTGTGCTAAAACTCTCTTCTTTTTCAGATCTACCATAGTCATCCCTCACAATTTGTGAAGCAGGTGGAAAAATGAAGAGTGGATTGAAGACGGCCAGAGACGGATTTGATGAGCTATTTGTTTAGCGAAAATATTGAAATCTCACTAAAACATGCCTACGGTATCCATTTACTTTAAATAAATGCTAAACGGAACAACCTAGCTCAGTCACATGAATTATATAATTTCCCTAGGTTCGCTTTTAAAATTTCTCTTTTTGGTCTAAAATCTTCCTATGCACCTGCATTTAAAGCAATATGTATGAATATAGATTTATCTGTGTCTCTATCGTAAGATTAAATTATTATTTAATAATACTGCTATATATTTTTCATTTAATACAGTGAAAATTTGTGCTTCTGGATATATAAATAGCTTTAGCCACTCCTCAAAATTTCCGTATTCAGGGAATATCGGCGTTATTTGACGATTTATTTCCCTAAAACAGGGAAATCTCCCTGTCAACACTGCCCCAGTGACGAATATACAGGCTGCTTGTCATCGTTTATTTAATTTTATTTACACTCTCTCCCTCTCTGTCACAGGCTGATTACTGCTTGTCGAGAGAGGTGGTATTATTTCTGACTGTCATGGCGCGTTTCATCCCTCCGTGTAGCTCACAATGCTGTAAATCAGAAATGTCCCTCTTTGATATGCCCCCTACACAGGTTTCTATTGAGTATAGTGACTTTATTACAATTAACCCATTAAACACAATTAGTTCACCGAGTGCCCCTATAGAATTCGTGATACCTAGCTTAGGCCCATACTTTTTTGATCCAAGCTGTCTGTACATGTACGCTAAACTGCCTATAGCCCATTTAGATGGATCGGACTGCGATGTTAGTTACTCTCCATACCCTGAAACCAACTTTCTCCACTCCATATTCAGCCAGTGTGAGGTGTATTTAAATCAGGTTAACATCTCGGCAGGAACGGGCTATTATCACCTACGAGCCTATCTGGAAAATATCCTCAACTTTTCAAAAAAAGCGAAGGACACCTTTTTAACTGCCGAGGGCTATTATCAGACTAAAGACGAAAGTAGTATAAAGGATAAATTTAAAAATTCTAAAATAAAAATATACGAATGTTTTGGGCGTCTTCATACAGACTTCACGTTGCAGGAGAAACTGCTTATGAACGGCATCGACATGAAGCTAAAACTCAACCGCACGAATCCTGAGATCTGCATAAATCTGGGACCTGATGAAGAAGAGGGTGCAAAACCCGTTGTGATCACGTCATGGAAACATTGCGTCTACGGCGAGTGAAATTAAGTTCCCCGAAATATGTAGAAATTGAAAAAAATTTAATACACGCAACAGTAAAATACCCAATTAGCAGAGTACAGATCAAGCTATACACAAATGTTTAGTGTTATACTATAATTAACGCAGACTATAGATAGGCTATATCTGTGGTAATAGTTAGTCAACAGCTGATTTCTTTTAAATGCTTCTGCCGAAAAGGGAGTATAATTTCAAGATCTGCTTTTCATGGAGGCAGAAGATGCTCTGGAATTGATCAAAATTGGCTCATTATTAACTATTGGCCTAGTAAATACGGTACTTTGATTGATTTTATATACTGGTTTAAAATACTTTTAATTTATATATATTTGGTTAAATTAGTTTGCTTTGTGATTTAGAACGTCTGATGCTTAGGGCAAAATTCAACAACTGTAACAGTGAGACCTGTTAGTATGCTATAATTAATTTTTTATAAAGAGAAAGGACCTATTAACCCTTCAACATGTGTTGTTCCTTTTAAATAATTTAATAAATAGCTAAATTTATCAATATCAGAAATATAGTCTTTATTCCCAATCAAACTGAAGGTGCTGATTTCCTTCTAAAACCATTAAATGATCTTGTAATGACTCTTTTCTGACGGCATTTTTCTTTTAAGGGGTACTAGCTTATCCATGTTAATTGTAGGCTTATCAGGCTCAGCAATAATCATGAAAAAGAGAATTAGGAATGAAAATATTGAAGGCTAAAGCGAAAGAGTGAACTTAAATATTCAAAGTTGTCAACTGCAGGCAGTGCTTAATATTTGTCCTAGCCTAAGGTAAGCCTAACATCAGGATTTCCCTATTACCTGTCCTATGAAGGCCTAATGACAAGTTGTGTAATTCTAGGCCCTAAGTGATGTGACTTTGGTGGAGTTTTGGTCGGCTCCCTAGGTTTCATACGGAACGCATCCCATGCTGCAATGTTTCTTGCAAATGATGGGTGTCAAGAAGTAGGAAATGTGTTAGCATGGGTGTGCTAATAATGATAACGATTTCAGGAAATTATTAAGAAATAAACCCAGATCAATAAATAAATAAATAAATTTCCCGTAATAGCTGAAACTTTTAGTAATTTCGCGAAATGGCTGTTTCACTTGGTCATTTCGCGAAATGACTAAAATCTTCAGCCATTACGCAAAATGGCTGAAATTTCACCTTGGTCATTTCGTACAAGATCATTTGCCCGGTTAGGTCAACTGTATGCCCGGTTAAGTCAACTGTATGCCCTTGACAATTGATTAGGTTAAGTTGTGTTATTGTTATGAGGGAATCTTGGGCACGACACCTCAATCGCATCTCAATTTCTCTCCTCTGAAGAACTCTAGTGAAACGACAGATCTCACTATGTAACAACGTGTAACAGGCTCCATTGGGGCGTTATATAATATCATTATATAATATCGTGTGTTATATAATACTGAAGTCATTAATCAAGTGCACATTTACAACATTTCAGTACAACTTTCATTCAAACAACTGCAACGTTTATTTGTTTCACTTAAATCTCATTTATTTTGTTTAATGAAGGAAGAAAAATCACTCTATTAATTTCTCTAATTAATAACATTATTTGATCTGAAAAGATCACTGGTGACCGTAGCCTCAAGCAATCTTAATCATTAACAATTTCACATTAATTATTAACCTAATTATCATAGTGCCAACGAGGCACCATATATATAAGGTTTGTCCAACATACGTCCCGAGGGCCAGAGTCCGGCCCGGCAAAGATTTGTACCAGGCCCGGTTGGCGGATACTGAAAATTCATTATCTAATATGATATTTTATTTCAATTCAATTTTAAAATAGTTTTATCTAAAATTTGCACACTGGTCCTCCGTGTGGATCATTAATTGAAATATGACCCTTAATCAAAAAAGGTTGGACACCCCTGATATATATATATATATATATATATATATATATATATGTAAAAATGAACAATGAATAATCCATATTCATTTTTACATGAGAAACCAAAATCGCCTAAGCGAGTTTAGGATAGAATTTCGATTTGTACTTCTTATTCATTAATACCCACTCTTTGTCTCTAATTTGTTCTTGTAAATCTTCCTAATAATGATTTGTACTATACGTACAAATTCAATAACTATGACGTCACATTTTCCCGTCATTGTATGAAAATTCTTTAACATCATAATAAAAAGTGTACACTCTATAGAAGTCATTATTTATATGCTATGTAGTATAAATATCATTATTCAACCCTATTCAACTATACGTCCATATTTTAACTTGACCATTACCCTATATAAATTGTATTAAATATTCATTTTTACTCGTGTCAGTCTATGAAAAGCAAAACTTTAGGCATTCGTTCGAAAACGCACAAATACCTTCTCGTATTATTTTTTTAATTCTTTTTTATTATATCACCTCCCGCATTGAACTCGAAAATGCTTAGTTAAGTTATCAAATTCTGCTAACTATGGCAAAATTGAACGCTTCAAAGATAAAAATCTCCTTTCGCTCTGATTCGAATTTATAACATTATCATGCGTTATGTTATATTATGTGTGTCATGTCTCATGTACTTGTGTTGTACTAATAACCATATATAATAACCATATATAATAACCATATATTATAACCATATATTATAACCATATATCATAACCATATATAAATATATAAAAACACTGTAAGAATGGTAAACGACGTAATGTACTTCAATGAAACTGTAATTAAATGTAATGATTTAATATATAATGTAAGAATGTACTTTAATAGAAGTGTAATTAAACAATAATAAGTGAATATGAATTAATTGGTAATTGTAATCGTAATTGTAATGAACCAAAATTAATACATACTCAGTCGTGTACTTAAATTGTACTTATGTACTACTATGAAATGATATCGCCTTCAGAAATGAAGATTCGGCAAAAATATACGATTAGTTTTTTATTTTTTTAAATTTTTATTTGGAATCTTTCAAACATCTGATCATGTGTTTAAAAGGGGGGAACTTAACCTTCAACTGCCGTCCCCCAACATTTAGGCTTATATTATACATGTATTTGTAAAATGAACAGCACTTGATTACGAGACTTCTTTGGTCACTGCTACGAGCCTCCCTTGTTAGCAGCCTCGCTGCGAGGAGGGGGCAGAGGCCCCTTGCCTCCTTAACTTTTTAGATTCCGGCCTGAGCCATGGTCGAAAGAGGTCGAACCTCTACCCCTGTAAATTCAGAGCACTACCTGTACATTTTTTAGAAGTAAATTACAGTAAGAGAAACTTTTTATTTTCCACTTCGAGCCGTGCTCTCTTCAGAGGAACTTAGTCAGTAAAGTCGATAAGTTATAAAAGAAAAGTCGATAATTTTAGTCTCAGAGAAAGTATCAGAGTATTATAGCAAGAGAAGAATTAATAACTGACGACCCAAGCACATAGAAGATATTGGCATAACAGTCTGGCGAGTCTGTTGCCAAGAGTTTAACAAGTGGCGACCCACCATTTGACCGGCGGAAAAGAATTAGAGTGTTATAGAAGAAATATCCGTTGCTGCCTCCTAACCAGAATCCCCGTCGATCCGAACCAACCCAGGGCCATAGACGGAGGGGTTAACATATATATAATATATATATATATATATATATATCGTTTAGTTTTCCAAGTAAGGTGCATAGCTTTTATATGAAGGTGAATATGCAATTAACTTCAATATATTATCAATGCCCAATAGTGTGTACATATGTGCGTGTGTGTGTGTGTGTTTGTGTGTGTGTGTGTGCGCGCGCGAGTTTATGGTGAAGGTAATTTGGTAAAATATTTTCCTTTTTACGTTTATTAAGGAGACGTTTTTATTTTATATCTATCGACCTACGACGTACTTCACAAAACTTTATATTTTCTTTTTTCGCTCTCAGCTTCTACTGGGTACATATAACACACACACACACACACACACACACACACAAACACACTCTATATATATATATATATATTACATGTGCATGAATGAGAGCGAGAGCGAGAGTGTAAAGACACTAATCTCTAAACGTTTTGAGAGAACCTAAGAACATAAGACGAATACTGGAATCTCTTCAAAAATGTTTTCACGTTTTCAGTCTATACTCATAGATTCTCATTGGATACAACTTTTTATGATAACTGTACGAAATTTAGGGTTACTTTAAAAGTAAATTTAGCTCAGAGCTGTGTAATATCACAATCAACATTGTATCTAAAGGTGACCTATAAAATTATATATATATATATATATATATATATATATTATATAGAGAGAGAGAGAGAGGAGAGAGAGAGAGAGAGAGAGAGAGAGAGAGAGAGAGAGAGAGGGGATGGCGCAAAAGTCGCGCATCATAGGAATTTTCAGTGTTGATTATAATATATTATTTTTTTTCTTTTAGGTAGGGGATGGCTGCGAAATTAACAATAGACGAGAGGGTGAGCTTGTTTTTAATGTATGGAATACCAAGTACAACAAATCGATGAATCTGTACAGAATTAAAATTCTGTACCAATTCGTCGATTTGTTGTATTGGTATTCGATACATTAAAACCAAGCTCACCCTCTCGTCTATTGTTAATTTCGCAGCGATCCCCTACATAAAAGAAAAAAATATTATATTATAGTCAACACTGAAAATGCCTATGATGCGCGACTTTTGCGCCACCCTATATATATATATATATATATATATATATATATATATATATATATATATCTGGGATGAATTTTACAATTAAACACGTAAAATAAATAAACGACACATACACACAAAGTAAAATGAAAAGCGATTCAAAGGCCTTTTGTGTACAGGTAGTCCTCGTTTTACAGAACCCCTTCATACGGAATTTCACACTTAAGGAAATTTTATTTTAGTATTCCGCAGTTATCGAAATTTTTTCGGAAAAGTTAAATATGAAATTTCACTGCTGAGCAATGATATGGACTGCCAGCAAAAAAATGCAAGATTATATGATTTTTATGGCTAGATTACAAAAGTACTAGGGGCACTCAATATATTTTGCCCCACCCTTTTTCTTAGGTAAATAATAGGACATGGGGCTGAAATGTCTTTTGGATCGCTCGTACATGGTCAAAGCCAAAAGAAAATGGTATCACAATGTAAATATAGAAAACTTCATTTTTTGAAGGAAAACTGCACTATAGAGGGAATAAAAAATTCCAACCAAATACGCAGCAAAAGGGTTAAATTAAAACTAAAAAATAAACAAAATAGCATAATCCGCCAGTTATTTGGAAAGCAAATAAGAAAGCATGGACAACCGCTGCGCTTTTCACTGATTGGTTCAGTAACTTCTTTTGCCCCTCTGTCGAAAGATACTGTGAACGGAAAAACTTAGCCGACAAAGTGTTACTGTTAGTTGATAATGCCCCAGGCCACCCAGTTAATCTAAGTGACCTCAGTGATAATGTTAGGGTGGAGTTTCTGTCTACGAATACCACAGCTTTAATACAGCCCATGGACCAGGGCGTTATTTCAACCTTTAAGGCGTACTACTTACGCAGAACATTCAAGCAACTTATTCAAGTGGTAGATAGTGATGACAAGCCTTCCATCAGGGACTTTTGGCATAACTATAACATCAGAAATGCTGTGGACAATGTTGCAGAGTCATGGGCTGAGATAAAAGACTCAAATATGAATGGTGTTTGGCGTAAAATATGGCTGGAATGTGTCCATGATTCTCGTGGATTTCCAGATGTGCAGCCTGTAGTAAAAGATATTGTAGGCTTAGCACATTCTGTTGGCTTTGAAGAAGTTGAAGTGTCGGACATGGAGGAATTATTAGATTCTCATGGAAAAGAGCTTTCAAATGAGGATTTGATCGAGCTTCATCAAGAGAAAGCAGCAGTAGCTCAAAATCAGCCAGAAGAACCGGAAGCAGAGCCTCAACGCCAATTAACGACTAAGCTTTTGTCTGAAGCTTTTGTCCATGCAGATCAAATGATGGACATCGTCACACAGAATGATCCTAATCGTGAACGAAGTCTGCAGTTCTGTAGAGGGCTAACTGATCTACTCAGTAACTAGAAGCAGCTGTATAAAGAGAAAACGGTGCGGGGAAAACAGACAACACTCTTATAATTTTTTCGCCAGCAAACATCATCACCTCCACCCACGGCAACCACGCGCCAAGGTGATGGGTCAGACAGTGAAGCTGATGACCCTCCATTGCTCCTTCAGCTTCAAGAGGAAGTATCTGATGATGATATGGAAGAGGAAGGTGCTGCCCTTCGTCAACCACCTTCTGACTTCCTTTCCATGACACCCAACACTACCACCAAGCACCGATCAGCAGTTTTGGGAGGTGAATACAACTATTTATGCAGTTTATTTCCTCCAGTACAATATAATTTATAAAAATATATTAAAACATTATTATTTTCTATTTAAATGTGTTTATAAAGGTCAAACATTGTTTATTATGCAGTTTTGGGTTGGAAAAATCTTCTGTAGGAACAAATCTCCCATTATATAATAGGATTTAATGGGAAAATACAGTCCGTTATACAGAAATTCGGTTTACTGACAACTTTTCAGGAACGTGACCCTTCCGTATAACGAGGACTGCCTATTCAACTGTACACTTCGTCAGGAAATGAAAGAAAAGGCAAGAAGGCGAAAATATATATGTCTGTACAGCGAAAACAAAATAGGAGGAATTAGGAAAAAGTTAATAATTAAAGGAAAAAGATATTATAACAAGTTCCGGTTCATTTTATACGTTCTCGAACTGTTATTGATATTTATAAGGTAGGCTTGAAGAACTAAAATTTATTATCAGTAGTTGGCTGTTTATTGATTAGAGATTGTTGGCAGTTCTGAATATCAGAATTTTCTCTGTGAGTCTACGTGGAAGACAGATGACTGTACAAGCTATCAGTAAGCAGCACACTCGGAAGGGCCCCGGCCACGGAAGCAGTAATCATTCTATGGGAAATCACGGTAGTACTGGCTAAACGCCTCCCAATCAGCGGTGCCAAAGTTCCAAAGGCGCCTCCTCTTGGGAGGATGCAAAGGCTGAACGGGAGCGATAGGACAGGGAACAGATACAAGATTGTGGTCGGAAGAGCCGAAAGGAAGAAAAATTTTGACAAAGTAACAATGATGAGAGGTGAGAAATAAATCCAGAATGTTGGGCCTATCTTCAAGGCGATCGGGCATACGAGTAGGGTGTTGTACAATCTGCTCCAGGTCATTCAGGATAGAAAAGTTGTAAGTGAGGTGGGAGGAAAGCCAAAGATGGTGGTGAACATTGAAATATCCTAAAATGGAGATTTCAGCAAAAGGAGGGTGGGATAAAATGTATTCAACTGTGGAAGTGAGGTAGTCAAAAGAGTTTTGAATAGTCAATAGAATTAGGAGAAAGATAGACAGCACAGATGTGTTTAGGTTGAGAGTGGCATGTAAGCCGTAGCCAGAGGGTATAGATTATAGAATTCGGAGGATTCGATTTCGGGAATACGAGCGCAAGTGAGGTCACTGCGTACATATACCCAACATTCATCTTTGGAGTGAAATTTAGTAAAGAGAAAGTAAGAGGGTACAGAAAAAGGGTTGCTGTCAGTCATCCAACACACCTGAGTTTGAGTGAGGAAGTGAAGGTGACCCGAGAAGCGGAGCAGGACCTGCTACCGCCCATTCGAGATGTTCTGGGCCTCTGTCTGATTCACTTTTCTTAAATTTCTGTAACATTCGTGGCCTTTTCTCAAATTTTCAATCTGTTGAACACCACCTCTCCTCCTCCTCACCTCATCTTCTTTTCTTCACTGAAACTCAGGTGTCTGGGACGACTGACAGCAACCCTTTCCTGTACCCTCTTACTTTCTCTATACTCAGTTTCACTCCAAAGGTGGATGTTGCGTATACTGTATGTACGCAATGACCTAACTTGTTTTCGTATTCCCAAACTCGAATCTTCTGAATTTTATACGCTCTGGCTACGGCTTACATGCTAATCTCAAACTAAATACATCTAGGTTGTTTACCTTTCTCCTAATTCTACTGACTATCCCACATACCTTAACTACCTAATTTCCAAACTGGAATACATTCTTTCCCGCTCTCCCTTTGCTGAAATCTCTATTTTAGGAGATTTCAATGTTCACCATCACCTTTGGCTTTCCTCCCATTTCACTGACATCCCTAGTGAACTAGCTTACAACTTTTCTATCCTAAATGACTTGGAGAAAATTGTACAGCACCCTACTCGTATCCCTAATCGTCATGGAGATAGGCCCGACATTCTGGATTATATCTTACCTACCTCTCATCCTTCTTCTTACTCTATCAAACTTTTTACTCCGCTGGGCTCCTCCGACCAATCTTATATCTGTTTCTTATCCTATCGCTCCAATTCGGCCTTTGGATCCTCCCAAGAGGAGGCGCCTTTGGCACTTTGGCGCTGCTAATTGGGAGGCTGTCAGGCAGTAATTCTATTATTTACCATAGAAGGATTACTGCTTCCTTGCCTGGAGCCCTTACAAGTGTGCTGAACGCATCACGGGGTGATTCTCTCTGGCATGAGGGCGTACATTCCATATTCTATTCCTACTACAAATGCAGTAAAACGTTGGTTTAACTTTACTTGTTCCAATGCTATCCGCAACAGAGAGGAATCTTTCAGAAGTTACGTCGCCATCCAACTCCTGACCTTCACTAAACTTTCTGCCCGGAATCGTGCAAAATCTGTTCTTCGACTCGCCAAAAATTCCTTCATCCAACAAAAATGTGAAAACCTATCCATTTCTAATTCTTCTCGCTCTTTCTGGCATCTAGCTAAGAAACTCTCCAACAACTTTACTTCCTCTTCTATCACTCCTCTTTTCCATTCCGACGGCGCAGTTGTCCTCTCTTCTCCTAACAAAGCTGAACTCTTTGCTCAAATTTTCGCCTCCAACTCAACCCTGGATGATTCCGGTGCTTTCCTCCATCTCCTCCCCCCTCTGACTTTATTATGTCTGAAATTAGAATCTCTTTCAAAGATGTTCTTTCTTGGGTATCTGTGCTCAACTCTAGGAAGGCGTACGGTCCTGATGGTGTTCCTGTTGTTCTTAAGAACTGTGATTTTGTGCTGACACCCTGCCGAGGCAAACCCTTTCGTCTTTGTCTCCCATCTGGTACTTTATTTTCTTCGCTTTCATTCGCTCTCAACCCTCCAACTATCGCCCAGTTGCTTTGATTTTTTTGCCTTTCTAAAGTTTCTGAATCTATCCCTAATTGGAAGATTCTTAAACACCTCTTCTCACAATCTTTCAGATCGTCAATATGGGTTCGACAAGGAACGCTTTACTGGCGATCTTCTTGTGTATCTCTCTGACTCTTGGTCATCCTCCTTTCGGAATTTCGGTGAAACTTTTGCTATTGCGCTAGACATATCGAAAGCTTTTGATAGAGTCTGGCACAAATCCTTAATTTCGAAATTGCCCTCCTTCGGTTTCTATCCTTCTATTTTTGCCTTCATTTCTAATTTCCTTTCTGGCCGATCTATAGCTGCGGTTGTGGATGGCCACTGTTCTTCTCCTAAAGTTATTAACAGTGGTGTTCCTCAGGATTCTGTCCTGTCACCCACTCTTTTCCTTTTATTTTATTCGCACTTCCTGTCCTATTCACCCCTATGCAGAGGATTCCACTCTTCACTTCTCCACCCACTTCCCAAAGCGTCCTCCTCAGCAGTCACTCCATGATTCGCATAGGACGGCTATGGTACACCTGACCTTTGATCTCTCGGCCATCTCTGATTGGGGCAGAGAAAACCTCGTGGCTTTCAATGCCTCAAAAACTCGGTTCCTCCATCTGTTTATTCGTCACAATCTTCCACCTGACTATCCCCTTACCTTCAACAACACACAACTCAATTCTTCCTCTTCTCTTAACATTCTTGGCGTTTCCTTTTCTCGTGATCTTTCCTGGGAAGATCACATATACTCTCTTTCTAAAACAGCTTCTAAGAAGTTAAGTGTTCTGTACCGCCTCCGCGGTTTCTTCACCCCCACTCAGTTGCTATCTCTGTACAGGGGTCTTGTTCGCCCCTGTTTGGAGTATGCTTCTCATGTGTATGGTGGCTCAACCCCCACAGCCGTATTTGAACCGGTGGAATCAAAGGCTTTTCGTCTCATCAATTCCCAGCCTCTTACTTACTCTCTCTCTCTCCTCTCTCTCTCTCTCTTCGCTTCGATGTTGCCTCACTCTCTTTTTAGTATCCCTATTATAACGGACATTGCTCTTCTGAACACACTAACTACATGCCTCCTCCTTTAAGGAGAGCACGCAGCACCAGACTTTCTGCACTTTCTCATTTCTTTTTTGTTCAACTCTCTAACGCAAGGATTAATGGGTATTTTCAATCTTTCATCTACTTAACCGGTGAATTCTGGAACAATCTTCCTGAATCCATCTTTCCTCCTGTCTATGACTTCCCATCTTTTGAACGCAGAGTGTCTAGGCATCTCGAAAACCCTGAACCTTGATTTTGGTTCTTTTCTTCTTCTATAGTTGGGGCGCTTTTGCGAGCATTCGCCCTTGGCCCTTCCTTCTTGTATAATATATATATATATATATATATATATATATATATATATATATATATATATATATATATATATTGGTTTAAATAACCCCTTGAAGCATTGCTAATAGTACTGTACGGTGGGTTTTTGAACAAATGCAAATTGCAAATATAATTGCGACATTGTAATTCACGTCGCCGTCTGAATTTTCCCTCATTTTTCTTTATCTTGTGTTAGTAAAAATTTTTCTGCTTCCAATCACCTCCCTGGTCCCACGAGTATCGTAGCAGCAGTTGCTATGGCAACAACGCACGAGACCAGACTTAAGGCTGGAGAGAGAGAGAGAGGGCTCACTTGTCTCGACATTTTTCTAGTTATCATTTAATTTTTAATTGTTTAATAATTACATATTTATATATCAACTAATCTTTATTATATATTTTACGTATTTTTATTTTGTTTTATGGCCTTTTTTCATTTATAGACACACTGGACGGAAAAACAGTAGGCGGCATGTTCTGCAAAGAATAGCCAAGGCCTATCTACGTTCAGTAAGATGCACCACACTTTTACATAATTCTTTACTCTTTTGTGAAAGGAAGAAAAGCCAGTGATACCATAAATTTATGAAAACATCACAGCCATCACAACTATGCACTTCAGATTCAAAGCAAGATGGTCAAATTTTGTGAAGCTGCATTCAAAATCTAAGTGCCTCTTGAGCCTTGGAGACTGGGATCTCATTGGATTAAATTTTCTGTTCAAAATCGTTCGTATGAATTTATTTGTATGTGACAATGCGAGCGTGAGCCGAGTAGGCTTCCAGTTCATTTCCATTTATCACTACGGTAGTAGTCCCTTTTTAAGGTTCTGTTTGATTTCTGCATGATGAGTAAGCAAACATACGAAACAGCAGAAATCTAATTTTTAGCCATATGTTTAATAAAGGACCTGTCCAATAATCTACAGAGCTCTGTTAGAATAACATTAGCACCTTTGTGACAAGTAAATTTTATTGCTTCTTGGATTTAAACTTTTACTTACGAAGAACCAGATCTATTATTTTGTCCCAGGCGCGGACCACATTCAGCAAATATTTTAAGAATGAAGGATAAAGCTAAATGGTATTTACATGAAGACATTATTTACTGTATACTTCATGTTTCCCGATACTTTTTGAGATTTAATCACTGCATCGAATTATAACGTTTGTATTTTTTAATCCCTCACAAGTTTCATGAAGAAATAAGTCATGAAAAGTGTTTGGGCTAAATGAAGCTCTTCAACAGGTGGTATACGTGAAACCCCTTGCCCAATATGTAAAAAACAAACTATCGGAGGCAGTCAGTTAATACAGAATATAACTTCTCCACACAATGCCGGATCCAGTAAAGCTAGGTTCCTCTGTAAAATAGTGGTGTGGGCCTCACCTAACAGAAACGTAGATGCGTGTATTAGCAAAGACAAAATGAGATTTTGTGTCACTTCATTTTCAAGAGTTACTGTTGTTACCTTGAGAGCTGTCACACATAAGGGAGGAGGTATTCGTTTTCGCAAGGATCATGTTAGTGATTTTACGAGTCCAGGGAAGAACCTACTGCCCTTTCTGTCTTCTGTATTCAGTAGTGACTTTTAGGGTGTGACAAAATACTGTAAAACGACCTGTTAAAAGAAGGGAAGGAACAGAAATAGGATATGTCACGGGTCGTTGATCCATTCTGCATGTTTTTCTTTTTCACTGTTTTGGGTACAGCACCTAACCATCGTCATCATTAAAATACTAGTGTTACTGTGACAAAAGAAGTACAGCAATTTGTACTAATTTTGTATACCCTCAACTTCTATACTATAAGTCTTGAAAGTACTCCGAGTAAAATATTATATATACAGTATATTAGCCCTTTAACGCCGGAATTGTTTGTAGGGTTAAGTTATGAATCCGTGTATTTGAAAGGTCGTCCTTTTAGGGTTAGAGTGGAGTGAAAAAAAAATTTATTTTTTTATTTTTTCGGCGATATGTTTAAAAGTTGCCTATTGTACCCAACATCTAACATGTAAAATATTTCTGCATTTCAAGCGTGTTTTCAGGTCCCACAAGAGGTCTCAATGTTATACGATTTACTGATTTTCTTATCGTACATCTGGCAACAGGCCGCAGTGACTGCCAATTCAGTCAATAGACAGTAGACAAGAGTCATTCATTAGTGTCATTTGAGCTGTAGTTGTATGAGGTCATGTGCCACACACTTCTGTAACTGACCATGCATTATTGAACTTTGTCTTTTTCTGCAAAGTTTTTGATATTGTCCAAGTATAATGGATACAAAGCAGGTTAAAACCCGCAGAAAAATTGCTTGTCCTGTGTTTTTAGGTTCAGTCAGTGAATTTAAAAGCAATACTTTGTCAATACTTACTAGGAGATGTAATGCGATACTACACGTAGCTTCGACCTGAAATGACATCTGAAGGTGGGAAGGAACCATCTTTGAGAGACATTTGTGAGCCTGTAGCAGTTGCCGTTGAAACACTCTGGCGAAAAGCTTTTTATTCTATCGGACCACACCGGTACAGCGTACCGGTACCTTTTAATGAAATGACAGCAAAAATAAACAAAACTTAACGATTTCCTCTTTCATTTACAATTCTTCTCGCTTTTCACAGCAGTTTTAATTCTTCAATTGCCGTAACCACCACCCGACGTTTATTATATACGAGGGCCACTCAGTATATTTTGCCCCACCTTTTTTTTTCTTTCCAAGTTTCCTTGTAAGTTCCAGAAATTTTGTACACAAGTAGTTACATACCTTTTTTACAAGGTTTTATTTTTCTACATAGCCTCCATCCTTTTCTACGGCTTTCCTCCACCTCAAAACAAGGGCCTTTATCCCTTGCTGGTAAAAGTCCGCTGGGTTCCGGTGGAACCACCTCTTAACCTCCTCAACAACCTCATCGTCACTCTGAAACTTTCTTCCACGAATACCATCCTTCATTGGCCCAAACAAATGGAAGTCTGAAGTGCCAGATCCGGGCTGCATGGAAGGTGGGTAACACAGTCAAGCGCATTTTTGTGATGTCCTCTCTTTTTTGCAAACTGCTGTGTGGTCTTGCGTTATCGTGCAAAAGAAGGACGTCTTCCAATTTTCTCTCCGGTCGAACTCGCTTTATACCTTTCTGGAGTCTCTGTAGGGTAGCAATATATGCCTCTGAGTTGATTGTTTGTCCTTTCTTCATAATGTCCACCAGAATCACCCCTTTCATGTCCCAGAAGATGGTGGCCATAACCTTTCCTGCAGAGGGAGCCATTTTTAACTTTTTCTTGCGTGGGGAGTCTGCGTGATGCCATTCCATGGATTGGCGTTTTGTTTCAGGTTGAAAGTGGTGTACCCAAGTCTCATCCCCAGTCACAATTCGTGAAAAGAAGTCATCCACTTCTGTCTCGTATCGAACCAACGACTCAGAAGCAATTTCTTTTCTTTGGGCTTTCTGATCTTCAGTCAGTTGGCGAGGAACAAACCGTGAACACACTTTTGAGTATCCCAGTTGGGTGTGTCAATTTTAGTAAAGTCAACAATTCAAAAACTCCTAATGCTCAAATGATGTCATATTATCTAGCAAACTTAGAAATATCTTTAGTGTTGTTTAAAAAAGCCATTTACCTACTTATATTTGACCATAAAGGTTTGAAATATAACCTAAATATGACCGTAGCATCGTATATCAATACTCTGGGTTCAGGGTTGAAATTTTGGAAAAACAAAGTGGCTAATATGTATTCCTATGTAAAAATTAATTCTAAGTTGGGTTTATTATTTGCAACTTTTCCGAAAAATCTCATTTTCATGGTCAAAATCGAGATTTTCTGATTTGAAGGCTGCCTAACGCAGCCTCAGGGCACTCAAGCCAAAGCGCGCAGCTGTTCTGCATATGATTTAGTCTAAAAGCTGCTTTTCTGACCTCATCCTTGCTTTTTTGCGTGTTTCAACACCTCTGGGTGCTGAAAAAATTTTTAGATTTCACGTAAAACTTAAGAATTTTAAGTTTTTCTTCAAAGAATAGGCGCGGCTCACCAGCTCTACTCTGATCGAGTAGCGGGAGACTTGCCACCTCCACGTGTAGTTTTACACGCCTGTTCTTCCTGGATCCCTGAAAAGCGTGGCCTCATAAGATCTTATATTATGATCTTATGAGGACTTTCACCTCTTATGAGCATTAACGATGGCTTCAGCCTCTTCATCAGCCACTCGAACCTGAAAAGCTCTTAAGTATGTCCTGCTTCGATCTGAACACTGGGAGCATTTCCCGATGGTCTATCCTGGCTCTCATCCACCCATCTCTCCTCTCGTGACCGTACACAGTTTGGGAAGCAGTTGAGACTGCCTGTACAGCTCTCTCGCAGGACTGAGTATGAACAGAGAAAGCGTCCACTTTGAATGGAGTTTTCCTGAGATCCTCGAGCTCAGTCAAGGTCATCTTGCAGGTGAAAATAGGCTCGTAAATATTCTCTGATTCCCAGTTGATGAGATTCTTAGGTGAAGTGGCTTGCAGATTGACTTTGGGATTTTTAAGGGGGCCTCACTGTCGTATCACCAAAGTCTCTTCCTTCTCTGATCTTCTCTATCTGGCTCACAGCAAAAGCTCTCTGATGCTCATCCTCACTGCACAGGAATGAAGCCAGGATGTTCTCAGGATGTGCGTGGTAAGCTCCTCTTATCACTGCAGCAGAGACGATGTTCCTGACCTCGGTAGTCTGGTTCCTCAGCAGCCTCAGGCTTGAAAAACGTGTGCAGGACCAAATTTGAGGTGGTGCTTCACATGTCGTAGTACATTTTGAAGTAGAAGTTAAGGCAGAACTTCACGAGGACCTCGAGCTTCCTCAACACCTCCCCCTTCAGTCCGTGCTCCCTCATCCACAACAGCAAGATGGCCTGTGCAGTAGTGAGCCACCTGGATTGGTTCAGAGGTCCGCACTTGAGACCAGCCAACTGTGGACTGAGACTTCCAGACTTGATGGCTTTGATCAGAAGATAGCAGTTGTGCTGGTCTGTGGAGAGAGATTTGACTATCTCTACTGGCAGCTCTATGATATCTTCAGTTCCTTCCACTGGTTTGAAGTTGAAGTTGACCTCAAGTTCATTCACTTTCTCAAGAAGTTTTCCAATAGGCCCACTGAAGCCTGACCGGGGAGTTACAGGGCCGTCCAGCTTGATGATTAAGTGCCTCAGAGGGAGCTCGTTCACATGGAGCTGACAGATCATCCAGTGGCACTTGCGACCCAGCACCTTCTCCAATAGGGCTATGGCGCCTCCAGACCACCCCGTGTTGGTGTTGGTAGAGTCTCCTCCAATCATTACAAGGCTCTCGTCAGCTCCGTGATCCAGAAGCCACTCATGCAGGCCCTGAGCGATCTTATGAGCAGGCTTTTCTCCTTCCTCAGGTTCCTCGGGAGTGAAATGGAAGAGGTACTTTCCTTGAGGCTCCCACGTAATAGTGTAATGCTCCTCGATCACTTTGCCAGGATGAAATCTCCCTGTCACTTCGTCATATTTCAACACCTTTGTGTTCCTCTCCTGCTTGCCATCAAAGAATATCCCAGAAATCTTCTTCTCCTCTGACCTCTGCGTGAGAGCTTTAACTGATGAGGCCATTACTTCCTCCTTGGCCCTCCAGACTTTCATGCCATCTATGGCCAAGTAAGCCTTGTCTTTGGAAAGATGACCAGCCTTACCGAAAAAAATGGTTTCCACTCACTTCTACTTCACAATTATAACTGGCATAATTGCTCAGAGCTATCTATTGAGAGAATGTTGAACTTCGCCTTCTGCGGCCAAATGGTTACAAAGATTCAAATGGAGTAGATTTTTTTCTTATGTATGTATGTATTAAACCTGTGTAAGAGTTAAGCAAAGTTAATGTGTCTAAATGGCAACAAATTACGACAAAGGGTTAAAAATATGAGGTTGTGTTCAATTGAATATTCGATATTTCAACATAGAACAGAAAACCGCAATTTTGAACATGATAACGCGATTTTTAGGAAAAGTTGCAGAAAAGAAACCCCCTCTTGGAATTAAATTTTACATAAAAATGCATATTAGGCAGAGTGAAATTCGGACTCGGAAAAGTATGATATGCCCTAATGTGCCCTTGATATGTATGGTCAACTTTGGTTGTTTTTGGTGTGCAGTATGGTTTCTAAGTTTCACATAGTCACAAATGCTGGCGTTTTGATTGTGAATGCATGTGTTTTCCCTCCTTTTTGACAATTTTGATTACTTCGTAATGTAAATATTGTGTAATTCAAATTATTCGAAATGTTATGTGTGACCCAAACTCTCTGTATATTTTGATATGATAGATATATGAAATTGTCATTACTTTGAATAATTAAGTCTTGTACCTATAACAACACAACCTTTTATCTGAGCTTATAGGAAGATATTAAGAATTTCAATTAACTTAATTTTATGTAATCATAATCAGTAGGCCTATCCAAATTTCAATGACGTTTCTTTTGTTCACAGGTCCACAGGATGAGTCAGAAAGAAATCAGAACCCGAAGCAAATCAAGTTGTCACCTAAATCATTTGGTGGGGACTGGGAGGGAACTTCCCCTTGCTGAGCTGCCCACAGCTAGAGATCTGCTGAGGTATGGTTTGTTGAGGAGAGAGATGAGTGAGGAAGACAGGAGGAATTACCCAGTTAATGACCTGATTATCAACGGCATTGTTCCAGGGCTACTGGCTCAGTGGAGAAAGGCCAACGCTCTATTCACAGGACCTGTAATCAACACTGATGTCAGGATCACGGATAAAGTGAAGGCACTGTGGGATGAGGCAGTGAAGGTGTCCATTGGCAATGTGAAGCTAGAGGTCAAAGATAGGTTCATGATGAAACTGGACAAATTGGTGGACATCCTGACCTGTCACTGTGTGATCAGGAGCTGTAGTGAGGTTGGGTGCAACCCTGCCTGCAACAGTGAGGTTCACATTGACTGCAGCTGCAGGAGCGAGCAGAAGATACCAGTGCAGGAGCTTGCCTTTATTAAAGGTCAGACAGAAAAGGTGGGAAGTGTGGGGGCACACCAGATCGGTCTAGCTGATCACCCTGAGACCAGGAGACAGGAAGCACTGCTGCAGAGACAGGAGCAGAGAAGGAAGGCCGAGGAGAAGAGGAGGAGGAAGGCAGAGGAGTTAGCCAAGAAAGAAGAGGAGTTGAGGGAGGAGTCACTGCTGGAGATGGAGTTGGAGGAGACTGGAGATATACTGGAGGAGGCAGGGAGGAGAGAGGAGGACGAAGACTTCACACCAGAGGCTGCGACAACTTCTTCCTTGCCTGTGGCTAAGAAGAAGAAATACAACACTGAAGATAAGTTATCACCAACATAGCTCTGGCTAGCTTGAGACATCACACTGGGCTGAGAGAGAGTGCAGAGATTGCCACTGCTGCCTGGATTGATGCTGGTCTTATTACAGAGTTTGACACAGCACTGGTGATTGACAGCAACACGGTGAGGAGGGCTCAGGAAAGACTGACTAAGGAGCTGGTCAAGAAGTTTGATGAAGAGATATGTGAAAATGGCATCACCTGTATCTTCTTTGATGGGAAAAGAGATGACACCAAAGTGATGATGGAAGCTGAGGGCAGTGACAGGCAGTTTCCTGGGCTCATTAAGAAAGAACACTACACAGTGTGCAATGAACCAGGTGGAAAATATTTGTGGCATTTTGTACCAGAGGAAGCTGCAGAGGAGAGAAGTCATGCTGAGATCATTGCTGATCATCTGGTGAACTGGCTAAGATAGAGAGGAGCAGACCAGACCCTTTTTGCCATAGGAGGTGACAGTACTAATGTGAATACTGGCTGGGAGGGAGGAGTAATGCATTATGTGGAGGCCAAGCTTAGCAGCAATTTGGTGTGGATTGTTTGACTTGCACACTGGGGAGCTGAGTCTCAGACACCTGATGACTGCACTGGATGGCAAGACATTGAGCAACAAGAAGTGGTCTGGGCCCCTAGGGAAGATGTTAGACACTGCCACTTAGCTGGAGATCAACTGAAACTTCACGAGGATCACTGCTGGTCCTCCTCTACCCCATCTCAGTCAGGAGGTAGTCAAGGACCTCAGCACAGACCAATCATATGGCTACAGAATCATCACTGCCATCAGATCGGGAGAGGTACCTCAGAGTCTAGCTCTCCTGGAGATTGGGCCAGTCTGTCACAGTAGGTGGGTCACCACGGCTCTAAGGTTCTGCAGATTGTGGATTTCCAAACATGGGCTGAAGGGTAGGAACCTGAAGAATCTGAAGATAATTGTGGAATTCATAGTGGGAGTCTACATGCCAAACTGGTTCAACATCAAGTTGAATCACAGTTGGGTGGAGGGTCCCAGGCATGTACTGTACCAGCTGGAGCTGCTCAGAAGTCAGAAGAAGGAGGTGATAGGAATAGTGATGCCTACAGTGAAGAGATCAGCCTGGTATGCACACTCTGAGACTGTGCTCCAGGCCATGCTGTGCAGTGAGATGGAGGAGGAGAAGAGAGAGGCAATGAAGAGGATACTGGAAATCAGAGGTGAAGGAGATGAGGACACACAGGAAGGAGACTGCAGTGTCAGACCCTGGAAGACTGCTGACATCAGCCAGGTGCCACCAAACTCTCGGAGCTTATTGACTGGAACTCTGGCGTGACTGAGCCTCCTCTGACCTGCTCCCTCACCACTGCTGCAATCAAAGAGTTTCTGGATAGACCAATGGAAGTTCTTGCATGGCCCTTACACACACAGTCAGTAGAAAGGTGTATAAGGATGACAACTGAAGCAGCACAACATGTTTACTCACAAGAGAGGAGGGAGGCGTACATCAGTGGCCAGGTGGCCAGTAGGGAGCTCATGTCCAGGAACAAAAGCAAGGCAGACATGGCATCCTTGGCAAAGTTTAAGAAACCTATCTATATTTCTAAGTTTTAGTATTGAAATACAATCAAAATGTCTTTAATTGTATGTAATGTATGTAAAATGTAGTTATATACAATAAAAAAAATACTTGCAAAAATTGCTGATTTTTCATAAACTTCAACTTCAAATATAAGTAGCTAGGAGTGGTCAAATCTAGATTTTAAAGCCATATTTCGATTTAGCACATACAAATGCATCATTTGGTCATTAGTAGTCTTTTAAAATCTAAAGATTTTACTTTGCTCCCTAAAATTGACACACCATAGTATCCCAGTTGCTGAATTATCGTATTCACACTTCCTTCACTAATTCCTACCTCCAGTGATAGCTCCTTGTATGTGACGCGCCGATTTGATCGAATGATGCTGTTAACGTTGCACAGTGTGAGATGTCACAGCCGATGCCGGGCGACCGCTGTGTGGCTTATCATCGAGGCTGGCTTTCCCTCCCTCCGATGATCTCACACGTTTCGACCAGCGTCCAACTATGCTTCGATCAACAACAGCATCTCCGTAAACGTTTTGTAGACCTTTGTGAATATTTCCAACTGTTTCTTTCTCTGCGGTTAAGAACTTGATAACAGCTCTCTGTTTACAACGCACATCACTGTCAGACACCATTTTCGAAACTGCGTTAACCATCGGTTTTATACAAGGGCGTTTTAAAGCAGTTTTATACAAGGAGGGGAGGTTCAAACTGGAAAAATCCGGTTATGTGAAGCGCAGAAAGTTCAAACTTACGGCCCAAACGACATTTCAGCCCCATGGCTTATTATTTAGCTAAGAAAAAAGGGTGGGGCAAAATATATTCAGTGTCCCTAGTATATTCTCTTATATATTAGATATATTTCCTACATGGTTGGGTGGGAAAGGGTGGAACTCGATATGCAGCTACCTCCTCGTGGTGAGTTCTGGGTGATTGCAATAGAAAATTGTTGCAATCAGCGAAGAGCTGTATTTTTAGAGTATATTTCGTATTTACACACTCATATAATAAATAAAATTATTTATATAAACGTGAAAAACAGAAACCACAATAACTGAGAATTTTCACTCTTATACTAGTTTTGAGTGAAACTTCAAGTTCACTGGGGCACTTGAACATGAATAAATATCAGGCTAAAAATTTGAAAGTATTATTCTTTTACATAGTCGCAACTTTCGCACTTATCGCCGATGCCAAGGAAAAAAAAAGAAGCTTTTTCACTTCACCCTTTGAACAATGAATAATTCCTACTTTCATATAATTCTTATATTCATTCATATAATTCTTATATTCATTCGTATACTTCGTATATTTATATAAGCCTTATATTCTTATTCATATATTCATTTTGACATATAAAGTCCAAAATCGTATAAAGCTGTCACGAGTTTGGATAAATTTTTTATTTGCTTTCTATTTTATAATTGGTGAATTATTCCTTTTTTAAACTATTTAATCATTTAGTATAAAGTCCAAAATCGTATAACGCTGACACAAGTTTGGATACATTTTTTTTTATTTTCTTTCTATTTTATAATTGGTGAATTATTTCTTTGTAAACTACTTAACCATTGATTTAGATTTAATAATTAATCTTGTTAAATTCTGCAATGGTCATTTCTTGTGTACATTCTCTCTTCGTTGTAAAAGATGAAGTCATGTCCTGCTTAACGTTTTGAATCTTAAGCATTTAATTTTTGCTCGTGTGCATGTTTGATTGTAATTCGTGATGGAAGGCACATTTCAATTTCCATTTTTAGTTAACTCGGCAGATCATGATAACATCAGATCTGTCAATATACGGTTTAAAATAAAAATGTGGCTTCCTCTTGCTTAGCAGTCTAGACATTGGTACAGCAAAAATATTTGTTTTGTTTTTAAATGTTTTGCAAAGTAAATCAGCCTAGTGAGAATAAAAAACAAAAACAGATCAGCATTAAATAATAATGATGTCAGAAAAAATTCAATATAAAAGCCCATAAAATTTCTCCAATGTTCATTCTAATTAAACTGATCTAACTTAGAGGCTGAACATTACCTGTATCATTTTAGCAGTAAATTACGGTAAGAAAAAGTCTTTATCTTCTCATTCGAGTTTTGCTCTCTTCAGAGAATTTAGTCTTAAATGGAGAAAAATAATTTCCCGATCAGTTACGGGAAGAATCGGGGAACCTTCAGAGAATTTAATCAGCTTCACAGAATCCTCCGATCCACTACAAGAAGAAATCGGAGAGTAGTATAGAAGAAAACTACTGCGATTCCCTATACGGTACCAGCTACTCCAGAGTAACAAATCCGTTGCTGCCACCTAACCAGAACCCCCGTCAACTTCGAACCGACCAAGGCCATAGACGGATGGGTTTACATATATATATATATATATATATATATATATAAGGTGACAACCACGTACTTTACTGTGATAAGAACTATGTATTTCCCACAACTATAGAATTTTGAACATATGTCGTATATGTGCTAAATATTATGTAATAGTAAGTATTATTAATAATATAAACATTATTATTCGCCAGACTGAAAGAAAAATCTTTTGAAGGATAGATAAAGCGTTTTCCGTCTAGGCTTTCCTGTGACCTTGAAATAAATAGAAGTAATGACATCACAGTAATTAATCAACGCTGTATAATCTTTCATTTTAATTGTTAAAAGAAAACATATACATTTGTACATATAAGTTATATATATATATATATATATATAATATATATATATATATATATATATATATATATATATGTGTGTGTGTGTGTGTGTGTGTATATAACATATAACGAATGCGAAGCAACTTAATGGGATAAAATTTTTCTGCAAAAACGGCATGACCGAAATAAACTCTTTTAAGGATTTAAAGCAGAAAGAGACTACGAGAAGAAAATAAAAGAGGAAAGTGGGAATAAAGAACAGAGGAAAACAAAAGAAACGAAGAAAGGCGAAGTAGAAAAAATCAAATACTGTCACACAACGAGGTCGAAACCATGCAGGCGAAAGAGAGTATAAAGTCAACAGGTAGTATAAGGGCGACGAAAGACATTAACACAAATAGCACAAATAGGAAAAGACAAGAGGGCAATTAAGAAAAGAAAACGGAGTGAAACTGTCCCCCAATAAGGAGCAAAAAACAAAGGCCACGAGTAAATATGGGGAAGGAATTATATGCAGATATTATATAAAAAATAATTGCAGATTTAAAAGATGACAATATATATATGAACATCCCCCAATATGCAATGTATGTCTTCTATAATAATGGTCATTTTAAATGTGGAGACAGATGCAAATTCTACCACCCGGACATCTGCAGGACCTACGCAAAATATGGAACCTACAAATACGGGAAAAAATGCTACTATCAACATCTCCCGACGAACCCAAAGGACAAAGTTTAAATGACAATAGGAATAACAATAACAATAGGAATAAATAGGACCACAATAAGCGAACAAAAAAAAATGTTTTCAACATCGTAGACACGATACGGCTGCTAAATGTCATCCAACGCATGCAGTTGCACAGCTGGAAACCCCCGAGTGAAACCGCTTCCGGGCAAGAAGCTACCAGAACAGGTAGGCGGAAATGGATCTCTCTCGGAAGACCATAGGGCAACAAAACAAGCGACACCGAAGGAAAACGAACTTGAAATGCACAAGAGACAACGAAAAACAAACATAAAATTGTCCTGGCTAATATTCAAAAAATAAGATCAAACCAATCACTCAACAAAGTTTCGTACCTGAAAGGATTTATGGACGAAACAAGGGCGGACATCGCATGCCTCACAGAAACTCATCTTAAGGACTGCCAAGGAAATTGTGAAAACTGCGAACATTATATTGATAAGAAAGAAAAATATAGAGGGCTTCAACTTACTAAGAGCGGATAAAACAACGAGACGTAAAGGTGGCTGTGCTATATATTTATATGAAGGTCATATGAGAGACGATAATAAGTAAATCAAACACCTTTGTGGGTCTCCTAGCTGTGAAAATAGAAAAACTAAACGTGATACTGATAGTCATCTATAGACCTCCAAACACCCCAACCGAAAAATTCTCGGAGGCCATGATGATATCAGAAAGCTAATAAAGGCCATAAACCCTCCATCCCCCAATATAATGATCTGCGGAGAATAAAAAAAGGTATAGGAATATATATATATATATTAGTGGTGGTGGACCGGATATCCGCATCCACATCTGCGGATATCCGCCTTATTTAAACATCCGCATCCGCACTTCTGGCTGCGGATGTTATGCGGATATTATCTCTAATAACTTATTCCATTTACAATTAAATTAGCTTATAAAATAGCTTATAAGGCCCAGTCATGCACACTTCATGTAAACTGTTAATTATTAATGAACAAACAAATATGTAAACCTCAAAATATAAATACTTGGTAACAGAAAATTGAATGAAACTTGTTTCATTGAATTTTCTGTGGCTGAAACTCTTGAGAAAGTTATTATTTTTATCATAATGAAAACATTAATATTAATTTTAATTCTTATGCATTGCATGCTATAATAGTAATATCACGAAATTTGAAAAATTCTGTCATATATTCATAATTCTATATTATATTGACTAAATATCTGTACCCGCGGATATTGAAATTAAAGATCCGCATCCGCAAATGTTGAAAAACTCACATCCGGTCCACCACTAATATATATATATATATATATATATATATATATATATATATATTATATATATATGTTACGGTTTCTTTGCGAAATCGGTCTTTTTGCAAATTCTCCGGTCAGTTTGCAAAGAAACCAAAACAATAGTAATTTTACAAAATGACCTTAAATGTTTGATCATTTTGCAAAAAACACAAAAATCGGTCTTTTTTCATAAAACACAAAAATCAGCCACTTTGGAAAATCACCAATAATCTTGTCAGTGTATTTGCAAAATCTCTTGTTCTAATACTGTAAAACCTTCTAGCTCCTAACCTAACCTAACCAAAACCAAGTGACATTGTGGTTAGGTTAGGTTAGGAGCTAGAAGGTTCTACAGTACAGTATTAGAACAAGAGATTTTGCAAATACACCGAGAAGATTATTGGTGATTTTGCAAATTGACCGATTTTTGTGTTTTTGCAAAATGATCAAATATTTAAGGTAATTTTGTAAAATTAATATTGTTTTGGCTTCTTTGCAAAAAGACCGATTTCGCAAAAAAAACGTAACATATATATATATATATATATATATATAATATATATATATATATATATAATATATATATATACATGCACCAGGACAAGGGGGCACAAGAGAAGACTAGGAGCAAGCAAAAATGTTGATGGCTCTGAGTTTATGCTGACACATGAGTAGTATGCCTGCAAAATGGACGAGTGCAAGAATGTTGCAAGATGTTGGAAGAGTGCCAACCCCCTCCCCCATTTGTTGCAAGGCGCCCATAGTGCCAACCCCCTTTCCCCTTCCCCCTTGTTGAAAGGCATCCCTAAAGGGGGGACGGGGTTGCTGCAAGAGCAACAAGGGGTTATGCAACTTGGAGGCGGAGTTATCCCCCAAGTTGCAATGAACTCCCGCTGGAGGAGACCTCTTTGCGGGATAAGGTGGGACGACCTCACCCCCCCAAAGGGGTATACCTAACCTAAGAGAGAGGAGAGAGAGAGGAGGAGAGGTGTTCCCTTGACAGGAGCCAAGCGCATATTAAGACTTCAGCCGAGCGGCCGTTGACTTATAGGGCCCCTAGTCAGCCAGTCGGCTTAATCAGCCAGTGCCTTCAGGCTTCATCAGCCAGTTGGCACAGTGTATACTTCGTTTGGCACGTACACACCCGTCTATACGCCCATAAAATATTACGATTATATGCGTCGGGCTACGGCGACCGCGTTAAACACTAGGTCTAAGGTGGAGTGTAGGCGGGCTCGAGAACCGGCGGCGGCGCGTCCTTCCGAGGTTGGTAGCCAGGGTGACCTAATGATTCCTGTTTAACCGTAGGTCTAAGGTGGAGTGTAAACATCCTTCCACGGTTCGTAGGGCAACCAGGGGATCCCGTTATTGCAACATTCGATCATGTTGTTTATCTGTTTGTTTATTTCCCTCTCTCTCTCTCTCTCTCATATATATATTTCCCCGCTTAAAAGTAGGTCAAAGGTGGAGTGTGTAAAGCTTGATCTTCACCAGAATGAACAATTCGGACGGAAAGCAAAGGCGAGCCTATATATGTACAATTCCGGAAAAAAAGTTCATCTAAAAATTTGTGTAAACATCTTTCCACGGTTGGTAGGGGTACCCAGAGCGCCCTAGCAGGGTTCTCTCTCTCACCCTCTCTCCTGCTCTCTCTCTCATATATATATATATTTATTTCCCCGTATAAACAAACACCTTCCTAAACATCTAATTATACGATGTAATTAGCTGAACAATAAAAGGACACAAATATTTATGGAAAAATAATATATATATATATATATATATATATATATATATATATTAAACATCGTTCTGAAAATTGTGGAGTTTGGCGGAAGCGATAGATAATATCGATTTAAATTTCCAATAAATAAACTTCTTTCCGCAGGAGTTTATTTCGAGATCATAAAGATTATAACTTCAGCAATTGAATCGTCGTTAGGTGTATCTCTCAAATATACGCGAATTGTACCAAATAAATCGCTGTAATCATAGTTTTTCTTGTCTCTCTCCAACAAAAAGAAAACAACTTAATTACGGGCTGTAAACATCCTTCCATTCTGAACTTTTCTCATATATATATATACACACACACACACACACATGTTTTTTATCATTAAATTATACAGCCCAGCGTCGGGTCAATCTTATTTTCATTCTCTCGAGATCGTAAACATTGGGTTAATCACCAGTACGCAGCTGTTATTTTTAAATATATTTATTGTATCGTGGAAATTTTACAGCGGCTATCTTCATGGGTAATTAACAATCTTCGACTTTTATGCTGGATGCATCATAAAACGTTTCACATTCCAACCTCAATTCGTTCGCTCTCTCTCTCTCTCTCTCTCTCGGTCGAATACAAGCTCAAAAAACAAAGCGTTTCTAGTCTCTCCACGAGTGGGGATATCTGACACGCCCCAGATTTCACGGGACAACCAATCACAGCCCTGTGGGCGGACCCAAGACATCTGTTTGGCCGCTATGCAGGCCTACGCGTCAAGCCCCGCCCAAAATTCACCGCTAGCCAATAGGAAGCTAACGATTTGCTTTGTGGGAACAGTTCATCTCAGAGCCTCAGTTCGTATGTTTTTTCGCTTAGTGCTTTTCAGATATACACTATGAGTCAGTTATCGCTCTACAATTCTCCTGATTTGTTTGAAGATCAAGATTTTTATGCTCACGCAACGCGCTAATTTTCAGAGCTGTAGATCAGGAGGAACTTTTATCTACCCAGATTGTTACGGAAAATTGTAACGAAATGCAAGTCCGTTCAATGAAGACGCTGTTAAAATGTAAGTAACTATATTCTGCGGCTCATTCATTGATAACTTATAAGTGCGTAACCTAGCTTTATTCTGAGTTTTCCTACAAAGAAAAATTAATCCCAGGACTCTTTCTCTTTTATAACGATAGATTTAGTAATAACTACGGATGATAGGCTAATTACTGATCTTCAAGTAATAGAACCGTTGAGCAATAGCGATCACAATATGGTAGAGTTTGTCCTCTCAGTAAGTCACTCGAAACCAACTAACTCGACTAAAATTCCTAGCTTCCAGCACGCAGACTTTAGTAAATTTCGAAATAAATTTTCACACGTCAATTGGGAAAACGTAATGGGGAACTCCAACGCAAAACTAATGTGGGAATCGTTCGTAACGGTATTTAGGACTATAAATGAGGAATGTGTACCGTACAAAATTAAGCGGGCGAAAGTAAACAACAAGCCCTTGTGGTTTACTTCTAGAGTAGGAGACATTATAAAGAGTAGAGAGAGGGCTTATAGGCTATACAAGTGCGATAAAGATAATCTGTTGTTACGAAACAACTACATATCTCTAAGGCGTGAAGCTAAAAGTGTAATAAAAAAGTCAAAACGCGAATTTGAAATCTCCATAGCTCGTGACGGTAAAGAAAACCCCAAGCGATTCTTTCAATACGTCAATAATAGAAATCCAGTAAAAAGTGTCTTAGGTCCATTAAAAAATGGAAATGGAGATCTAGTCTCTGAAAACAAGGAAATGGCTACCTTGCTAAACGAATTTTTTACGTCAGTTTTTACTATAGAAGATGTAACGAATATCCCTACGGTCATAGACATAATACCTTTTGATAATGGTAATATTTTGGATAATATTGTCGTTAGTGAAGGGAAAGTAATGCGCTATATTGATAAAATGAAAACGCGTAAATCACCGGGTCCGGATTCCATATATCCCATACAACTAAAAGAATTAAAAGATAGCATTGTTGTGCCGCTAACAAAGATTTTTAATGCGTCTATTTCTGAGGGGTGCGTACCAGATAATTTCAAGTTAGCAAACGTAACACCTATCTTTAAGAAAGGCGATAAAGGTGCGGCGGGAAATTATAGGCCAATCAGTTTAACGTCTGTTGTAGGTAAGCTACTGGAATCAATAATTAGGGATCGTATAGTCGAACACTTAGAAGTGTATAATCTGGTTAGAAATACGCAGCACGGTTTTAGGCGAAACAAATCTTCCTTAACTAATATTTTAGAATTTTTCCAAAGCGTGGTTAACGTTTACGATAGACATCGGGCGGTTGATGTAGTGTATTTAGATTTTCAAAAAGCGTTTGACACCGTGCCGCACAAAAGACTCATTGAAAAAGCTAAGGCTCATGGAATCAGGGGTGTAGTAATAAATTGGCTAGAAGAATGGTTGCGAGGCAGGAAACAGAGGGTGGTCGTTGATGGAGCGGAGTCGTGTTGGGCTAATGTAGCGAGTGGCGTTCCTCAGGGTTCTGTATTGGGCCCCTTGCTTTTTCTTATATATATTAACGATTTAGATGTCGGCCTAGTCAGTACAGTTTCAAAGTTTGCGGATGACACGAAGCTAGGTGGTAGGGCGATTAATGACGAAGATAGAGGTAAAATTCAGGAAGATCTGAATAAAATCGTTGATTGGTCAGTCACATGGCAAATGAGATTTAACGTGGATAAGTGCAAAATTATGCATATAGGTTCGCGTAACGGTAATTTTGCGTATAGTATGTCAGGGAAAGATTTAACAAGCGTAGAGCAGGAAAAAGATTTAGGAGTTATAGTCACTGGTGATTTAAAAGTAGCGAAACAAAGTACAGCGGCAGTCATTAAGGCGAACAAAGTGTTAGGTTTTATAGCTCGAAATTTTGAGTACAAATCGCGCGATATTATAGTTCCTCTTTATAAATCATTAGTTAGACCCCATTTGGAGTACGCGGTCCAATTTTGGAATCCGCATATGCGCAAAGATATAGACAAAATCGAAAGAGTTCAAAGACGAGCAACTAAGATGATTCCGTCTCTTAGGTCAAAGTCGTACGAGGATAGGCTTAAAGAGTTAAAATTGACTACACTCGAAACTAGGAGGTTAAGGGGTGATCTAATCCAGGTTTTCAAAATTATGAATGGGTTTGATAACGTAGATAGAGATAGCTTTTTCGAAATATCTCAATATAATAGGACTAGAAATAACGGTGTAAATTGACAAGTAGAAGGTTCGAGACAGCAGTTGCGAAAAACTTTTTTACGCATAGAATAGTAAATAGCTGGAATAGTTTGCCGGTAGAAGTAATTAGTAGCACGTCTATAAACATGTTTAAGAATCGATTGGACGCGCATGTTGATAGAAAGGGTATAGTTTAAGGTAGTAAAATTAAGGCTTTGTGGGGATAGATCCCACAGCTCAACACAAGTGTTGTGGGATATAGGGAGGCAGCGTCTTGTGTTAGGGGATACTCTCTGTCCTTACACACCCCATTTAAAGAGATTCCTCTGCCGAGCGGTGCCCCCAATAGTACGGTGAGGTATTGAAAAACTCATGATCTTCACTTGCCCCACAAACACCTTCAAATGGGAGACCCATAATGGGTGCACACACATTTCTACATTACTGTACAGTCTTTACAGCCACACCTAAACTTTTCCTCGTAAGTGTATATATTGTAATGTATATGGTTGTAAATTTGACTTGGTCCGCTATCGATATGAACCGTGACTTGATGGATACCGTAATGAAATTGACTGGATTCTTTGGATCTGATATATTTGCATGTCCGTTATATAATAGATATAGAGTGTAACATATTTGTGGATAGTAGTCTATTATGACTTGATCCTCTGGATCGAGAGATTCTATCTTTAGTTTTAAATCGATAATTAATTATTTTTAAATTGATAATGTATATGGTTGTAAATTTTGACTCGGTCCGCAATCAATATGGACCGTGACTTGATGGATACCGTAATGAAATTGACTGGATTCTTTGGATCTGATATATTTGCATGTCCGTTATAAATAGATATAGAGTGTAACATATTTGTGGATAGTAGTCTATTATGACTTGATCCTCTGGATCGAGAGATTCTATCTTTAGTTTTAAACCGATAATTAATTATTTTTAAATTGATAATTATTTAGTTTCGTAAAAATTGGTCGTTGCCAATTTACCGGCAGTTTTTAAATAAGTTTCTTATTTTCTTGTGGTTCGGAACCCACGTAAAATTGTAGGTCCCCTCCGCCACCACGGAGGACATACACAATACACGATTACGAACACAGTTAGGTAGACCAGCCATGAGTGGATCCTAGGGTCTTTGTTGGTCTGAAACATTATAACATTATAACAAAAGGCCGCAATAAACGAGTTTTCAAAAATGTTTTTAATTATTGCCTGTTTCCATCGTGATTATTTCGGCATATTATATACATGGTGGAGCTTTAATAATATTTTTCTCGGTAATTCAGCACCGCAGTAGGATTTTTAAATTACCAAAACTTTTAAAAATTATCTGCATTTAAAATCGTGGCAATTTCTCTTATTGTAGCTCTTTATTTTTACTTAACCTTATAGGGCCGATGCGGAACTTGATCGTGCTATAGCTACTTTTCATGAAAGGGGAATAAATGATATGGATATATGGATGCTTCTCCATACAGCCAACCCAGTGACCTGAATAAAGAAGTCGAGGTATTGGTTCACATTCGGTCCAGCGAGTGCCAGGTCATCGAGGAACTAATGTAAGTATTTTTGATATTAAGAACAAAAAACATTGTATTTTCATTTATTAAATGGTAGAAAACATGTGCAAGCGGAACCACTGTCCGTTAAATAAGTCTTAATGGCTACATTTTACAGTTACAAATTTATATACAGCTTTACACAATATGGTTATACACCATTACACAATACAGTGGGTGCTAACATATGGGAACCTTTTTCTAATCTGTCTGCATACACTTTTATCGTTCATCTCTCTGTCGCACAAATCGAATAATTTTTAAAAATTTATAAATCCCTTCCCACGTGACATTTGCAGGAGAAATGAAATGCAATACAAGCCGCACGTTTCGCTATAATATCCTTGAAAACGGTATGGGTTCTAAACAATCTCAGGTACATGTAATTGCGCAATAAAGTGCACAATCACAGAATCATTCCAGGGCTGAATGCCGAGTGAATCAAAATAGTACATTCTTCCCCTATTTTTAAAATAGATTGCAAACTAATGAATCCCCTCACCCCCAACAATGTCGGTGTTAACGATAATCCCGTACCAGTTTCTCGTACTTGGCAGCTTCAATATTTAATTCTTCATAAACACACCGATAAATTTTGAGCATGTGAAACGGTCACTTTTCATTACTATCTGGAGTGTATTCGCGTCCATTTTAAAAGTGTGACCACGTAACTGAAAAGATCAACTTCTATTAGTGCCTGTGATTCGAGGTAAACGAGTACACTTATAGGCGCGTCTATAGGCTTGGCAAATTCCAACCTGACTGAGATATTCCAACTCTGCTGCGGACTTAAATGCGTATTTGCGCCAGCAGACAAGTCAGGCGTAATATCAAATGAATAAATGTTAAATTCTTCGACAAATTCTTTCTGCGTTACACCAAAACCAAGTTCGTCACAGGCGCCTGTATTATGAACCAGACTACTATATGCTCTCGCGCAGAGCGGGAACACAGCGTCTGATGAGTAGTCCGTAATCATGGTCCCTCCCAAAGCGATGCCATTTACGTATAGATTTATATTTTTAAGACCGAAATTCTCGAATTTAAAGGCACTCTTTTTATATTTTCCATTCATCGAGGCGTGATCCTGCATCTCAATTAATATCCTTTTAAGTAGGACTCCAAGGGCCACTTTTTCTAGTTGCTTCGAGGCCAACCCGGCGGGCACCGTGACTAGTTTGATCTGTACCCTGTTAATTGGGTATTTTACTGTTGTGTGTATTAAGTCTTTCTCAATTTCTAGGAATATGGAGTGTAAAAAGTTGCTATCATCACAGTCCGTTCCATCAGAATGGGCTATACGCAGTTTAGCGTACATGTGCATGCAGCTCGGGTCAAAAAAGTAAAGTCCTGAGCTGGGTATCACGAATCCTATAGGGGCACTCGGCGAACTAATTGTGTTTAATGGGTTAATTGTAATAAAGTCGCTATGCTCAATAGAGACCTGAGTGGGGGGCATATCAAAGAGGGACGGTTCCGATTTACAGCATTGTGAACTACACGGATGGATGAAACGCGCCATGACGAGTCATAAATAGTGCCACCCCCTCGACAAGTATTAGCCAGCCTATGATTCGTGAGAGTATTGTCCTTAGCTTATATCAGTTAAAAAAATGATCAGCCATAGGTTTCATACGTTTAGAGCACTTCTTTTTTGATTTCCTGTTAAGTTTAGCGCAACGTGATGGTAACCCCTTCTTCCTGGCAGATCTCTTCTTTTCGCCACCACGCATTTTTCTCTTTGCATCTTTGATGATTTCGTCCCGTGTACGTTTAAAATATTTTTTTAGAGCTTCTTTATGCATAGTTCCGCCCATTATGTCTCCTGCCGCGTTAAAACCTGTTTGTAACGCCTTCCGCACTAGGTACCTGGCACCCCTCTTCAACAGTGGGACAACGGTGCACTATGGATGAAAAAATGGAGCCAAGTCCACTCTCACGCTGGTATCTCACTCCTCAGTAGAGTGTGAATGGCCTTCGGGTCATTATAAACGGCGAAAGTGTAGTTTCACTGTTAAGCTTCCATCACCGAATGGGAAATTTTTTCCCTCAACCGGTCTTATATATATCGAGATGTTGGTTAATAGATTAGTCGCAACATTTACATAATCGGGCTTGTCATATGTAATGCTCAAACTTTTCCCTCTATGGTTGGGGATGTGTGCAATGCGCGGCAGGCGCTCCTGGGTCCCCAAAAATTGGTGCTCTACGATATTACTGTAAATATAGCACATGTCTGGGGGCGGAGAGCTTTCACCCAATTTCTCCATCTTCAATTGATACATTAAGCTGGACAAGTCATGCTGTGCCTCGTGAAAGTTATCTCTTTGGAGAGCTGTGCTATATCGGCCCTCAGCCACAATTGTGAAGAGCTCTTTATCTTTAATATTTCTACTAAGCGTTGACTTTAACTTCAATGTCCATGGAGGCGTGTCTATGTTTACGACTTCAAAAAGTAAATCGTTTGTTAGGTACGACGTTTGAAGACTCTTGCTTAACTCCGTCACAATGTCCATGGCTGTATCATAATACCTGATTACTAGCGATATATTTGTGCTATAGTACAGTTCCTCACCGAACAGGACTGAACGCATAGTATTGTCTAAGGTTATGCCTAATTTTTCGCACTCATCGATTCTTCCAAGGATCAGAAATATGATTTGCTCATTTTCAAGAGTTAAAAATTTGTAGACTAACTGGAGTCCACATAAACCCACCTCATACGAATCACGCTCCAATTCAATGGGTCTGTGGAGTTCTGTCAGAAAGTTGGCGAAGGTGTTGTTAGGATGTACAGACAGAGAAGAAGAGGACGGGAGTGTGGCATAGAAGTGGCTAGGCGCCATGCTTCATACTAATTAAGCTTCATTATTGAAGCAGCTTTTAAATAGGTGTTGAAGCTTTCTGGGTAACCCAGCCATTTCACAAGGTACATTTTTCTCTTTCCTGAAACTTTGCTGCCTAAATTTTTTCAATTTTAAACACATTTTCCTAAATTAAATGTCACTTTTTGCAACTCCTCGCGGTAAAAGCCTCCAGCGATCTCTTCCCCATTCAAATCTTCAACGTAATACATCATTATCTCACCTTTAGGTCTCATAGCACGAACTTTAAAAATCTCACGTGTCCATCCTTACTCAAATCCCTTCGCGAATTTATTTCCCGAACGTGATAGCCTTACATAATCATTGATTTTGAAATATGTAGAGTGTGGTGGCGGTGCTCTATCTCTTCTCACCTCTGGCAGAGCACCTCTTTCTAAAACTTTGTTAGGCGTTGTGCCAATCGAACGAAGGTGTGAACGGTTGTATGATGAAGCCAATGAACCGAGAACGTTTATATATCTGTATGTGTTTTTATGTGTAAACTAGCGATGCATGCGCTCCTTTATGGTACGTTGAACTCTTTCAGCTAAAGACACCTTATGTATAGAACTGCTAGTGTAGTAACTGATATTAAGCTCTGTCAGCAAGTTCTGAAAAGCGCGACCTATAAATTCTTTCCCCATATCCATACAAAAATAGCCAGGAACCCTTTCTTCTTTTAACATCAACGTTTTGGTCGCTTTAGCAACTGTTTCAGGCGATTTATTTTTTAGGGGAATTAGCCACAGATATCTAGAGAATACATTTATTACGAATAGGATGTAGCGGTATCCGTCATTATACACTGAATATCTTTGCATGTCTGTTAAATCCGCCTGCCAAATAGAGTCAATCGAACCCGCGGTTGTCTACGCCGTTTTAAACCTTTTTCTCACCGGTTTATGAAGTGTATAAGCATCCTGTTCCCTCAAAAACCACTCAACATCTTTTTTCCTTACACCGTAAACACCTCTGTACAGTCTATTAACGCCACCATAGGAGGCGGGGTTAAAAATGTCATAATAGCGTTTACTTAATATCTTAGCCATTTGCGTATTTTAGAGACACGTGGATAAGTTTGGCCGTTTGTTCTTTTCTTTCTCCTCTTCAGAGACGCTGCTTCTAGGGGTGATGACGTACTCAGTTGTGACACATGCGAGACTTGATCCAAGTCTTTTAACCTATTCAGATTACCTATCAATGTTTTGGGGACATTTATTTGTTGTAGTCTTGCTTTAATATGTTTCCATCCTGTTGGTCTGTTGGTGAGGGTCTGTCCCACTTTCTCACCAGATCATGAAAAATATCAACGATATTGGATCCTTGTACACTTGTTCCTTCAACAATGACCTCGCCTGTATCATGCCCACTGTATGATGTGGTTCTCACTCAATAGATTATAAAGACTTAAGCCTTTATTCCTCAATGTATGTGGGAGGATGTTTTTTAGCACATGTTCGATGTGTTGTGTTCCGTTGTTCTTTGGTTGGTCATCTCTAACGTCGGGGCAGGTCCTGTGACGCCATGCTCAGCACTACTCGCGCTGTGCCTAATAACCACAGGGAGCTCTGTACGATTCTTATAATCTTCGTACTCATGAAGAAATTTCTGCAAAACCTCTTGGTACAAGATCCTTTTCTCAGGTTCGCTTTGGAATATATTCGTTCTTAGAAGCACTCTAAACGTGTTTCGCGGGTGAAGGTCACAAAGCAAATCTCCATAACGCTGGTTTGTAGCCTCTTTATAAACTTCCAAAACTCCTTACGCTGATTCGGGAACATTTGATTGGCTAATACCTAGTGATGTTAAAAAATGGTTTTTTTATGTCCATGTTGTTTTTTTTGTTTTTATGTCGTTTTTTTTTATTTTTTTTTGTTTTTTGTTTTTTTTTAATAATTAATATAGATATTGCCAATTTAATTATAAGGTATACTTTTGCAATGATATATATTATAAAAATAAATAAATAAATAATAAAATAGGCCATATGGTACCAGTATAGAATGTCCTTTCAGCCTATTTACAGAAAAAAACTGGCCTCTTTCTTGCACTGAAAGTCTTGTATCTTGAGATCCGTTAAACTTGCGAGAACACTGGCTGGGAGCTGACTGCCCATTGTCCAACCTTTCCAGGACTCTCCCATCCATGCCTCGGATTTTGAATCTCCCACCTAACTATCCTTTAGACCCGCGATGACATATTTTCCCCCCGAGACCATCAATATATATACATACACATACACCCATATACATATATACCAATATATACATAAATACTTATGTACACATATTTATATCTATTATATACCCCATACACACGCATACATCCAGAATTCCAGATACATACGCACGCATACTCACATATATACCTACACAAACTCATACACCTCTATTTCGCCCTTTCATTACCTCCGAGATCATTTAGCACATACAGTAATATCCATACAGCCAAAAGAAACCGATTAAGCACAGACAGAGCAGCAAAGCTAGTATTTATATCCCAAAATGCAAAATTCCAAGAAAGTGAAGTAAACATGGTGCTACATTGGCTTCGTCAACATCCAAATCTGCAATAAGTACCAGTACCTGTGATATTGAAACTATATGCTCTAATCAATCTAGTGATAATGATTCTTCAATGGAAATAGAATCAGATAATGAAAGTTAAACAGCATTAGGTTAACACAAAGGTTAAAGAAAGAGATGAATATTTTTATTTTTTTTATTTTTCTATTTGGAATATATATATATATATATATATTACACTAGTATTCTTGCCAATCACAATTATATATATTGTTTTATACCAGTATTATGTATTTTTTATTATGTATATTATACCAGTACCTGTGATATTGAAACTAGCATATATGCTCTACCCAATCTAGTGATGATTCTTCCATGGAAATGAAGGTTAAACAACATTAGGTTAAAAAAAGGTTCAAAAAAAGGTGAATTTTTTTTTCTATCTGCAATATATATACTGGTACTCTTGCCAATCACAGTTATGTATATTATTTGAGACGAGGAAGAATGTTTTATGTTCTAGTTAAAAAATATATATACATATAAAAAAATGAGGGTTTGTTTTTCCTTTCTATTATATACTTTTTGCGTGATTCAGTTTTTCTAAAAGATGACTATATATACTAGGTATAACCGTATAAGCATGGTAGTATAGTAAATTATAGGTAATACTAATATACTTATTAGATTAAAGGAAGAAAAATATGGAATAAGTTTAAAACAATAAATACAAAAAAACAAAAAAAACAGACTATCTTCGTTTTAAACAAAAAAAAACGACAAAAAAACAAAAAAAAAAAACACAATATAAAACGACTCACATCACTACTAATACCCCAATTTGTGACACATCTCAACGTTGTGCGAATAAGACTTGATATTGTGTATTTAGCGACACATCGCGCATGTATCTATTTTTGAAAAATAGATTCTGGTTGATGAAGAATACGCTTATGTTAAGATGGTGGGAGAACACTATAAATGTCTCGGCAAACGTTTTATCCATTTCCAACATGAGATCGTCAATTACAATAACTGTATGGTCATTACCTTTTAACGAATTAACGTCATAGACCCACTTGTAGAACAAAATTTCATCTTGCTACTCGTTGAACACAGACTGATATGCGAATAGCACCATATGCACAAATTTTGAGAACATCTCCCACTTATCTTTAATGATTTTAAGCATAAATACAGTTTTTCCACATCCTGTAGGTCCAGATATAATACATGTGGAGGGGCTTGTGAACCTGAATTTTTCTACAGATCCCATCTCTAACACGTCACACACCTAAGTGGGTCATTTAAAAAATATTACAAATTTTGAGTGCTGCTCCTTATATTTTGTTTTCTTCTTCCACAGAACCGTGAATGACGACGATGTACAGCACCCCATCATCAATATCACAGACGAACCCGTTGACCGTGCAGTTATGGTCACAGAATCCATCCCCGCTGACGAATCCTCACCAACGATACCTCTAGCACGCACCAGTTCAAAGCGGTGGCATGATGAAGAGCCCACCACGTCAGGTATAAAGCGCACCAGGATTGAGCCGGTTGTTAGACCACCAGTAATAGAGCCCCAACCTTCTACGTCTTACGACACAACGTCCACAATAGTACCTTCCTCAAATATAGCCCTTTATTCCTGTTCAATTCCGAGTACATCCTCCACAGTAGCTTCTCGTTCTGTTGAGGATGGCATAACATTCGAGTTGTTGCGCACCGCTATCCCCACCCTGGCCTTGACTAGAAATCGGTATATATTCAGGGTTGATCCTATATCCATGTATAGCAATGGTGTTGAACACGGACTACGGCGCATAGTTGAACGTATTGTAGAGTTTGCCCTTTAAAACCGCGACGAACGTGAAGTCAGGACGAGGCTAGCCTTCGGATTCGGGTCAGATGACGGAGATGTAGATGATTTTTGGGTATTAATACCGTTCAGACGTTTGGCAGCTGAAAAAATAAAGTATACATTAGGCCGTATAATGCAGGCCTATCAAAGTAGTATAGCCTTCAATATGGACAACTTCACGGTAAATATTGACCGTGTATTCCGCGTTGCGGGTCATAGTGCCACACCTTATACTCTTAACTTCAATTCTCAGGCTATTTATAGACGGCATATAAACGCTGATCTTGGTTGCGGCTTTCAGCAGTAGTCTTGGCCCGTATGTTTACTGTACTAAATACACGGGTCAAAAACATTTGGTTGCCTACGGTAGTGGAGCATGCCCATAAACTAGCTGTAGATTGTAAACTTGAATTTGACTGTAATATGGGTCCTGAAGAGCTGAGAAGGGTAGAACAGGAAATAAATGCTCGTATAGTTGTATTTGGAATGGATGATCGTCGTAGGACTGTGTATGTTTTTAAAAGCAGTGCGAGATATCGTACAACACCCGTACTTATTTTAGGGCTGTCAGGAACAACATATCTACCCATCCGTAATATAAGGAAATTTTCCGCGAGTTATAATAAAAGACGAAAATATGGACGACATCATGATTTGTGTAAGGGTGGTATCGAGTTTGCGGATGATACAGTGAAACATTGTAAAGATTGCCACATGGTATGTGAGCAGTGTAAAAGCTCCAAATGTGAAAGCCGTGTAGTTGAAGCTGAGAAGAGAGAGTGTGATGTGTGTAGACGCACATTTTTCAATAATAACTGTTTTGAGCTCCATAAATCAATTGGCACGTGCAGGAAAATGAGAATCTGTGAATGTGGTATGTTTCATATGATGAATAATTGGGGAAAGTTTGAGCACAAATGTGATGAAATTCACTGTTCTACATGCCATGAGAAATATAAGGCGGTTGGAGTAAAGCATGTATGTTATATGAAAGACTCCATGCAAAAAAACAGACATTATATAAATGTGTACTACGATATAGAAACATATACGATTGCTGAAACCAAAGAGGTTATCCCACATTTACTTGTAAGCCAGACTATCTGTGATGAGTGTATGGAGAGCGAGTGTGATGAGTGTGACAAATGTGGTGAATGGACAAACGTTTTTATAACGAATGCCCACGATAGCCCTGTGAAACTCTTTGTGTCCTATATTGTCAAGTTAGCGGACAAGTTCAAAAAAATGACTATGTATATTTTCGCCCATAACGGGGCAAAATTTGACACACAGTTCCTTTATAAGGAGTTGCTTGAGCACGAGTCATCTGAGATATTTAGAGGTGATCCCTTGAAAAGAGGCAACAAGCTAATATAGATGCAAATAAGAGGTAATGTTCAGTTTAAAGACACTTTATTATTCACACCTTGTAAATTAGCAAAGCTACCCAAGGTGATGGGCGTAGCCGCTGAAGTTTCAAAAGGATATTTCCCTTACACATTCCTCACTAGCGAAACTTTAAATTACGTAGGACTACCTCCACCCAAACATTACTTTAACTATGAATGTATGAGTACAGATGAACGTGAAGATTTTGACCGATACTACAACAGTTTTAATGAATGTAATCCTTATAATATAGCTGATGAATGTGAGCGTTATTGCGTGAATGATGTGCGCGTGCTTAGAGTATGTTTCCAGGCCTTTAGAAGGATGTACATAGGTCGTTTCAAATGCGATCCGTTGCAAGTCGCAACCACCATCGCCTCATTATGTTTTACGGTGTTCAAGAATAACTTCATGCCTAAAGACACCTTAGCCGTTATCCACAGAAACAATCCCCGCAGTTATGGGCACAAGGCTATTTACTGGCTCATACACCTACAGCAGCAGACAGGTGTATACATAAAGCATGCCCGCAACACGGGTGAAGTACCCATTAAGGTTAATGGTCGTGTTTTTGGGTTGATGGTCTAAGTGAAAACCGTGCCACTGGTGAGAAGACTGTGTACTCCTTTAACGGTTGCTGGTGGCACGGATGCCCCCGTCCTGAGTGTGGAATCGTAGGAGATATCCACGGTAGATCTCCTGCCGACAGTCTTGCGTGGACCCGCGCCCGCGATCAAATTATAGGCTCCCAGTTCACTCACAAAGTCTTGTGGGAGCATGAGTATGATGCACGGATGGAAACAGATGAACAGTACCGTGAAGAAATAAACACGATCAAACGTTCAATGGTGCTGGATCCTCTCAAATGCAGTGATAGCTTGTTCGGAGGGCGTACAAATCCATTCAAGCTATAATTTCGTCTACGGAGGGCGTGAAACTCCATTACTACGACTTCTGATCTTTATACCCACCACCTGAAAAAGTGGTGGGTCCCACCATACCAGCCATCGAGGAGTTTTCAGCTAATTTGAATGATCGCTACGTTGGACTCTCTTTCGTAGACGTTCACCCCTTCGCGATTTATGGATGCCGATCTTACCCGTCGTTATAGATCACAAGCTCATGTTTCCCCTGTGCGTGAAGTGCGCAGAATAGAACAACGGTGGTTGTGAACATACAACCCACCAGCGTAAGATCATGGGTGTATATACAAGCCCTGAGCTGGCCCTAGCCGTTCTCCATGGGTATAAAATAATGAAGATACATGAGGTGTGGAGGTTTCAGAAGCTACCCAATCTTTTTACACCGTATATAAACGCTTTTTTGAAGGATAACGTTGAGGCGTCAGAATATCCGCGAGGGGTTGATACCGAAGATGAAAAAACGGCTTATATTCAGCGTTACCGTGCCCATGAAGGTATACAGCTTGACCGATCCCAAATTGCTAAGAATCCTGGCAAGCGCTTTGGTGCAAAGTTTTGCTAAACAGTCTTTGGGGAAAGTTTGCGCAGACTACCGGCAAAGGGAACGTCCATTTGGCACAAAGTTATAGTGAAGTCTGGGATTATGCCAACGCTCCCGATAAAGAGGTTATGGAGATCGTGAATGTAGGTAATACTTACATAATAAAGTACAATACGGAACTGGCCACAGATACCTCACGGGTTACAAACATATCTGTAGCCAGTTTCACAACGGCCTACGCCCGCATCAAACTTTGGGGCCTATTGCACTCTCTTGGACGGAGGGTGTTGTACGCTGACACAGATAGCGTGATATTCACAGCGAGGGAAGGTGAATACATGCCTCCTGTTGGTGAATTCCTTGGAGAGTTAACTGATGAGATCAAGGATGAGTATGGAGACATCGCATACGCCGACTCTTTTGTTCCAACAGTGCCAAAAACGTATGGGGTACGGGTAAGGGTAGGGGATGATATGAAGTATATCGTGAAGGCTAATGGTATGACGCTTAACCATGCGAACCGTCGAATCGTTAACTTTGACTTGTTGAAGGATCTACTGTGCTTTGAAGATGATGAGGGTGACAAGCTACCCCAACTGACTGTGGGGATGCACAATTTTTGGGCGCAGAAACTGGGGTATGTGAAGGAACTTAGGGGCACGAAGGTATGCCGTAACACCTATAGGAAGCGTTACCAGGTGCCTAGTACCTATGATAGCGTACCCTTTGTCTAACTTAATCCTTGATTGTATTTATATATATGTATGTTGATATGTTATTTATCACGTATAGTTGTTTCAATTAAGGTTTCATTTTCTTCTTTGCGTGGGTGCGTGTGTGTCTGTACAGTAAAAAGCTAAGCTCCGCCCACTGTAAGATCGGCAACGTGAGTCCTGCCACTACCTGAGCTCTTTCCCTGCTTTCCCTGCTTTCCCTGCTTGCTCAGTTGACCTCTGCATACCCTTGAGCTCAGACGTGTATTCTCCCGCGCAGAAAAAATAGTAATGGCTACCTTTAATATTGCGTGTTCAACGTTTATGAAGTGGTGTTCGGCAAAGTGCCAAGATGCAGTGGATACTGAAAAACTCCTTATTCCCCCCTCCTTTGATACTTTTAAGGCTACATTGGGCCGCACGAAGGACCAAGATGTTGAAATACTCTACAGGAATTCTGGCGAAGGCATTGTAGGATTACGTAGTACCAACGATGTATTGAAGTATGTTGTAGACCTAACCTTTATAAAGGCTCACATATACAGCGAAATAGAAGAAGCAATACGTTCAGAAGATAAGCAACGGTTATAGATAGTGAGTCTTGTTGATGAGTGGTGTGACAAGCGATATTATGTCATGTTACACCATACCGACTACTCGTACCCTACGGTTGAGAATGTAAATCTTGTCATCATGGAGAATCTTAAGTATTTTTACCACTATATTAATATATATCATGACGAGGTTTGTAGTGAGATTGTGGCTAAAGGGCTGTGTGAGTTTTTAAAAGACTTTAGAGACGAGTATTGCTTGTTAAACAAAAAGGATAAATATGGGAATATGTTTCTCTCAAATAGTGCCCCGGATTGTAAAGATGTTTAGTTTGTGGAAATGAATGTCTGGTGAGTGATAAAACATTAAAGCCGGTATTGTTTCATGTAGCGGAAAATTCTGTCCAAGGGCACAAGTGTTCGAACAAGCCTGTACACGCATCAGCAGTTTATGGTGTGACTCGCTCCCCCCAGCGAGCCGCCTACCCGTTTAACTCACGAAACACACAATTTCGAACAAACCCGTACACGTTTCACCAGCGTGACTCACTCCGCCCGTCGAGCCGTTCCGTCCACCTGCGGCTCATAGTCATCTCAGAGCTTGAACGGTGTGGACGTGCGAATACGATGGAACTTCCTTTGAGAAGCATTCTCAGCGCCTCGAATTCAGTGCGCGTGTTCAGGCGTGAAGCCGGCATCATTAACTATGTACATGAAACGATTTGCAGGCAAGCAAACTCTGGTAAACGTAATGTTATTTATTTAAGTGTTGAGGAGATGAATAGAATCTTCGTAATAGTTGAGAAGTGGGGAGAGGACCGTTATAAAATACCTGCAGGTGTAGGTACAAAAAGAGAGCAGATTAGTGACGCCCCCTCATATGCCGTTGTTTAGACGTTGTGTATAAATAACGAACAGGCATGCATTGTTATACGACTGATGTGGAAGAATGCATCTGATAATAACGTTCTTGTCCCTACGCGAAACCGTTTCATCCTCGACAGAATGTTTGAAATCGTTGGATTCCGCAAGCTGAAGCCTATATTAACCCTTTGGTTCACGAATTATGACATAGGGTAAAAAAGAAATTTGCCTTTATGTATGGTTATATAAGAATCAATATGGTTTATTTTTCAGCTATACAATTGTCTACCCAGTGAGTGAAAGGGTTAGACGCTCGAGTTATGGATATGATTTATTTTGACACGGTTCTTGAATACGCATACACCGCTCTGCTCGACGGATTTATCGAATGTAGGAATGAACAAGGCGAGAATGGTCTAGAGCTGGATGCATATTTAAAGGTTTGGTTTTCTTCGAAATATCCTGAACGTTGATACAAAGCACTTGAGCGGTACAGGGCAGAGCTTGACTATACTGTTCACCCTGAAGAGCTGAACCTCTATATCAGTGGTCTCCAAAGTGGGGTGCGCCTGCCGATCTAAGGGGTGCGCGAAGAAAATTTGATGATTCTGATTTGTCATAGTTTTTTCGTAGAAAGTTTTTGAATTTCAAGAAGATGACCGAGAAAGAAAATACTCGCTAACACACAGTCATTCCTAGGAATTTGCGAGATAGTATCCGCGATATCGCTTAGTTGCGATTAAAATTTAGCAAACTAAATGTAAAAATGCTGAAAATGTAAAAATGGAACATCTTCCGATCACTGCCCAAGAACAGTTGATTGACATCAGGGAAGATACAAGTTTACGAACCGAATTTCAACAGAAAACTGTGCACAATTGGTGGATAGGAATTAAAAAATGAGTACCCAGATTTAGTAAGCGCAGCGAACGATGCGCTCCTTCCATTTGGATCTACATATCTGTGTGAGGTGTCTTTTTCTGCTATGATAGGTATTAAAACCAAGAATCGAAATAAACTGAACTTGGAACAGGACCTTCGAATCGGTGTATCACAAAGTGTCAAACCAAGATTTTCAGAAATTATGAAGCACAGTCAGCCACATTGTTCTCATTAAATTATATTGGTAAGTATATCTTCACCCTATCGTATTTCTGTTGTATACTATTAACTTACTAGTAAATAATGAAAGGATATACATATATATATATATTTATAATCTTCATGTTCATTAGGGGTGCGTCCGTAGTGTTGCAACCCAAAAAAAACAAGGAGTTTTTAAAAAAAAAAAAATGTTTTTTTTTATGAAAAAAACCCAACAAAAAAACCGTTTTTTTTTTGTTTTTTTTATATTAGCTAATTCTGTTGTGTATATATACTAGTGTAGTATATATACTAGATATACTACTATATATATATATATCACATCTGGTCCGAGCTTTTATAATCAGTCACGACTAGTGTTGCAACCCATTTTATATTTAATGTGTAACAAATTGTATTTCAGGTGGATGCCATGGAAGTCATACAAGAGATATCTGTAGCTGTTCCATCTGTGGATGATAGCAAGACATTGGGAGAGTTAGCTGACTACCGATCAAAAGAGAATATCTTTGCAAAGCCTTTTGTCTGGAAGGCAGCTGCACAGGCGAATCCAACAAGCTGGTGGAATGGAATTTGTGGTTCGACCCAGCTCTCCAAGGTTGCAGCAAATATTCTCAACCTGCCCCCAACTAGTGCAGCTGTGGAACGCTCTTTCAGTCGCCACTCATGGATCCACTCAGTCAAACGGAACCGACTGACAACTGATAGAGCATCTAAGCTAGTTTTCATCGCTCATAACCATGCTTTGGGTGATCACAATGAACCACAAGACCATGAATCTGAAGCAGGTGCTCAGCAGAAGCAAAACATGTCCCAGACAACTCTCCAAGCACAAGAACGGCCATCATCAAGCAGAGAGTATGATCATGAAGGGAATGAAATGTTCTATTCAGAGTCTGAAGCAGAGTCTGAAAACTCAATGTATGATGAATGACTCTCTATGACTCCTCAAATGATGAATGATGAAAAAAATGTTGAAAGTGTATTTTTTTTAGTTAATTAATATAAATTTACAATGGATTTTATAATTGGGCTTGTGTCTGGAGTCTTTTTAGGGGCAGTGTCAACCTTTATTAAAAGGAAAAATAATGAAAAATGGATTTAAACCTTTTTTGTTTTCGTTACTCCTTGAAATCAATGTTACAATGAGAACAACATATGTGTACTTTTGTTTCAAAATAAAGAAGGGATAATATCTATATACCAATTTTATAAAAAAAAACAAAAAAAAAAACATAAAAAAACATAAAAAACATAAAAAAACACGTTTTTTTTGTAAAAAAAAACACGATTTAAAAAAAACAGTTTTTTTTGCAACACTAGGTGCGTGTTATTTATTTATTTTTGATGATTAAAGGGTGCGTGATCAAAAAAGTTTGGAGACCACTGCTCTATATATTGAATAGCTGTCGTTATGACTTGGAAGATTATTTCAATTGCCGCTATGCAGAGTGAAGAAGAGTTCACGATTGAAAAGCTCGGGACGGTAAGAAAAAACCCTCGATTGGAAAGGCGTGTTTATAAACTTGTATTTAATAATGATGTTGTGGTTAACGATGACCTCTTTGTGCGTGCTTTTGATTGTATTCTAGCCGTGCTTAACGATAACTTGCTAACCGAATGTAAAGTGGGCACAAAAATAGTATTGAACGATATGAAAGCCATTTATGTCGAGTATATGCATCCGTCCAAATTAAACGGTGAAGTGTTGCTTGGACAGTTTTACCGCGTAGTACAAAGTAATAACGATGTCAATGTAGACTCGATTACGTGTGAGTTTAGCGTTTTGCGCCGTAGAACATAAAGGATGTATATTTATTTATTTAATTGTATATATATATATATATATATATTTCCTGTACTAATATGCAATTGATTATACGTATATTATTATTTTTAATTATTTAATATACCCCGTAGAACATAAGGGATGTATATTTATTTATTTAATTGTGTGTGTATATATATATATATATATGTTTCCTCTACTAATATGCATTTGATTATACGTTTCGTATATTATTATTTTCAATATATTTAATTATTTAATATAACTGTATATATATATATATATATATATATATATATGTATATATTTTTTTCCTGTACTAATATATTGATAATACAACGTTTTGTATATTTTGTATTATATATTTCCCGTTCGTGTTTCTTATGCTATTATTATTTTTGATCATATATGTATTCCATTGTATATTTATTATATATTCATCGTCCGTATGCTATTATTATTTTTAATCATATATATTCCATTGTATATTTATTTTCTATATATTTGCATTAATTCGTCTAAATAAACAGAATGATGTAATGGTGTTTTATTTAATTCTTTTGGTTGTACATGGTATTTAATTATATCAATTGGCTGGCTTCTAAAGCGGATTTCTAAACCAGAATATATACATGAATTAAATAAATAGCATAGCGCTATCTGGCAACTCAACCTGTACACCTGAAGAAGCCAATTACGCCTTCTAAGTCAACTGGCGGATTAAGCCAGAATATATGCTTTAAGTAAATAAATAGCGTAAACTGGCAACTCAGCCAGATACGCCAACTGGCGGATTAAGCCAGAATATATGCTTTAATTAAATAAATAGCGCAATCTGGCAACTCACCCAGATACGCCAACTGGCGGATTAAGCCAGCTGGCTGATTAGGATCCCAATAAGGTAACGGCTGCTCGGCTGAAGTCTTAATATGCGCTTGGCTCCTGCCAGGCGAATACCTCTCTTTCTTTCTCTCCTTCTCCTCTCTCTTTCTCTTAGGGGATAACTCCGCCTCCAAGTTGCATAACCCCTTGTTGCTCTGGCAACATTTCCCCTTCTCCTTTGTTGCATAACATCTTGCAACATTCCCCCTTGTTGCATAACATCTTGCAACATCCCCCTCCCCCCTTTTTGCATAACCCATTTGCAACATTGATCAATATTATATATATATATATATATATATATATGGCACACGAGCATGTTATTCATTAATCATATATGAATGTGCAAGAAATACAGCCTTCTTTTCACTTTTACTGCGGGCACAGGAGCTCATCTAGAAGTGTATGTATATATATATATATATATACACTTCTAGATGAGCTCCTGTGCCCGCAGTAAAAGTGAAAAGAAGGCTGTATTTCTTGTACATTCATATATGATTAATGAATAACATGCTCGTGTGCCAGAAACACACGAGAAACTTCATACAACATTATTTAACAAATCAATTAAACGATGTTTAAAAACAATTAAATAAAAAATTTTAATCATTTAATTAAACTGAAAATTTGGTCAAAAGAGACGCATAATTTCATACAAAATTGTTAATGGTTAACACTAAATGCATTATTGGAGGGAAAACTACATCGTTCTGTCTATTTAATATACTGTATATCATTCATGAAATACATTCGGTTTCATGAATTTCTTCCATCAAAAAAGACCAATAATTTCATACAAAATTGTTAATGGTTGACACTAAATGCATTATTGGAATGAAAACTAACATAATTAATTTTTACAGTGCCGTTTTGGCAATACATTCTAATTTAATATTAATTTTCATTAAATGTTTGTATGAAATGAATCTAAAATGTTGTTTTCTTTAATCTTCATATGACTATATTACTCATCTTCTCGCATTTTAACGGGTCAATCAGAAAATTTTAAGCTGTAATGTCACAAGACCTAAACATCTGTGTCGTTTCATATCTCTCTCTCTCTCTCTCTCTCTCTCTCTCTCTCTCTCTCTATATATATATATATATAAATAAATAACACTCGGTAGAGATAACTGACGGTCACCGTTTCAAGATAACGAAATAATAACGCGTGACCTCGATGCGTAGAAATTTTGCGATAATAACAAAAGTTCAGAATCAGGCCTTCATCTCTCTCTCTCTCTCTCTCTCTCCTCTCTCTCTCTCTCTCTCTATAATATATATATATATATATATTATATATATATATATATATATATATATATATATATATGCGTCTAAAGGCACGTACAGTTGCCCGCATATGTAATGTTCCTCGCCTCACAGGCGACTCTGTTCGTACATGTGGCAACGCCGCAGCGATAGTCAAAGTACCCCAACTTGGGCAAGGTGGGATGGAGGGGAGACAACCGAGTCCAACAACATATAACAGACATATATATCTAAAGGACAATTGAATGTGCAGTCATTGACAGACAGGTAATTACAGTATATTGTAATGTCTGTGTTCATAAAGATAAACAACTAATATGATCGTATACAGCGTTGAACTCCATGTAGTGTGCTAGTCTTATACAGTAATAAGGTTCCATTATGATTACTGCAAGTCTATATGAACAGTTACTACAATACAACTTTTTATATACTAGGGAATTTGAACCAAAAATAGACATTACACAACCAACTACAACTACATTACAATAGTTTATAATATTTAGAGATTAGCTAGTCGAGAAAATGTAAATTTATGGACAACTTAACTTATTATGCTTTGCCATTTTTGTGAATGTGAAACATTTTTATATAATTACACTTTGAAATTAATATAAATTATCATAGCGTTTTTTGGCGTTCAATTTTCTGTAAATATAGATTTTGTTTTGTAATGAAAATTTAAAAATTTCAAGTAATCAGTAAGAGAATCAGCTAAATTTGGCCGATGCCAATGCCCTAAAAATGGCCAATTCTGCCAGTGCCGATGAATCAGTACACCACTAGTTTTTATTGATTTTGCTAATTTTGAGGGTTAGGTTCTTTACTAGTAAATATACTATTCAATTTGATGTAATAACATGTTTTATAGTTTTAACCTCTTTTGGACCACTGGGTCGAATATATACCGTTTCCCATACACGCACTCATAACTTAACCCGACAAAATCTTCGGTCGTTTCGAGGTTAATGACTCAAACATGTTTATATCCTCATCTAATCGCAAGTTTCTTTAAAAATATCACTTTATTTGTTAAACTTTAATACAAAAAATGTCTCATCTAATTTTTTTACAGATAAGATAGCATAATGGCTCCAAATAAAGAAATTTCATACAAGAATAGGTTGAAAATTATTGTTCTCCATAAAGAAGGCAACACTCAAAGACAAATAGCTGCTAAAGCTGGAGTATCATTGTCTACTGTTTCCAAAACACTTTCTCACCACTCACAAATTGGGGATGTGAAGAACAAAACAGGTTGAGGATGGAAGCGAAAAACATCTAAAAAGGATGATCAGTATATGATAATGAGGGGCAAGCGTAATAGAAAGAAGACGGGTGGGTGGGGAAGGGGAATGAGGGAGTGTGGAGGTTGGTTGTGTGATGTCTATATTTGGTTCAAATTCACTAGTATATAAAAAGTTGTAGTGTGTTAGCTGTTCATATAGACTTGCAGTAATTATAATGGAACCTTATCTATACCAATAATTGTGACGGTCGAACCGCCTGCGAACTTTCTTTCTTTGTTTCTTATGGCCGGCCAAACCACTGGCCAGATTTAGATGAGACTTGTGGGATAGGGGTAACTGAGGTCGGGAAAGAACATAGGCTATGTGGCGTCGGCCTCCGAGGTCATCTGATGACTCTGGAGGCCTCTGTATTCCGGATTAGTTGAGACAGTGACGTCATAGACACGTCATAAAAGATAGTGAGATAAAATGGGCAGAGCTCTATCATAGATACGTCATAAAATGGGGGAGCTCTAGCATATATATAAGAACATAGGCTATGTGGCGTCGTCCTCCGAGGTCGTATATATATATATATATATATATATATATATATATATATATATATATATATATCGATACCTATGGTAAAATTATTGAATGCCCAGTTAGGTTAATTGAATGCCCGGTTACGTCAACTGTACGCCCTTGACGATTGGTTAGGTTAAGTCGTAATATGTTCGTTAAAACTAACGAAAATATCACGACTTAACCTAACCAATCGTCAAGGACGTACAATTAACCTCACCGGGCATTCAATTAACCTAACCTGGCATTCAGTTGACCTAACCTAGCATTCAATTAACCTAACCGGGCATATATATATATATATATAATATATATATAGCATTCAAGTTCCACCCAGGGAACGCCGGGTCGCTGTATAAGACTAGTAAAGTACATGGAGTTCAACGCTGTTCACGATCATATTAATTGTTTATCTTTTTGAACACAGACATTACATTATAATTACGTGTATGTCAGTGACTGCACATTCAATTGTCCTTTAGATATACTGTAGAATATATATCTGTGTTATATGTTGTTGGACTCCGTTGTCCCCCCTCCACCCAACCTTCCCCCCAGTTGGGGTACCTTGACTATCACTGCGGTGTTGCCACCTGTATGGAGTCGTCTGTGAGCCGAGGAACATTACATATGCGGGCAACTGTACCTCTTTAGCAACAGCACACAACTCTCACATATTCTAATTCTCTGCATAATTAATAGACCTAACAAACAAAATAGCTATTTTTTCAGCTAAGCTAGTCTCCCCGTCTCTGAGAATCCTAGTTTAAGTATTATCAGGTCCAACAGCTTTATTTAGTTTCATTGTATTAATCCCTTGCCTAACCTCATCCTTCATTGGAGTTTTATCAAAATGTGTGTTTATATCATCTAAATAAACAAAATCAGAGTTATCTAAGTTTTCTTCATAAAAAATACCAAAAATCTTCATTTCAGGTAAAAATCAGAAGACGTTAGTTAGTTTAACTAGTTGCTTTTACTTGTGGGGGTAAAAACCTAGGGGTAAGTGAGATCGAGTGTGTGATAATTCATCACTGAAGTAGGGGTAAACTTTTGTGAGGTAAAACTTTTGGTACCTCGGAAAATTAAATAATTATATATAAAAACGAGAAATATTTTGTATTATTGAATAAAAAGATATGTTGATATTTATTAGGTTAGGTTAGTTAAGGTTTGGTTAGGTTAGGTTAGGTTAGATTTAGTTGGGCTTCAAACATTTATTACACCCTCCTCGGTTCGATGGCACTGTGGTTAAGTTAGGTTAAATTATGTTTGTTAGTTACTTTTTTAGATATACGGATATATGGAAAGTTTGTACCTCGGTTATGCTAAGATGCGCAGTGTGTGTCTGTGTGTGTGTTGCAGAAAATCCATCAAACGTATACCCATAGCATCACTGTTTAAGGTAACGAAATTAATATTTGGACAGTTAAAGTTCCCCGACAGTAATTGATTCCTTATGCTACTTAAAATGGGTCTACCATCCAGATACTACCTAGACCCATTGTTGCTTATGTTCGTTCATCGAGTGGATGCAAGGAGTGGACGGCCTGGTATGAATTGAGTTTTTAATGTGTATGTAGCCCAATTTACAAGGCTGTCTTATAGCGCTAGAATTGACTTAACATATATGTTTAAATTATAACGATTTAAGTATACGAGTACAAACTTGTATAAACGGGATGCATGAATTTGTAAATGCCTGTATGGTTTGTGCAGTTTGTGCGGAGCAAGCCTGAAATGCATTCCTATTGTGGTGTGAAGAAGGATAGTCGAGGGAAGGCGCCTGTATTAGAATAAAAGCAGAGGACTAATGATGGTTCAAATATTCATTAAGGTGTATAAAAAATAATGAGGATAAGTTAAGGAGGTATACTCTGGTTAAAAAACTTGCCAGTAAGAGTCCTAGACACTTTTTGTAAAAATTAAAGCAAAAATAATTGTGCAGTGTTTCTCCCTGTTAACATGGAAATGTAACAGGGACTGAGAATATATCAAAGTTATGGAAAGAATACTACTGTGTTATTCATCTCTGTGCATAGGGGCGATAATATTAATTGTGATGCCACTTATAAATGAGTGTATATGAGCCATAAAATGTGACACTGATAATATTTCTGCTGGACCCCTGAAATATAGTGTTAGAATAGCGCCTTTGTTAGCTATCTGCTTTACAAGTTTACTGATATATGGTGTTTTGCTAGATACAATGTTATCAGTTGTTTTGGTGTCAGTAATAAAAGATAAGAAATGTAAACTCAATAATAAATATAGGTCAATAGTTTTGAATGGCATTATGTTTGAATATATACAACTAGGATCGATGGTATAGGGCCTATAGGCAGATGTATGTTCATTATGTATAGTGTTTCAGTGGAATACGTAGGCAGTGCTCCGACAACTATCATTTAACTATGAATTACTTGTATAATGTTTGTATTTGTCAAGTCTGAAATAAAGATTGTTTTGTTTTAGATGTGTTCGCTAAATTGGGCCTAAATTAGGTTAAATTGGGAAGCAACCCCAATACTCCCAAGTGCAGCGACCCAGCCAATAACACCAAACAGGAACAGACATCAGCCAGGAAGCGACCATTACCTAGGAAAACAAAACACGAAGATTAGAAACCCTGTAAATGTATTATACAAAAATATACAAGGTCTCTATACTAACCATGCAGGCTGAAAATTACAATACTTACAAAGTTTAGCTATGGAAACCAGCATATATATCATATGCCTAATGGAATCACACTTGCATGAATGCTAAAAAGGCGGTGAAAACTGTATCGAGGATACTGAAATAGCAATATTGGACTACAACGTAAATCAAACAGCACAGTCGAAATTACTATTTTAGAAGTAAAGGAACTGAACCTAACCATTATGAATGTCTACAAACCACCAAACACCACAAAAAGTTAATTCCAATTCGCTACCAATAAAATAGAAAACTTATTAAAATTATTTGAAACTCCAGCAACAAATGTTTTAAATTGTGGAGATTTTAATTTCCCATTCATAACATAGAAGAAAAATGACGAAGTTATACAAGTTATACACAGTATGATGAGAAGTCTCATGGTAACATTGCAAAAGATGATAGAACCCAAGCAATAATGCTAGTAGATTTTATGGAACAGTATGGCTTATCCAGAAAATCTGTGAAGTTACTCGAAAAGAGGACGTTTTGGATTTAATTTTGACAAATAACAAGCAGATTATAATAATAAATAAAAATTTCTCCAACCATAACCTAATCGAGATGCAATTGAAGTTAGCACCCAGACGTCCGAAAACGCATCCCAGAGAGTCGTAAGGAATATTTGAAGGTTTAAATATAAATTCAAAGAAAGTAAATTTGGGAAGTGTAAATAAAGATTTAAATAAAGTTAACTAGGAATTGCTACTTCACCAAAAGACTCCAGTAGAAATACTCTGCATAATAGAAACTGAAACTAAACCTATGTTACTGAAACATGTTCCAGAGAGACAAAAACGAAAACGTAGCAAGCGCGAGAGAAAAATCAGGACACTATTTAGACAACGGAAACAAACCGTAAAACATCACAGATGGAAGGAGACTCAAACTAGAGAGGAAACTATGCGAAATAGAAATGGACCTGAAACAAACATTCATACATAAGACAAACGAGGAGGAAAAGAAGGTCGCAGAAACCTTAAAAAATAACCCAAAATACTTCTACACGTTTGCGAAAAAAAAATACAGTGTAAAGAGATTATTGGTCCATTGACAGACGGGGAGGCCGAATACACAAATGACCAGGGAAATATGAGCGAACTGCTTAAGGAACAATTTAACTATGTTTAGCACCCCAAAGTCCGAGAAGAAAGTAGAAAACCCAGATGAATTTCTCGACATTGATCAAACCAGCCAAGAACAAATTCCGTTACAAACCCATTAATAGACTTAGAGTTCTCGAAAAGAGATGTAATTAAAATTCTATCACAGATGCAAGAGAATTCGGCACCGTGTCAGACGCATGGAGTGCCACGTTTCTGACGAAGTGTAAAGAGAGTATTGCCAAGCCGCTATACTTACTATGGAGGAAATCACTCGACACATGACAAATTCCACTTCCATTAAAAAACGCGAGCATTGTCTCCTTATTTAAAGGTGGTAACAGAGCAATACCCAAGAATTATCGGCCGGTAGCTCTCACCTTCCACCTTATAAAGTGCTTTGAACTTGGGCTGAGCATTTCCCGCTCTTTTCTTAATCCCGGGAAACGGGATTAAAAAACTTACAATCCCGAGATCAAAAGAGATGTAATTAAAATTCTATCACAGATGCAAGAGAATTCGGCACCGTGTCAGACGCATGGAGTGCCACGTTTCTGAAGAAGTGTAAAGAGAGTATTGTCAAGCCGCTATACTTACTATGGAGGAAATCACTCGACACATGACAAATTCCACTTCCATTAAAGAACGCGAGCATTGTCTCCTTATTTAAAGGTGGTAACAGAGCAATACCCAAGAATTATCGGCCGGTAGCTCTCACCTTCCACCTTATAAAGTGCTTTGAACTTGGGCTGAGCATTTCCCGCTCTTTTCTTAATCCCGGGAAACGGGATTCAAAAAACTTACAATCCCGAGATCTCGGGAAATTCCCGGGATTAAAAAAATTAAATTACGTTGAAGTACTGGAATAAATTAAATAACTAAACAGAAAATTTCCTTTTATTGAACAAAAACATGCTTTGATAAAAACTTTCTAGAGACTAATAAAACTGAAATTATTTATTTATTTAGATTATGACTTAAAATAATGCTTTAAAAAAAAAAGATGATCAATACTATTATCAATTAAAGATGTTAGGAGTTGTGTGATAAATAATCCTACAGCAGAAATTGCTCTTTCTGACTCTATTGAAGTTGGAGGCATTGTCGCCAGAGTATTAATATTCTTCCATCCTGTTGGTGAGGGCCTGTCCCACTTTCTCACCAGATCATGGACAATGTCGGCGATATTCGATCCCTGTACCCTTGTTCCTTCAAGAATGACCTCGCCTGCATCGGTCCACTGTATGATGGGGTTCTCACTCAATAGATTACAAAGACTTAAGCCTTTATTCCTCAATGTATGTGGGAGACTGCTTTTTAATACATGCTCGATGTGTTGCGTTCCGTTATTCTTTGGCTGGTCATCTCTAACATCTGGCCCAGGTCCTATGTCGCCTTGCTCAGTGTTGCTAGCGCTGTACCTAATAAACACGGGGAGCTCTGTCGGATTCTTATAATCTTCGTACTCATGAACAAATTTCTGCAGAGCCTCTTGGTACAAGATCCTTTTCTCATCAGGTGACTTTTCACTGTTTAATAGGGCTAACAACTCGCTTTCCATTCTTTTAAGTCTGCTTTTACGGGGTTCTAGAACCGTGTCTGGAATCTTTGAACTTTTCAATGAAGTATACACCTCGTGCGGAATCACTACCACCTTCTTCATTATGTTAATTTAGTCAGTAAAGGTCCCAAAACTGAAAATAAGATGGGGAAGAATGAGCCCCCTCTTTGTACAATAATTCACTTTTTCTTCCCCACAGTTTGACTTTTATAAGCGAGCGTACGTATTATGTTCATGCAACGACGTAAGCGAGCTTTCTGAGGGGGTTTCAGTGGCAAATTACACTTATAACATTAATACAGATTTCACAGATGCATTTTAAAAAGTCGGGGTCGATATTTTTAACAAACATCTGTGCAGTGCCTGGGTGAAGGTCACAAAGCAAACATCCGTAACGTGATTCGTAGCTTCTTTATAAACTTCCAAAAACTCCTTATGCTGATTCAGGAACATTTGATTGGCTAATACCCCAATTTGTGAGACATCTCTACGTTGTACGAATAAGACTAGATATTGTGTTTTTAACGACACATCGCGCATGTATCTATTTTTGAAAAATAGATTCCTATTGATGAAGAATACGCTTATGTTAAGATGGTGGGAGAACACTGTAAATGTCGGCAAACGTTTTATCCATTTCCAACATGAGATCGTCAATTATAATGACCGTATGCTCATTTCCCTTTAACGAATTAACGTCATATACACCTTTGTGGAACAAAATATCATTTTGGTACTTGTTGAACACTTATTGAGACGTCGAATAATACCATATTACTTTATGCACAAATGTTGAGAACATCTCCCCCTTATCTTTAATGATTTAAGAATAAACACAGTTTTACCACATCCTGTAGGGCCAGATATAATACATGTGGAGGGGCTTGTGAACCTGAATGTTTCTACAGATTCCATCTCTAACACGTCACACCTCCAAGTTGGTCATTTACAAAATATAACAAAATTTAAGTGCTGCTCCTTATATTCTTGTTTTTCTTCTTCCACAGAACCGTGAATGACGACGATGTACAGCGCCCCATCATCGATATTACAGATGACCCCGATGACCGCGTAACTACAGACTCCACCCCCGCTGACGAACCCTCATCAACGATACCTGTAGCACGCGACAATTCAAAGCGGAAGCATGATGAAGAACCCTCCACGTCAGGTATAAAGCGTGCCAGGATTCCGCCGGTTATTAGACCCCCAGTAATAGAGCCCCAACCCTCTATGTCTTATGACACAACCCCCACAATAGTACCTTCCTCAAATATACCCCATTATTCCTGTTCAATTCCGGTTACTTCCTCCACACCAGCAGCAGCAGCTTCTCGTGCTGTGGATGAAGGTATAAAATTAGAGTTGGTGCGCACCGCTACCCCCACCCCTGCCCTGACTAGAAATCGGTACGTGGTCAGGGTTGATCTTGGATCCCTGTATAGCAACGGTGTTGGACTGCGACGAGTAGTTGAACGTATTGTGGAGTTTGCCCTTCAGAACCGCGACGAACGTGAATTCCGGACGAGGTTGTCGTTCAAGCTCGGGTCAGATGACGGGATGTATATGATTTTAGGGTAGTAATACCGTTCGGACGCTTGGCAGCTGTAGACTTAGAATATATCTTGTGCCGTATAATGCAGCCCTCTCAAATTACTACAGCCTTCAATACTGACAACTTCATGGTAGATATTGACAGAGTATTCTGGGTTGTGGGTCATAGTGCCACACCTTATACTCTTAATCTCAATGCTCATTTTATTTACAGAAAGCATTTAAACATCGATAGCAATAGTCTTATCTCATATGCTCATTGTACTAAATACAATCGCGTATAATATCTGGCTACCTACAGTTGTGCAGTGTGCCCGTAAACTGGCTTCAGATTGTAAGCTCGAGTTTGAGTGTAATATGGTTCCTGAAGAGCTGAGAAGGGTCGAGCAGGAAATGAATGTTCGTATAGTTGTATTTGGAATGGATGATCGTCGTAGGGCTGTGTATGTTTTTACAAGCTGTGTGAGAGATCGCACAAGACCTTTACTTATTTTAGGATTGTCAGGAACATCGTATCTCTTCATCCGTAATATAAGGACTGTCTACGCTAGTTATAATAAAAGTCGAAAATATGAAAAGCATCATGATTTGTGTATGGGATGACTCGAGTTTGCGGATGATATAGTGAAACATTGTAAGGAGTGCTACATGGTATGTGAGCAGTGTAAAAGCCCCAAATGTGAAAGTCGTGTTGTTGAAGCTGAGAAGAGGGAATGTAATATGTGTAGACGTACATTTTTCAATAATAAATGCTTTGACCTCCATAAGTCAATTGGCACTTGCAGGAAAATGAGAATCTTTGAATGTGGCATATTTAATATGATGGATAATTGGGGTAAGTTTGTATATAATGCGATGAAATTCACTGTTCTACATGTCATGAAACCAAAGAGGTTATTCCACATTTATCCGTAAGTCAGACTCTCTGTGATGAGTGCATGGATGTCGAGTGTGATGAGTCACAAATGTGGTAAACGGACAAACGTTTTTGAACCGATTGCACACGAAAGCCCTGTGAAACTCTTTGTATCCTATATTGTCAAGTTAGCGGACAAGTTAAAAAAAATGACTGTGCATATTCTTGCTCATAACGGAGCCAAATTTGATACACAGCTCCTTTATAAGGAGTTGCTTGAACACGAGTCATCGGAGATATTTACAGGCGAACCCTTGAAAAGAGGCAACAAACTAATACAAATGCAGATGAGAGGTAATGTTCAGGTTAAAGACACCCTGCTGTTCACACCTTGTAAATTAGCCAAGCTACCCAAGGTCATGGCCGTAGCTGCTGAAGTTTCAAAAGGGTATTTCCCTTACACTTTCCTCAGTAACGAAACTTTAAACTACGTAGAAATGCCTTCCCCCCCAAACATTACTTTAACTGCACCAACATGAGTGATAGTGAGCGTGAAGATTTTGACAGCTACTACAACAGTTTTAATGAAACTAGTCCATACAATATAGCTGATGAATTTGAGCATTATTGCGTGAATGATGTGCGCGTGCTTAGAGTATGTTTCCAGGCATTTAAAAGGGTGTACATAGACCGCTTCAACTGCGATCCGCTGCAAGTCGCGACCACGATCGCCTTATTATGTTTTATGGTCTTTAAGAATAACTTCATACCTAAAGACACCTTAGCCGTCATTACAGAAACAATCCCCGCAGTTATGGGCACAAGGCTATTTACTGGCTCATACACTAACAACAGACCGGGTATACATAAAACACGCCCGCAACACGGGGAAGTACCCATTAAGGTCAATGGTCGTGTTTTTGGGTTGATGGTCTAAGTGAGGATCCAACCACTGGTGAGAAGACTGTGTACTCCTTTAACGGCTGCTGGTGGCATGGATGCCCACGCCTGAGTGTGCCGTCACAGGGACCTCCATGGAAGATCCCCCGCCGACAGCCTCGCATGGACCCGTAACCGCGATCAACTTATAGGCTCCCAGTTCACTCACAAGATCGTGTGGGAGCATGAGTATGATGCACGGATGGAAACAGATGGCCAGTACGTGAAGAAATAAGGGCCATCAAACGTTCAATGGTGTTGGACCCCCTCAAATGCGGTGACAGCTTGTTTGGAGGGTGTACAAACCCATTCAAGCTATACTTTCCGCCTACGGAGGGCGTGAAACTCCATTACTACGACTTCTGTTTTTATATGAAGAGACAATCCGTACCCCGTAGGTGCACCTGAAAAACTAGTGGGACCCGCCACCAACCATCGAGGAGTTCTCAGCTAACTTGTGAGCGCTACTTTGGACTCTCTTTCGTAGACGTGCTCCCCCTCGCGATTTATGGATGCCGATCTTACCCGTCGTTATAGATCACAAGCTCATGTTTCCCCTGTGCGTGAAGTGCGCAGAGGAGAACAATGGGGATTGTAATCATACAACCAATCAGCGTAAGATCAGAGGTGTATATACAAGCCCTGAGCTGGACCTAGCCGTTCGCCATGGATACAGAATATTGAAGATACATGAGGTGTGGAGGTTTCAGAAGCTACCCAACCTTTTCACGCCATATATAAACGCTTTTTTGAAGGATAAGGTAGAAGCATGGGTATCCGCGAGGAGTTGATACCGAAGATGAAAAAACGGCTTATATTCAGCGTTACGTGCCCATGAAGGTATACAGCTTGACCGTTCCCAAATTGTTAAGAATCCTGGCAAGCGCTTTAGTGCAAAGTTGTGTCTAAACAGTCTTTGGGGGAAATTTGCACAGAATACTGGCAAATGGGAACGTTCATTTGGCACAAAGTTATAGTGAAGTCTGGGATTATGCCAACGCTCCCGATAAAGAGGTTATGGAGATCGTGAATGTAGGTAATACTTACATAATAAAGTACATCACCGAACTGGCCACAGATACCTCACGGGTTACAAACATACCTGTAGCCAGCTTCACAACGGCCTACGCCGCATCAAGCTTTGGGGACTACTGCACTCTCTTGGGCGGAGGGTGCTGTACGCTGACACAGATAGCGTAATATTCACAGCGAGGGAGGGTGAATACATGCCTGCTATTGGGGAATTCCTCGAGAGTTAACTGACGAGATCAAGGATGAGTATGGTGATGGTGCATACGCTGACTCATTTGTATCAACAGGGCCAAAAACGTATGGGGTACGGGTGAGGGTGGGGGAGGATATGAAATATATCGTGAAGGCTAAGGGTATCACGCTTAACCATGCGAACCGACGAGTCGTTAACTTTGACTCGTTGAAGGATCTAGTGTGCTTGGAAGATGAGGGCAACCATACCCCAACTGACTGTGGGGACCCACAATTTTCGGGCGCAGAAACTGGGGTGTGTGAAGGAACTTAGGGGCACGAAGGTATGCCGTAACACCTATAGGAAACGTTACCAGGTGCCTGGTACCTATGATACCGTACCCTTTGGATACCTTAATCCTTGATTTTATATATATATATATATATGTGTATGTGTGTAGTGTATTGTTAACGATATGTTTATTTATTACGTATTTGTTTCAATTAGGGTTTCATTTTCTCCTTTGCGTGCGTGTGTGTACAATCCTAAGCTCCGCCCACTGTAAGATCGGTCACGTGACTCCTGCCACTACCTGAGCATATCTACCCTGCGTGCTCAGTTGGCCGCTGCAAACCCTGGAGCTCAGACGTATTTTCTTGCAGACGAAAAATAGTGATGGCTACTTTTGATATTGCGTGTTCGACGTTTATGAAGTGGTATTCGGTAAAGTCGGAAGATGTGGTGAATACTGAAAGACTGACCCCCTTCCTTTGAGACTTTTAAGGATACATTGAATCGCGCAGGGAACAAGATGTTCAAATACTCTATGGATATTCTGGCGAGAGTATTGCCGGATTTCGTGGCACAAACGATGTAATGGACTACGTTGTAGGGCTAAACTGTATAAAAGCGTACATATACCGTGAGGTGAAAGAAACAACGCGTGCAGAAGAGAAGCAACGGTATGGATAATGAGTCTTGTTGATGAGTGGTGTGACAGGCGGTATTATGTCATGCTGCATCATACCGAGTACGCGTACCCTGCGGCTGAGAATGTAAACCTTGTCATCATGGACAATCTAAAGTATTTTACCACTACATTCATATATATCATGACGAGGTTCGCAGTGAGGTTGTCTAAAGGCCTGTGTGAGTTTTTGATAGAATTTAGAGACGAGTATCGATTGTTAAACAAAAGGATAAATACGGTAACATGTTTCTCTCAAATAGTGCACCGGATTGTGAATAAAATGTGTTTAGTTCGTGAAATTCCCTAAGCGAAAATGTCTGGTGCGTATTCTGGGGAGTGGGAGCGATAAAACATTAAAACCGATATTGCTTCATGTATCGGAAAATTTCTCAAAACACCTACCCAGTATAATGGGATACAAGTATTCACGTCGGAACAGCCGTACACGTTTCATCAGCTTATGGTGTGACTCGCTCCTCCCGTCGAGCCGATCCGCCCACCGTGGCTCATAGTCATCTCAGAGCTTGAACCGACTGGACGTGCACTCCTCGAATACGATGGAACTTCCTTTGAGAAGCATTCTCAATGCCGCGTACGATGTCCGTGACGAAGTCATTGCGCGTGTTCAGGCGTGAAACCGGTACCATTAACTATGTACTTGAAACGATTTGCAGGCAAGCAAACTCTGTAAACGTAATGTTATTTATTTAAGTGTTGAGGAGATGAATAGAGTCTTCTGATAGTTGATAGTTGAGAAGTGGGGTGAGGACCGTTATAAAATACCTTGCAGGTGTAGGTACAGAACAGAGATGCCCCCTCATATGCCGTTGTTTGTACGTTGTGTATAAATAACGATCAGCCATGCATTGATATACGACTGATGTGGAAGAATGCATCTGATAATAACGTTCTTGTCCCACGCGAAACCGATTCATCCTCGACAGAATGTTTGAAATCGTCGATTCCGCAAGCTGAAGCCTATATTAGACGCGTGTTACGGATATGATTTATTTTGACACGGTTCTTGAATACGCATACACCGCTCTGCTCGACGGATTTATCGAATGTAGGAATGAACAAGGCGAGAATGGTCTAGAGCTGGATGCTTATTTAAAAGGTTTAGACTCTTCGAAATATCCCGAACTTTGGTACAAAGGACTTGAGCGGTACAGGGCAGAGCTCGCCTACACTGTTCACCCTGAAGAGTTGTATCTCTATATAATGAGCAGCTGTCGTTACGACTTGGAAGATTATTTCAATTGCCGCTATGCAGAGTGAAGAAGAGTTCACGATTGAAAAGCTCGGGACGGTAAGAAAAAACCCTCGATTGGAAAGGAGTGTTTATAAACTTGTATTTAATAATGATGTGGTGGCTAACGACACCCTTTTGTGCGTGCTTTTGATTGTATTCTATCCGTGTTTAAAGATAACTTGCCAACCGAATGTAAAGTGGGCACAAAAATAGTATGAACGATATGAAGGCCATTTACATCGAGTATAGGCGTCCGCACACCTTCAGCGTGAAATAATGTTAAATTGTATTTACAGCGTAGTGCAAAGCAAAAATGTGTGACTGTAGACTGGACTACTTGCCAGTTTAGTGTTTTATTTAAGCGCAGTAGAACAAATATTTTGAGGTATATTTATTTCTAATATATTTAATTATTTAACATAATTGTGTGTATATATATATATATATATATATATATATATATATATATATATATATATATATATATTTTCCTGGTCTAATATGTTGATTATACTCCATCGTTTTGTATATTATTATTATTTTTATTTTCAATATAGTTAATTATTTAATATAATCGTGTGTGTGTGTGTATATATATATATTTTTTTTCTTGTATAATATGTTGATGATTATGCTCCATCGTTTAGTATATTATTATTTTTTATTTTCAATATATTTAATTATTTAATATAACTATATATATATATATATATATATATATATATATATATATATATATATATATTTCTCGTGTAGTTATATTGATGGTTATACTCCATCGTTTTGTATATTATTATTATTTATATTTTGATTATATTTATATTCCTCGGTCGTATTTCTTATATTATTATTAATTTTTATTGCATATATTCCTCGTTTTTATAGGATTGTATATTTATTTTCTATATATTTTGTGAAATTGATTCCAATACTTCGTCTAAATAAACAGAATGATGTAATGGTGTTTTATTTAATTCTTTTGGGTGTGTATATATAAACGATATTATTATTTAATTATATGTATACCAAATGGCTCGTTAGGCCTTCTAAACCGACTGAGGATTTCTAAGCCAACTGTCAAAAATATCTGAATAGCACAATCTGTCTGCTGAAAAGCTAATTAATACATACACATGCCTTCTAGGTCGTCTACATCAACTGGCGGGTCAAGCCAACTGGCGGATTAAGCCAACTGGCGAAAAGCCAACTGTCAAGAATATATGCTTTAATTAAATAAATAGCGCCATCTGCCACTCAACCCCAATAATATACACCTGAATAAGCCATTTACCCCTTATAAGAAGCCTTCTAAGCCAACTGTCGGATTAAGCCAACTGTCGGATTAAGCCAACTGGCTGATTAGTATCTTATAAGACAGAGGGCGCTCGAATGAACTCTCATTATGCATCTGGCAAAAGCCAGGCGAACACCCCTCTATCCTTCTTAGGTTAGGGCTTTGGTTAGGTTTCCCTTTGGGGGTAAGGCCGTCCCAACTTTTCCCCAAAGACTCCCCTCCTTTCTCTCCCTCTCTTAGGTTAGGTATACCCCTTTGGGGGTGAGGCCGTCCCATCTTCTCCCCCAAAGAGGTTAGGTGAACATCCCCAGCTTGCTGGGGGAGTTCCTCTTCATTGCAGCTTGGGGTTAACCCCCTTGTTGCATAACCTCTTGCAACATTCTCCCTCCCCTTTTGCAACATTGATCAACATTTGCAATTGCATTGCACTCTAACCTTTTGCGGTCACACTACTGACCTTTATCATAACGCTTAAAGGTCCTTTATATTACGGATGGGCAGATACGTTGACCCTGACAGTCCTAAAATAAGTAGAGGTCTCGCGCGATCTCTCACCCAGCTTTTAAAAATATACACAGTCGTGGGACTGGAACTGGCTGGTCGTGAGTTACCCGGGTATAGGTCTTATGTCCTTCTCGGTGAGCAACCGGTTTCTCCCAATCAGCATAGGTTTCCAAGGAATTTACGAAGGGGTCCGGGGCTAAGGAGATCCCCCATCCCCTACGATGTTGGGAGGTGCTCTTTTCGGTCACGTGATTGACCCAGTGCACTGCGTCCATTAGCTGATCATTCCATTTCTAGGGCTAGGAGTGAGTCGAGTCGTCGATGAATCTTCTCTCCCATGCCATAAGCCTATTGATAGGCTGTACTGGGTTCCCGGAGTCAAGGGGACCCGATAGGTGTCTTTCGGGGTACGACAACACGTGAAAACCGTCCCTTGCACCACGTCGGTTAGCCTATGATTCCGTGTATTTGTAAGGCACGGATGAGGGGGAAATCTCAGATTAAAACTTCTCCCCCACAGCCACAGGCCTAATGGATAGGCCTCGTATTGGGTTCCCGGAGTCAAGGGATCGCCGATGAGTCTAAGCGTGTACCGGGAACAACCTGGAGAATTTTGCGAATGGAGCTAGAGGCCGCGCAAAGTAGCCTCTGTAGCCGTTCAGCTACTTCTCGGTCCACGTCTCACGGGTACCTATCGAAGTTTGACCGTGGCTGAAAGGACCTATGAAATGGTAGAATGATTTCTTTTTGGTCAGGTGATTGACGACTGCACTGCGGCGATTAGCCGATGATTCCATTTATAGGGCTTGAGTAGGGGGGAATCTTCTTCCCCCAGGGCCATGAGCCTATGGATAGGCTGTATTGGGTTCCCGGAGTCAAGGGGACCCGATAAGTCTTTCGGGCGGTACGACAACACGCGAAAACCGTACCTTGCACCACGTCGGTTAGCCTATGATTCCATGAATTTGTAAGGCTAGGAGGAAGCGGGGGGACATCTTATCTAATCTTCTCCCCCCAGAGCCATAGGCCTAATGGATAGGCCTCGTATTGGGTTCCCGGAGTCAAGGGATCGCCGATGAGTCTAAGCGTGTACCGGGGAAAACCTGGAGAATTTTGAGGATGGAGCTAGAAGCCGCGCATCGTAGCCTCTGTAGCCGTTCAATTAATTCTCGGTCCACGTCCCCCGGGTACCTATCGAAGTTTGACCGTGGCCGAAAGCACCTCTGAAAAGGTAGGGCCGGGGTGATCCTAGCCCGGCAGCAGACCCCTCTATAAACCCCTTCGTTGACTTATAAGTAGCGCGTCATAGGGCCTATGTCTTGGGCCAAAATTTTCCATCAATCGCGCGCCCAATGCCTCGGCTCGTCGGAGCAACTGTCTCCCCGGTGCCTATGGCGACCCATAGGGCTAGCGATCAGCAATAAGTAGAAGATGGAAGGTCGCAGATTGGGCTCTAAAGGCGCCCAAATCTTGTGAGTTTCAACAGGCAGGTAACATCATGCTAAGGGGTGAGAATGTGAGTTTTAGTCCCTACCCTCTCACGGAATCTACCGGTTGAATTAATTCCCGTAGCAATGTGATGTAGGATGCTGCCTATTCGAAACACTCACAACTTACCCAATGGGTGTTGTAGACCTGTCTTACGACGATCATCCATTCCAAATACAACTATACGAACATTCATTTCCAGCTCTACCCTTCTCAGCTCTTCAGGACCCACATTATAATCAAAGTCAAGCTTGCAATCTGAAGCCAGTTTACGAGCACGCTGCACAATGTAGGCAACGAAATTTTTTAGGCCTGTGTATTTAACACATTAAACATACGGGCCAAGACTATTGCTATAAAGCCGCAACCACGATCGGCGTTTAAATGCCGTCTGTAAATAGCCTCAGAATTGAAGTTAAGAGTATAAGGTGTGGCACTATGACCTGCAACCCAGAATACTCCGTCAATATCTACCGTGAAGTTGTCCATATTGAAGGCTGTACTACTTTGAGAGGCCTGCATTATACGGCCTAAGATATATTCTATGTCTTCAGCTGCCAAGCGTCTGAACGGTATTACTACCCAGAAATCATCTACATCTCCGTCAACTGACCCGAACCCGAAGGACAACCTCGTCCGAACTTCACGTGTGCGTCGCGGTTCTGAAGGGCAAACTCCACAATGCGCTCAACTATGCGCCGCAGTCCGTGTTCAACAACGTTGTCTACAGGGTTCCAGGGTCAACCCTGACTATATACCGATTTCTAGTCAAGACCGGGGTGGGGTTAGCGGTGCGCACCAGTTCGAATGTTATACCGTCCTCTACAGAGCGAGAAGCTGCTGCTGGTCTGGAGGATACACCCTGAATTGAACAGGAATAAGGAGCTATATTTTTATTTGAGGATGATACTATTGTGGGGGTTGTGTCGTAAGACGTAGAGGGTTGGGACTATATTACTGGGGGTCTAGCAACCGGTGCACTGCTGGTACGTTTTATACCTGACGTGGAAGGTTCTTCATCATCGTGCCTCCGCTTTGAACTGCCACGTGGTGGAGGTGTCGCTGGTGAGGGTTCGTCAGCTTGGGCGGAGTCTGTAGCTACATTGTCATCCGGGTCGTGTGTAATATCGATGATGGAGTGCTGTAAATCGTCGTCATTCACGGTTCTGTGGAAGAAAAACAAGATTGTAGAATATAATGAGCAACACTTAAATTTTGTTATATTTTATAAATGTTCCACTTTGAGGTGTGGCGTGTTAGAGATGGAATCTGTAGAAAAATTCAGGTTCACAAGCCCCTCCACATGTATTATATCTGGCCATACAGGATGTGGTGAAACTGTGTTTATGTTTGAAATCATTAAAGCTAAGGGGGAGATGTTCTCAAAATTTGTGCATAAAGTAATATGGTGCTATTCGACGTAGCAATCAGTGTTCAACGAGGACCAAGATAATATTTTGTTCCACAAAGGCGTATATGACGTTAATTCGTTAAAGGGAAATGAGCATACAGTCATTGTAATTGACGATCTCATGTTGGAAATGGATAAAACGTTTGCCGAGACATTTACAGTTTTCTCCCACCATCTTAACATAAGCGTATTCTTCATCAATCAGAATCTATTTTTCAAAAATAGATACATGCGTGATGTGTCGTTAAATACAAAATATCTAGTCTTATTCGCGCAACGTAGAGATGTGTCACAAATTGGGGTATTAGCCAATCAAATGTTCCCGAATCAGCGTAAGAAGTTTTTGGAAGTTTATAAAGAAGCTACAAGTCACGTTACGGATATCTGCTTTGTGACCTTCACCTGTGAAAGACGTTTAGGGTGCTTCTAAGAACGAACAGATTTCCAAACGCGCGTGAAACGTTGCATATTCCAGAATGACAAATAGGCTAAAGAAATACCGTGACTTAATAAAAATCTATCATCGATTGCCCCGGGCATTGCAGCAGATGTTTGTTAAATATATTGACTCCGACTTTTTAAAATGCATCTGTGAAATCTCCTTTAATGTTATTAAATGTAATGTGCCAATGAAACCCCCTCAGAAAGCTCGCTTACGTTGTTACAAGAACATAATACGTACGCTAGCTCGTAAAAGTCAAACTGTGGGGAAGAAAAAGTGAATTATTGTACAAAGAGTGAGATCATTCTTCCCCATCTTATTTTCAGTTTTGGGACCTTTACTGACTAGATTAATATAATGAAGAAAGTGGTAGTGAATCCGCACGAGATGTATACTTCACTGCAAAGTTCAGAGTCCAGACACGGTTCTAGAACCCCGTAAAAGTAAGCTTAAAAGAATGGAAAGCGAATTGATAGACGTGTTAAAGTGTGAAAAGTCACCTGATGAGAAATGGATCTTGTACCAAGAGGCTCTGCAGAAATTTCTTCATGAATACGTAAATTATAAGAATCCGACAGAAATCCCCGTGGTTATTAGGCACAGTGCGAGCAACGATGAGCATGGCGACAAAGGACCTTGGGCCGTCGTAAGAGATGACCAACCAAAAAATAACGGAACGCAACACATCGAGCATGTATTAAAAAGCAGTCTCCCACATACATTGAAGAATAAAGGCTTCTCTTTATAATCTATTGAATGAGGACCCCATCATAGAGTGGATCGATACCGGCGAGGTCATTGTTGAAGGAACAAGGGTACGGGGATCGAATATCGTCGACATTGTCCATGATCTGGTGAGAAAGTGGGACAGGCCCTCAGCATCAGGATGGAAGCATATTAAAGCAAAACTACAACAAATAAATGTCCCCAAAACATTGGTAGGAAATCTGAATAGGTTAAAAGACTTGGAGCAAGTCTCGCATGTGCCACAACTCAGTACGCCATCACTCCCAACAGTGGCATGTCTGAAGAGGAGAAAGAAGAGACCAAACAACAACGGCCAACCCTATCCACGTGTCTCTAAAATACGCAAATTAACATATTAAGAAAACGCTTTATGAAAGTTCTAGCCAGCCTCCTATAGCGGTGTTGATAGATTGTACAGAGATGTTTACAATGATGGAGTAGGGAAAAAAGATGTTGAGAGGTTTTTCTGGGAGCAGGATGCTCCTATACTTCATAAGCCAGTGAAAAAAAGATTTAAAACAGGCAGGACAACAGCGGCTTCGACTGACTCTATTTGGCAAGCGGATTTAACAGCATGCAAAGATATTCAGTATATAATGATGGCTATCGCTACATCCTATTCATAATAGATGTATTCTTTAGATATCTGTGGCTAATTCCTCTGAAAAATAAATCGCCTGAAACAGTTGCTAAAGCTACCAAAACGTTAATGTTTAACGAAAACAAGGTTCCAGGCTATTTTTTTTACGAATATGGGGAAAGAATTTATAGGTCGAGCTTTTCACAACATGTTGGCAGAGTTTAATATCAGTTACTACACTAGCAATTCTATACATAAGACCTCTTTACCTGAAATCATTCAACGTACCATAAAGGAGCGCATGTATCGCTATTTTACACCTAAAAACACATACAGGTACAAAAACATTCTGGGATCATTGGCCTCGTCATACAACCGTTCACACCATCGCGCGATTGGCAAAACACCTAACGAGGTTTTAGAAAGAGGTACGCACACAGAGTGTGAGGTGAAAAGAGATATTCGTAGAGCACCGACACACTCTACACGTTTCAAAATCAATGATTATGTAAGGCTGTCGCTTTCGGGAAATAAATTCGCGAAGGGATTTGAGCAAGAGGACACGTGAATTTTTAAAGTTAGGGCTATGAGACCTAAAGGCGAGATAATGATGTATTACGTTGAAGATTTGAATGGGGAAGAAATCGCAGGAGGCTTTTACCGCGAGGAGTTGCAGAAAGTGACATTTAATTTAGGAAAAAATGTGTTTAAAATTGAAAAAATTTAGGCAGCAAAGGTTCAGGAAAGAGAAAAATGTACCTGGTGAAATGGCTAGGGTACCCAGAAAGCTTCAACACCTACATAAAAGCTGATGCAATAATAAAGCTAAAATAGTATACAACATGGCGCCTAACCACTTCTCTGTCACACTCCCGTCCTCTTCTTCTCTGTCTGTACATCCTAACAATACACTAGTGAACTTTGTAACAGAACTCCATGGGCCTGGAACGTGATTCGTATGAGGTGGGGTTATGTGAAATTCAGCTATCCACCAGCTTCTTAAGTATTGGTTATAAAGAACCCGTTTTTACTGTTCTTAGAGCTCGTGATGAGTGTGAAAATTCCCGGTTAATTAGGGATGAAACCATACGTGCCGCCGGAGTGAGGAGGCCCTGTATTACACTACAGTAGTAACACTAGGCCCGGGTCGTTATGGTGCGGCCGATGATGTTGTGAGAGACTTAAAGGGAAGTTTAAAAAGCTCAAATCTTACGGCTTATTTAGTATATGAAATCCTAAACAAAGAAACCCCTGCACAGGCTCTAACTCTAAAATCACAGGATAATAGAAATATTAAAGACAAACGATTGTTCAAAATTATAACCTAGGGCCGATATGGAGCCGATATGGGCCGATATGGATATGGATATGAATATCGATATAGGCCGATATGGATATGGATATCGATATGAGCCGATATGGATATGAAGAGATACCTTTCACGATGCACAACATGATTTGTCCAGCTTAATGTATCAGTTGAAGTTGGAGAAATTGGGTGATGGCTATCCATCCCCAGACATGTGCTATATTTACAGCAATATCGTGGAGCATCAATTTTTTGGGGATACCCAGGCGCGTCTGCTGCGCATTGCACACATTCCCCACCATAGAGGGGAGAGCTTGAGCATTACATATGACAAGCCCCATTATGTGAATGTTGCGACTAATCTTCTAAGAAATATCTCAATATATATATAAGGACGATTGAGGGAAAAAATTTCCCATTCGGTGATGGGAGCTTAACAGTGAAGCTACACTTTCGTCGCATTCAGTTATAATGACCCGAAGGCCTTTCACAGTCCATCGAGGAGCGAGATATCAGCGTGGGAGTGGGCTTGGATCCATTTTTTCAATCATACTACCCACGGTTGTCCCATTGTTGAAGAGGGGGCGGCCAGATACCCGGGGAGGAAGGCGTTACAATCAGGTTTTAACACGGTAGAAGACATTTAAAACGTACACGGGACGAAATCATCAAAGATGGAGAGAGAAAAGTGCGTGGTGGCGGGAAGAAGAAAAGGGCTGTCCGGAAGAAAGGGTTACAAACACGTGGCGTTAAACGTAAAAGGACATAAAAAAAGAAGTGCTCTAAGCGAAAGAAACCTATGATTGATCATTTTTTTAACTAATGTAAGCTGAGGACATTGCTCTCACGAATCATAGGCTGATTACTACATGTCGAGAGAGGTGGCACTATTTCTGACTCGTCATGGCACGCTTCATTCAACCGTGTAGCTCAATGTTGTAAATCGGAGCCCCTAACACAAGTTTCTCTTGAGCACAGTGACTTTATTACAATTAACCCATTAAACACAATTAGTTCACCGAGTGCCCTTATAGAATTCGTGATACCCAGCTCAGGCCCATACTTTTTTGATCCAAGCTGCATGCACATGTACGCTAAACTACGTATAGCCCATTCAGATGGAACGGACTGCGATGATAGTTATTCTGCATACCTTGAAACCAACTTTTTACACTCCATATTCAGTCAGTGTGAGGTGTATTTAACCATATCAACATCTCGGCAGGAACGGGTTATTATCACCTTCGAGCCTATCTGGAAAATGTCCTCAACTTTTCAAAAGAAGCGAAGGATACCTTTTTAACTGCCGAGGGCTGCTATCAGACTAAAGACGAAAGTATTATAAAGGGTAAATTAAAAATTTCTAAAAAGAAGATATATGAATGCTATGGACGTCTGCATACAGACTTCATATTCCAGGAGAAACTGCTTATGAATGGGGTGGATATGAAATTAAAGCCTACCCGCACGAATACTGAGATCTGCATAAATCTGCGGCCTGATCAAGAAGAGGGCGCAAAATCCGTTGTGATTCACATTATCGAAACATATCTCCGCGTGCGTCGAGTGAAATTAAGCTCTGCTAAACAATTAGAAATTGAAAAACTTTAATACACGCAACAGTAAAATACCCAATTAACATAGTACAGAGAAACCTGTAGACAGTGCCTGCAGGGTTTCCTCGAAGCAGATAAAAAACGTAGCCCTGGGAGTTCTGCTGAAGAGGTTATTAACTGGAATGCAGGATCACGCTTCGACGAATGGAAAATATAAAAAGAACGCTTTTAAATTCGAGAATTTCGGCCTTAAAAATATAACTATACGTCAATGGCGTTGCGTTGGGCGGGACTATGGATACGGACTACTCATCAGACGCGGTGTTCCCGCTTTGCGCGAGAGCTTATAGTAATCTGGCCCATATTGCAGGTGCTCTTATGGTGAGCTCGGGATTGGTGTAATGCAGAAAGAATTCATTGGCCAATTTAACCTGTACCCGTCTGATATCACACCGACTTATCTGTAGTGTAAATACACACTTAAGCCCACAACAAGAGTTGGAACATCTCAGTCAGATTGGGATTCGCCAACCCGGTAGACGCGCCTATTAGTGTACTAATATACCTCGAGTCACCAGCGCTAATAGGAATTAACCGCTTGAGGAACGTGGTCACTGACTTTTAAAATGGATGCGAATACACTTCAGAGAGTAATGAATAGTGACTGAATCACACGCTCCAAATTTATCGGTGTGTTTGCGAACAATGAAACATTGAAATTACCAACTACGAGAAAATGCGGGGGAATTATTGTGAACACCGACATTGTTGGTGGCGAGGGGATTCATTGATTTGCAATATACTTTAAAAATAGGGAAAGAATGTATTATTTTAATTCAGGGGGAACTCATCCCTGGAGTCATCCTGTTATTGTAAAATTTCTCCAACAGATGCATATCCCTGAAGCTGTTTGGAATCCCCACCGATTACAAGGATATTTTAGTAATACTTGCGGCATGTGCTGTCTTTCATTTCTCTTGCACATGTCAGTTCGAAAGGGATTTATAAATTTTTTTAAATTATTCGATTTGTGCGACACTGAGCTGAATGATGATTTGGTATGCGTGCAGATAAAAAAAAGGTCCCCATTTGTGGGCACTTGATATATTGTGTAAAGTTTTACGCGTGTATATATAATTGTAACTATATTGTGTAAAATATAAGATGTCCCCAATAATGTTAGTCTTATTTAATGGATGCTAGTTCGGTAAGCTGAATTGTACTAAAACATGATTTCTATCATTTAATAAATTGCTGAAAATACAATGTGTCTTGTTCTTAACCAAAAGAAATAAAGGTTACATTAGTTCCTCGATGACCTGGCATTCATTGGACCGGATTTGAGCCAATACTTCGACTTCGGTGTTCATGTCAGTGGATCGCTGTCACGAAAAGTAGCTATAACACGATCGAGTTCCACATCGGACCTTTAAGGAGAAAGGATAATTAACTTCATTAGTCCATACATTTTCCGAATCCTTTTTAATTAAAATCCAATTTTTTCATAAATCGATTTGTATTCAGAAAGCCTAGCTCAGTTCTAATGTAAACTAATCTATAATTAAAATTGAGGATACCTGCTATTTTAATGAAATATTTTACAACAAAATGTAATGAGTAGAAAATGTATTATTACATTCACACCATATATATATATATATATATATATATATATATATATATATATATATATATATATATATATATGACGAAATAACCACGGAGACACAGAATGGTTAATCATTAAAAACCTATTGTTTTTCACGAAAATCACACACACACACACACACCACACACACACACCACACACATATATATATAAATATAAACACATATATATGAAGAGAGAGAGAGCTGCAAGGTGTTACAAGTACACTAATTTACACCGCCGGAAATACTTTTATCCTAACTTTGCATGCTACGCAATGCCTACCATCACAATGTCTCGAGCTTAGGACAGTTGGAATTCTTTAAAGTTTTAGTAATTCTCAAACCCTACCTATAGAACTTTCTATAAATTTATGAGGCGTAAATATTTGGTAAACAAAATTCACTCTGTAAATACTTAATAGAATACATTAATTTCAGAAAGCCTAGCACAGTATCCTGTAGAAAACATGCATTTATATGTCAGGACACCGCGATGTATATATGGGAGGAGAGAGTTACAATAAGATAAAAATGCCGATTAGGGCGCCCGGATCAAATAGTAAATACAAAGCAACTGGCCTAACTGGGCTCAAAAGGGCGATTGGCTGGGTGTACTACGCATCGTCTATGAACACCGGGTCTCGAACTCGGGACCGCAGCAATTCTTTAAAGTTTTAGTAATTCTAAAACCCAACCTGTAGAACTTACTATAAATTTTTAAGTTAACAATTACAAGGAAACAAGCGCGTAATAAAATTTCACTTTCAAAGGATACCTTAATCGCATAATAAAATTCATTGTCTAAATGACATTCTTAGGAAGGAAGATTAGCTTGGCTACTAAACCCCGTCGTAGAGTCTCCAACCCCTGGGCAGATATCCTTTCACTTCGTTTATTACAGCTTTTTATAAATTAACTAACACTTGCAAGGGTTATGCACTGAATGATACGATGTATATAGCCCGAGAATGAATCACAAACTAAATTATTATGTAATTACTCACATCTCGAGGGTAGTGTCTTCTGCCGGTTCAAACGGAGGATTAATGCAGATATCATTAACGTTTTGTGTGGAGAGAAGATCATTGTAGACACCGTGGCAGTGTATCCGTCTTCAAACAATTGTGGGGAGCAGTAAAGTTCTTGTGAATTGACGGAGGGAATGTGTTTGTTTATTCACTGGTGAAAATAACGGCTGTGAGTTCCAGCTGAAAATGTTCCTTTTTATATACGTGACCCCGATTGACTCCACCCCCCCTCCCTAATATTCGATTCACGAGTTTCCTGTGTGAGAAAGAGAATTTTTGAGACTCGTTCTCATGCCCCACCCATTGGGTTGTAATTTGACGAGCCACGAATTCTGGGGGGCGTGTCTTTGCCAAATATTATTCATTCATTCCATAGATTTCTTTCAGAAATGAAACAGGACCGTAGAGAGAGAGAGAGAGAGAGAGAGAGAGAGAGAGAGAGAGAGAGAGAGAGAGAGAGAAAGCAAAAGAGAGAGTGAGAGAGAGAAAACTTAGAAATTGAATATTATTTACTAATTGTTATATATATATATATATATATATATATAAAGGGCGTCCCAAAAAATGTATACACACTTTAACAGCTGATAGCTCAATTGATGTTTCTTTCTTTCCAAGTTAAACCCATTAGAATTAATAATGGCAGTCAGACTAAGCTTTGAACAAAGGAAATTCATTCTAAAATGCTACTGGAAGTGTGAAAACGCAGTTGAAGTGCAAAGACAGTTTAGGAGGGAGTTTCAAACAGATCCACCAACGCGACTTACCATCACTCGAATTAGAGATAAGTTTGAAGCCGATGGAACTGTTCAGAATGTCCACAAGAAGCGTTCCGGAAGACCACGGACATCGACAAGCCCCACAAAGCAAGAAAGAGTACTGGAAACGTATCACCAAAGTCCAAGAAAATCTGTGCGGCAAGCGAGTCGTGAGGTAGGAATTTCAGAATCGTCTGTCCAACGCATTTTGAAGCGCTGTCAATGGAAAAGTTACATTCCAAGATTAGTCCATGCTATTAATGAAGATGATCCGGACCGAAGAGTGGAGTATTGCGAGTGGTACTTGGCACGATGTGGATGTGGATTGGACCAAGGGGTTTCGTAGAATACCCTCCGCGTTCACCAGACCTCACACCACTAGACTTTTTTTTATGGGGATACTTAAAAGACAAAGTCTACGCTATAAAACCTGCAACAGTCGCTGAATTGAGAGCAGCCATTGAACGAGAATGCACACAAATACCAAACGAAATGTTTCGTGATGTTTGCGATTCCATTGCTGCGCGTTATCAGCAGTGCCTGGACCAGAACGGACGTCAGTTTGAAAACAGGCGTTGACAAAACAATTAAATAATGTCTGTAGATTCTATTACATTTTGAAAATGAAATGTATTTTAATAAACACTACCTTTATAAGTATTTAAAGTGTGTATACATTTTTTTGGGACGCCCTGTGTATATATATATATATATATATATATATACAGGGTGGGCGGAAAGTAGCTCCCTATTTTGGATTGGTAAAAAAATACGTATATTATCCATTTATTTCAGAAGAAATAATATGAAAAGGTAGGCATACATGGTAGGTTTTCTCTGAAATTCAATGTGGGCTCCAACTCTTTCCACCAGCTTCTGGAGCCGCCCAGGAATGGCGTCCACTGACTTTAGCAGGAACTCTGGCGGGATGGAGGACATGACTTCCCGAATTCGGTCCTCCAGTTCTTCCAATGTCCTCGGTTTGGTGCGGTAGACTTCTTCCTTTACCCACTCCCAAAGAAAGAAGTCGCACGGTGTCAAGTCGGGGCTCCTGGCTGGCCATTGATGTGGACCACGACGACCCATCCAACGCCCAGGGAAGTGGGCATCCAGCCACTCACGGACAACAAGAGCGAAGTGCGGAGGGGCGCCATCTTGCATAAATATCAGATCGTCGATGTTCTCCCATGTGCTGACAACCGGCCAGACCTCGTTTCGCAACATAGCAAGGTACCGCTCAGCATTTATGGTGTTGCGCAGAAGGAACGGGCCCACAACCTGATCTGAGGTCATACCACACCACACCGTTACACTGAACCGATTCTGCCGTTTTTCAGCGGTAACCGTGCGACTTCTTTCTTTGGGGGTGGGTAAAGGAAGAAGTCTACCGCACCAAACCGAGGACATTGGAAGAACTGGAGGACCGAATTCGGGAAGTCATGTCCTCCATCCCGCCGGAGTTCCTGCTAAAGTCAGTGGACGCCATTCCTGGGCGGCTCCAGAAGCTGGTGGAAAGAGTTGGAGCCCACATTGAATTTTAGAGAAAACTACCATGTATGCCTACCTTTCATATTATTTCTTCCGAAATAAATGGATAATATACGTATTTTTTTACCAATCCAAAATAGGAGCTACTTTCCGCCCACCCTGTACATATATATTACCATAGAGGCGGGGCCACCAGCTTGACCTTCGTGTGAAGAGAGACCAACGCACGAAACAACATAAAGTTCATAAGGTGTATATATATATATATATATATATAAGGTTAGTGGCATAATCGGGATTTACCTTTCGTGACAGGTATTATCTGCTCAAATGGTCAACCCGTGTTTTAAAAGAATAAATTGGAGTAAAATGTTTTATTACTTTACCTGTGATATATATATATATATATATATATATATATATATATATATATATATATATATATATATATGAAATTGTTTAGTGACATTCGATTTACAATCACCTAAAACTGAAAAATAATTTTAAAAAATCTAAAACGATAATTAGCAGAAATGGTGGATGAGAATGTCGGATTCGCCATCAAAGTTTTTAAAATGTTTAATGTGTCGAGAGATCGGGTATATGATATATATCGATTCAACTGGACAACTCGTGATTTAAAAGAATAAATTGGAGTAAAATAGTTTATTACTTTACCTGTATCTCCGACGGATTATTCAGAAAAGGAAGGATGAAGGTGTTTAGCAGAATCTGATGCAGGTGCGAAATAATCCAACACTGGTTGGCGTAAATTTTTTTATTACCTTACCCGTGATATGTATATATATATATATATATATATATATATAATATATATATATATATATATATATATATATATATATAACTGCAATGACCGCGCAGTATATAACGTATAGAAACGACGTAAGTATAGAGGAGTGTTTTGCACACGAGGAAGAGAAATAACAAACAAATGAAAAATAAGGCACCCGCCCGGGAATCGAACCCAGGATCTTCCGATTGCCGGTCAGACGTGCTCCCAGAAATGGGAGGGGGAACGTCGGACTAGCCATCAAAGTTTTTTAAAAGTTTATTGTGTCGAGAGTTCGGGTATATGATAAATATCAATTGAAATGGACAACTCGTGTTTTAAAAGAATAAATTGGTGTAAAATGCTTTATTACCTAACCTGTATCTCCGACGGATTATTCATAAAAGGAAGTCTGAAGGCGTTTAGCAGCAGAATCTGATGCATGTAAGAAATAATCCAACACTGTTTAGCATAAAATGTTTTATTACTTTACCTGTGATAAAATATATATATATATATATATATATATATATATATATATATATATATATATATATGTAATACAGGGTATATATATATATATATATATATATATAATATATATATATTATATATATATATATAGTTGCTTAGTGACATCCGATTTACAATCACCTAAAACTGGAAAATAATTTTTAAAATCTAAAACGATAATTACTAGAATTGGGAGGGAGAATGTGCGCGCGCGCGCGCGTGTGTGTGTGTGTGTGTGTGTGTGTGTGTGTGTGTGTTGTGGTAAATACTGTTTGGGAAATAAATTTGGAGTTTCACTCCACTTCGTTTCGGATTAAAATATCGACGAAATGGATATACAGAGGATAAAGTCAATATAAAAATAATTTTTTAGTACTAATTGACAAGAGCTTCAACAGATATATATATATATATATATATATATATATATATATATATATATATATATATATACTGCATTAAATAAATTATTCTATTTTATTTTAACCCTTTAAGTCCTGAATTTTTGTAGGGTTAAGTTATGAATGCTTGTATTTGAAACGTTAGCAATTTGTACCTTCAGTCCTTAAAGGGTTAAATATGATAATTCTGAATAATGATAAATAATGTATATATAGAGGCTGATAAAGGTTATTCAGTTCATTTTTTCAGATTGTGTAGAAATTTTTGTGTCATTAATAATAATAAATCTTAATTGAAGTATCAAGTACTTGCCTTATTTTGTTGGTCACTATAATAAACAACATTTTATAGACTGGAACGTTTTCGTATGGGGAAGTCATAATGTGTGTGTGTGTGTTGTAGAAGATCTATGACGTGTAGATGGTGTAAACGGGTGATGACGGAAGGGAGTTGGAGACCTATGAACGTATATGTAGTTGTGTGTGTAATAATAGGGGATCTATGTTCGTTTGTTTGTGCTTTTTGGCTGTTCAAACGATATATACACTGGATATATATATGCCTGGAGGCACTGGCTTCTACGCCAACTAGCGGATTTCGAGTTCTAAGCCAAGTGAAGCTACCTGAGCTCTCATTAAGCTTCTGCATCTGGCAGAAGCTGGATGGTCTCTTCCTCTCTCTCTCCTCTCTCTCTTAGGTTAGGTATACCCCTTTGGAGGGTGAGGCCGTCCCACCTCCTCCACCAAAGAGGTTAAGTGGACTCCCCCGGCTTTCTGGGGGAATTCCCCCCTTTTTTAGGGGGGGCACACTGGAGGTTGGCACTGGGGAGGGGGATTGGCACCTTGCCACCAAGTGGGTAGGGTGGGTGGCACTGACACTCATTTGATCAACATTGCAATTGAATATGCACTCTACCATTTTGCGGCCATGCTACTTAACTCCACTACTCTTCATAATCATCTAACGTTACCAGAGAGAGCACAGTAACATCCTTTGCTGATGAGATCAGTAGAAAATAAGAAACCCAGAAGATATAGAATCTCAACAAACCGACATGAACAGAATCTACAAGTGGACGGAAGACAACAATATGAAGTTTAACACCGAGATATTTCAGCTGTTACGGTACAAAAAAAGAGAAGACCTAAAATCCACGGAATATTATACCCCAAATGGACAGGAAATTCAGAGAAATTCTAGAGCAAAAGATTTATGGGTTGTAATGATTGATGATGCGAAATTTGAAACACAAAATAAGATAGCAGTAAACAGAGCAAAGAGAATAACTGGGCAGATATTGAGAACCTTTAAACGAAGGGATAGGAATGTAATGATTCCTCTACTGCAAACACTGATCATACCCAAACTGGAATACTGTTCGGTCCTAACATCTCCATATAAAAAAGAAAACATTAGAGAGCCGGAAGGGATTCAGAGAAGCTTCACAGCCAAGATCAAGGGGTGCAAAGAACTAAATTACTGGGAAAAGTTACACGAACTAAACCTATATTCACTGGAAAGTAGAAGAGAGAGATACACCATTGTTTACACTTGGGAAAATAATGGAGAAACTAGTCTCTACTCTTACTCTGAACCATGTAACTCTTCAAACAACGGTGGAAAGTAGAAAAGGAAGACTGTGTCGTGTTCCCAAATTAAAGGCGAGAGAGGGAATATCCTTAACCCTGAAAAAAAATAGTTTTGTTGTGAGAGGACCAAAACTGTTTAATGAGCTGCCCAAAGACCTAAGGAACACCTAAGGTGTTGCAGTAGACATCTTCAAAAGAAGATTAGACGCCTGGCTCAGAACAATTCCCGATGAGCTTTGCGTACCTGGCTATTTGAGGTGGAGAGTACAAGAAACCAATTAAGTAATTCACCAGGCCAACTCGATTGGAGGGGTGACACGCTTGACCTTCGTGAAATGAGGAATCATCGCGCGGAACCTTTGAAAGGTTTAAAGGAAAGGTGTGTGTATATATAATATATATATATATATATATATATATATATATATATATATATATGAAAATTATTTCACGAAAGTAACACGTGAATAATAGTTGTGATGAAAATAACCACGAAGGAAAGGAAACCAGAATGGTGCTCAAGCGCTTTCGTCTAATAATATCCTCAGGAACACTGAAACAAATAACAAGTTCGAGACTATGTATAGTCGCAAAAAAAAAATAAATAAAATAGAAAAAATAAAAATTGAGGTGGAGCATACAAATTTATAAGGAAAAACTACCAGAGTTTTAGCACTTTGCCCCTCTTGTTTAAATCCGTTCTGAACGAATTCAAAACAACAGGAACAAGCGAAAAAAGGCCCTGGCTAATGTTAAAATTATTTGTAAGTTGAATAATGGGGAGACTCAGAATATTTCTATTAACAATGTTGCTTGAGTGAAACAAAATTGAAGCATTATTCCAATCAATACAGTGGGATAATTCTGACACATAGACACTGGACGACTGTCCCGTTCTAACGGAATATTGATACTGTTTTACACGCGTGTGCAAATCCTTTCCCGTCTGTCCAGTGTAAAAGGAATCACATTGTTTACAACCAATTTTATAGATAATGCCCGAATTATTGGTAGGGCTATTTTTTACTATATTTTTCACACAATATTGTCATATGAAAATACTACATTAATATTCAAAAGTTTAAGTACCTTAGCAATGCCTAAAAAGCCTGGGTAATATGGAAGTGCTAAAATATTCTTCGACAAAGTGCGAGAGTTATTATTCATACGATAGAAAGTTCGTTTTGCTTTGTAAGACAAGATTCCAAAAAAGCAGGTGGGTAACACAAATCATTTCCAATACTGTTGATTTCTTCTAATGCGGCATCCATGTATTCCGGACTGGCGATCCTAAAAGCGCGGAGAAACATTGAAGATAATATGGCTTTCTTGATGGGGGTGTCATGTCCGTGTTTTCTTCTACATTAATGAAGGGGCATGCAATTCGTGTCCGACCAAAGTTTGTTACTAATTGTCTAGAGGAGCAGGTCCTTCCCAAGTCCCTCCTTCCATACCACGCCCACAGACATCACACAGTATAAAAAACATACACACACACACACCTAACCCACAAAGCATTGACACGACTCGGTCCGAATGCGGTCCTAGGTGCGAAGCCGCCACCCATTAACAGGTCAGAGACCAGCCTGAGCAGATCGGATCGAGTTAACTTAGCACGATTCCGATGTGGACATCACCCCAACTTACAGACATATAAACACAGACTAGACAACTCCACAGACGACACCTGCCACCTGTGCCAGGACACAACACAAAACAACTGAACACATTATGACAGACTCTACCGCTCTAACATAACATAGAACACAACACAACATCACTAGTGCGCTGAACCTCTGGTCCACTACGGAGAGGGCGATCGGTTACATGTGTGCCGCCGGCTTGCTCGATCAGGGTGGGCTGATCGGCTACCCAACACAACAACAACAACAGGAACATATTGAAGTCACCAGACAAAATGAGTGGTCCGCCTTCAAAAATTTATGCATTGCCAAACGTAATTTTGTGGCCGTTATTCCCCAACCGTGGAACCAACCTTTTGTTTGATGAAATTTACAACGAGTTGCGTAGGAGAACTTCTTCACTTCGTAACATTTTGCATTGCCAAATTAAAAGTCTCATTCGAAACAGTCAGTGGAGTAAAAAACGCAAGCTCAAAATGTGTTTTGAACCTTTCTTCGAAAAACATTAGTGACGATACAAAAACGCCCTTCGATTTGGTATGTCCTTTTTTATTGTTAAAAAAACCTGCTTTACAATTTGTTATAGTCTTGCTTGTAATCTTCTTCAGTCTTTGTTTAACATAGTTAAAGGCCTTGTCTATAGTGCTGTGAATAGTACTCATGAAGAAAACTTTCCTAAACGTTTTTGCAATAGCCTGTTACAATTAAAAAAAGATGGTAAGCTCCATATTACTAAACCAGACAAGGCTAATACCATAGTTTTATGGACAAAGTGGAATACATTAGAAAGATGAACGAGCTTCTCCAGGACCCCGCCACATACAGAAAGCTTAGGAACAATCCGCAGGATCATTCAATAGTGGCTTGAAACGCATTCTCAAAGATCATAAGGACTTAATTCCGCTTTACACGTCCACTTCGCTTCCTCTTCCCTACCTTTACGGTCTTTTAAAACCCACAAACCTGGCAACCGTGGGTCCTATTACCTATAAACTCTCCAAATGGCTTCTCAAAGTCTTGTCCCCAATTCTAGGAACTATCTCTGATTCACATGTAAAAAATTCCATGGATCTTACTGAAAAATTGAATAATATACGCACTGAAACGAATGATAGACTGATCAGTTTCGATGTTTGTTCATTGTTCAAAAAAGTGTCAGTTGACGATATGCTTAACTTTCACGAGAATTACGTAAGTATGACCTGCCACTACCTGCACACATTGTTTTGTAACTCATTAAACTTTGCATCAAAGACTGTAAATTTACTTTCAGTAGGGAATATTATCAGCAGGTTTTTGGGATGGCCATGGGTAATCCCTTGCCATCCCTCCTCTCTAATATTTATGGAGTTTTTCGAAATAACTTACATTCCGACCGAGAGTCCTGGGGGTTGGCATCTCATGGTTGCGGTACGTCGACGATATTTTGTGTGTCTGGACCATGAAGCGTGACCTGGATGACTTCCTCCTTCAATTAAATAATCAAGTCCCCTCTATTAAGTTTACTTTAGAAGTGGAACAAAACAACTCAATCCCATTTTTGGACGTGTGTGTGTACATAGGGAAAGCCCGTTTTAAGTTTAGCATTTATCGGAAAAAACAAACAATTTGTCCTACGTAAACTTTTACTCTGGACATGACACCCCCATCAAGAAAGCCATATTTTCTTAAATGTTTCTCCGCGCTCTTAGGATCGCCAGTCCGAATACATGGCTGCCGAATTAGAAAAAATGTACTTAAACTTTTGAATATTAATGTAGTATTTTCATACGACAATATTGTGATAATATAGTAAACAATAGCCCTACCAATAATTCAGGCATTATCTATAAAATTGGTTGTACACAATGTGATTCCTTTTACACTGGACAGACGGGAAAGGATTTGCACACGCGTGTAAAACAGCATCAATATTCCGTTAGAACGGGACAGTCGTCCAGTGCTCTTTTCGTCTATTTGTCAGAGTTATCCCACTGTATTGATTGGAATAATGCTTCAATTTTGTTTCACTCAAGCAACATTGTTAATAGAAATATTCTTGAGTCTGCCCATTATTCAACTTACAAATAATTTTAACATTAGCGGGGCCTTTTTCCACTTGATCCTGTTGTTTTGAATTCGTTCAGAACAGATTTAGACAAGAGGATCAAAGTGCTAAAACTCTGGTAGTTTTTCCTCATAAATTTTTATGCTCCTCCTAAAATTTTTATTTTTCTATTTTATTTATTTATTTTTTTGTGACCTATATACTGTCTCGAACTTGTTATTTACTTCAATGTTCCTGAGGATGTCATTAGACGAAAGCGCGCTTGAGCACCATTCTGTTTCCTTTTCCCTTCGTGGTTATTTTCATCATATATATATATATATATATATATATATATATATATATGGAAAATAACCACGAAGGGAAAAGGAAACAAGAATGGGCTTCAGCGCGCTTTCGTCTAATGACATCCTCAGGAACTTGAAGTAAATAACAAGTTCGAGACAGTATATAGTCACAAAAAAATAATAAATAAAATAGAAAATAAAATTTTAGGAGGAGCATAAAATTTATGAGGAAAAACTACCAGAGTTTTAGCACTTTGATCCTCTTGTCTAAATCTGTTCTGAACGAATTCAAAACAACAGGATCAAGTGGAAAAAGGCCCCGCTAATGTTAAAATTATTTGTAAGTTGAATAATGGGCAGACTCAAGAATATTTCTATTAACAATGTTGCTTGAGTGAAACAAAATTGAAGCATTATTCCAATCAATACAGTGGGATAACTCTGACAAATAGACGAAAAGGGCACTGGACGACTGTCCCGTTCTAACGGAATATTGATGCTGTTTTACACGCGTGTGCAAATCCTTTCCCGTCTGTCCAGTGTAAAAGGATCACATTGTGTACAACCAATTTTATAGATAATGCCTGAATTATTGGTAGGGCTATTGTTTACTATATTTATCACAATATTGTCGTATGAAAATACTACATTAATTTCAAAAGTTTAAGTACATTTTTTCTAATTCGGCAGCCATGTATTCGGACTGGCGATCCTAAGAGCGCGGAGAAACATTTAAGAAAATATGGCTTTCTTGATGGGGGTGTCATGTCCAGAGTAAAAGTTTACGTAGGACAAATTGTTTGTTTTTTCCGATAAATGCTAAACTTAAAACGTGGGCTTTCCCTATGTACACACACACGTCCAAAAATGGGATTGAGTTGTTTTGTTCCACTTCTAAAGTAAACTTAATAGAGGGGACTTGATTATTTAATTGAAGGAGGAAGTCATCCAGGTCACGCTTCATGGTCCAGACACACAAAATATCGTCGACGTACCGCAACCATGAGATGCCAACCCCCAGGACTCTCGGTCGGAATGTAAGTTATTTCGAAAAACTCCATATAAATATTAGAGAGGAGGGATGGCAAGGGATTACCCATGGCCATCCCAAAAACCTGCTGATAATATTCCCTACTGAAAGTAAATTTACAGTCTTTGATGCAAAGTTTAATGAGTTACAAAACAATGTGTGCAGGTAGTGGCAGGTCATACTTACGTAATTCTCGTGAAAGTTAAGCATATCGTCAACTGACACTTTTTTGAACAATGAACAAACATCGAAACTGATCAGTCTATCATTCGTTTCAGTGCGTATATTATTCAATTTTTCAGTAAGATCCATGGAATTTTTTACATGTGAATCAGAGATAGTTCCTAGAATGGGGGACAAGACTTTGAGAAGCCATTTGGAGAGTTTATAGGTAATAGGACCCACGGTTGCCAGGTTTGTGGGTTTTAAAAGACCGTAAAGGTAGGGAAGAGGAAGCGAAGTGGACGTGTAAAGCGGAATTAAGTCCCTTATGATCTTTGAGAATGCGTTTTCAAAGCCACTATTGAATGATCCTGCGGATTGTTCCTAAGCTTTCTGTATGTGGCGGGGTCCTGGAGAAGCTCGTTCATCTTTCTAATGTATTCCACTTTGTCCATAATAACTATGGTATTAGCCTTGTCTGGTTTAGTAATATGGAGCTTACCATCTTTTTTAATTGTAACAGGCTATTGCAAAAACGTTTAGGAAAGTTTTCTTCATGAGTACTATTCACAGCACTATAGACAAGGCCTTTAACTATGTTAAACAAAGACTGAAGAAATTACAAGCAAGACTATAACAAATTTGTAAAGCAGGTTTTTTTAACAATAAAAAGGACATACCAAATCGAAGGGCGTTTTGTATCGTCACTAATGTTTTTCGAAGAAAGGTTCAAAACACATTTTGAGCTTGCGTTTTTTACTCCACTGACTGTTTCGAATGAGACTTTTAATTTGGCAATGCAAAATGTTACGAAGTGAAGAAGTTTCTCCTACGCAACTCGTTGTAATTTCATCAAACAAAAGGTTGGTTCCACGGTTGGGGAATAACGGCCACAAAATTACGTTTGGCAATGCATAAATTTTTGAAGGCGGACCACTCATTTTGTCTGTGACTTCAATATGTTCCTGTTGTTGTTGTTGTTGTGTGGGTAGCCGATCAGCCCACCCTGATCGAGCAAGCCGGCGGCACACATGTAACCGATCGCCCTCTCCGTAGTGGACCAGAGGTTCAGCGCACTAGTGATGTTGTGTTGTGTTCTATGTTATGTTAGAGCGGTAGAGTCTGTCATAATGTGTTCAGTTGTTTGTGTTGTGTCCTGGCACAGGTGGCAGGTGTCGTCTGTGGAGTTGTCTATCTGTGTTTATATGTCTGTAAGTTGGGGGTGATGTCCACATCGGAATCGTGCTAAGTTAACTCGATCCGATCTGCTCAGGCTGGTCTCTGACCTGTTAATGGGTGGCGGCTTCGCACCTAGGACCGCATTCGGACCGAGTCGTGTCAATGCTTTGTGGGTTAGGGTGTGTGTGTGTGTATGTTTTTTATACTGTGTGATGTCTGTGGGCGTGGTATGGAAGGAGGGACTTGGGAAGGACCTGCTCCTCTAGACAATTAGTAACAAACTTTGGTCGGACACGAATTGCATGCCCCTTCATTAATGTAGAAGAAAACACGGACATGACACCCCCATCAAGAAAGCCATATTATCTTCAATGTTTCTCCGCGCTTTTAGGATCGCCAGTCCGGAATACATGGATGCCGCATTAGAAGAAATCAACAGTATTGGAAATGATTTGTGTTACCCACCTGCTTTTTTGGAATCTTGTCTTAACAAAGCAAAACGAACTTTCTATCGTATGAATAATAACTCTCGCACTTTGTCGAGAATATTTTAGCACTTCCATATTACCCAGGCTTTTTAGGCATTGCTAAGGTACTTAAACTTTTGAATATTAATGTAGTATTTTCATATGACAATATTGTGAAAAATATAGTAAAAATAGCCCTACCAATAATTCGGGCATTATCTATAAAATTGGTTGTAAACAATGTGATTCCTTTTACACTGGACAGACGGGAAAGGATTTGCACACGCGTGTAAAACAGTATCAATATTCCGTTAGAACGGGACAGTCGTCCAGTGTCTATGTGTCAGAATTATCCCACTGTATTGATTGGAATAATGCTTCAATTTTGTTTCACTCAAGCAACATTGTTAATAGAAATATTCTTGAGTCTCCCCATTATTCAACTTACAAATAATTTTAACATTAGCCAGGGCCTTTTTTCGCTTGTTCCTGTTGTTTTGAATTCGTTCAGAACGGATTTAAACAAGAGGGCAAAGTGCTAAAACTCTGGTAGTTTTTCCTTATAAATTTGTATGCTCCACCTCAATTTTTATTTTTCTATTTTATTTATTTTTTTTTGCGACCTATACATAGTCTCGAACTTGTTATTTGTTTCAGTGTTCCTGAGGATATTATTAGACGAAAGCGCTTGAGCACCATTCTGGTTTCCTTTTCCCTTCGTGGTTATTTTCATCACAACTATTATTCACGTGTTACTTTCGTGAAATAATTTTCATATATATATATATATATATATATATATATATATTATATATATATATATATACACACCTTTCCTTTAAACCTTTCAAAGGTTCCGCGCGATGATTCCTCATTTCACGAAGGTCAAGCGTGTCACCCCTCCAATCGAGTTGGCCTGGTGAATTACTTAATTGGTTTCTTGTACTCTCCACCTCAAATAGCCAGGTACGCAAAGCTCATCGGAATTGTTCTGAGCCAGGCGTCTAATCTTCTTTTGAAGATGTCTACTGCAACACCTTAGGTGTTCCTTAGGTCTTTGGGCAGCTCATTAAACAGTTTTGGTCCTCTCACAACAAAACTATTTTTTTTCAGGGTTAAGGATATTCCCTCTCTCGCCTTTAATTTGGGAAACGACACAGTCTTCCTTTTCTACTTTCCACCGTTGTTTGAAGAGTTACATGGTTCAGAGTAAGAGTAGAGACTAGTTTCTCCATTATTTTCCCAAGTGTAAACAATGGTGTATCTCTCTCTTCTACTTTCCAGTGAATATAGGTTTAGTTCGTGTAACTTTTCCCAGTAATTTAGTTCTTTGCACCCCTTGATCTTGGCTGTGAAGCTTCTCTGAATCCCTTCCGGCTCTCTAATGTTTTCTTTTTTATATGGAGATGTTAGGACCGAACAGTATTCCAGTTTGGGTATGATCAGTGTTTGCAGTAGAGGAATCATTACATTCCTATCCCTTCGTTTAAAGGTTCTCAATATCTGCCCAGTTATTCTCTTTGCTCTGTTTACTGCTATCTTATTTTGTGTTTCAAATTTCGCATCATCAATCATTACAACCCATAAATCTTTTGCTCTAGAATTTCTCTGAATTTCCTGTCCATTTGGGGTATAATATTCCGTGGATTTTAGGTCTTCTCTTTTTTTGTACCGTAACAGCTGAAATATCTCGGTGTTAAACTTCATATTGTTGTCTTCCGTCCACTTGTAGATTCTGTTCATGTCGGTTTGTTGAGATTCTATATCTTCTGGGTTTCTTATTTTCTACTGATCTCATCAGCAAAGGATGTTACTGTGCTCTCTCTGGTAACGTTAGATGATTATGAAGAGTAGTGGAGTTAAGTAGCATGGCCGCAAAATGGTAGAGTGCATATTCAATTGCAATGTTGATCAAATGAGTGTCAGTGCCACCCACCCTACCCACTTGGTGGCAAGGTGCCAATCCCCCTCCCCCAGTGCCAACCTCCAGTGTGCCCCCCCTAAAAAAGGGGGGAATTCCCCCAGAAAGCCGGGGGAGTCCACTTAACCTCTTTGGTGGAGGAGGTGGGACGGCCTCACCCTCCAAAGGGGTATACCTAACCTAAGAGAGAGAGGAGGAGAGAGAGGAAGAGACCATCCAGCTTCTGCCAGATGCAGAAGCTTAATGAGAGCTCAGGTAGCTTCACTTGGCTTAGAACTCGAAATCCGCTAGTTGGCGTAGAAGCCAGTGCCTCCAGGCATATATTATCCAGTGTATATATCGTTTGAACAGCCAAAAAGCACAAACAAACGAACATAGATCCCCTATTATTACACACACACAACTATACGTTCATAGGTCTCCAACTCCTTCCGTCATCACCCGTTTACACCATCTACACGTCATAGATCTTCTACAACACACACACACACATTATGACTTCCCCATACGAAAACGTTCCAGTCTATAAAATGTTGTTTATTATAGTGACCAACAAAATAGGCAAGTACTTGATACTTCAATTAAGATTTATTATTATTAATGACACAAAAATTTCTACACAATCTGAAAAATGAACTGAATAACCTTTATCAGCCTCTATATATACATTATTTTCATTATTCAGAATTCATATTTAACCCTTTAAGGACTGAAGGTACAAATTGCTAACGTTTCAAATACAAGCATTCATAACTTAACCCTACAAAAACTTCAGGACTTAAAGGGTTAAAAATAAAATAGAATAATTTATTTAATGCAGTATATATATATATATATATATATATATATATAATATATATATATATATATATATATATCTGTTGAAGCTCTTGTCAATTAGTACTAAAAAATTATTTTTATATTGACTTTATCCTCTGTATATCCATTTCGTCGATATTTTAATCCGAAACGAAGTGGAGTGAAACTCCAAATTTATTTCCCAAACAGTATTTACCACAACACACACACACACACACACACACACGCACACACACGCGCGCGCGCGCGCGCACATTCTCCCTCCCAATTCTAGTAATTATCGTTTTAGATTTTAAAAATTATTTTCCAGTTTTAGGTGATTGTAAATCGGATGTCACTAAGCAACTATATATATATATATATATATATATATATATATATATATATATATATATATACCCTGTATACATACATATATATATATATATATATATATATATATATATATATTTATTATATATTTTTATCACAGGTAAAGTAATAAAACATTTTATGCTAAACAGTGTTGGATTATTTCTTACATGCATCAGATTCTGCTGCTAAACGCCTTCAGACTTCCTTTTATGAATAATCCGTCGGAGATACAGGTTAGGTAATAAAGCATTTTACACCAATTTATTCTTTTAAAACACGAGTTGTCCATTTGAATTGATATTTATCATATACCCGAACTCTCGACACAATAAACTTTTAAAAAACTTTGATGGCTAGTCCGACGTTCCCCCTCCCATTTCTGGGAGCACGTCTGACCGGCAATCGGAAGATCCTGGGTTCGATTCCCGGGCGGGTGCCTTATTTTTCATTTGTTTGTTATTTCTCTTCCTCGTGTGCAAAACACTCCTCTATACTTACGTCGTTTCTATACGTTAATATACTGCGCGGTCATTGCAGTTATATATATATATATATATATATATATATATATATATATATATATATATATATATATATATACATATCACGGGTAAGGTAATAAAAAAATTTACGCCAACCAGTGTTGGATTATTTCGCACCTGCATCAGATTCTGCTGCTAAACACCTTCATCCTTCCTTTTCTGAATAATCCGTCGGAGATACAGGTAAAGTAATAAACTATTTTACTCCAATTTATTCTTTTAAATCACGAGTTGTCCAGTTGAATCGATATATATCATATACCCGATCTCTCGACACATTAAACATTTTAAAAACTTTGATGGCGAATCCGACATTCTCATCCACCATTTCTGCTAATTATCGTTTTAGATTTTTTAAAATTATTTTTCAGTTTTAGGTGATTGTAAATCGAATGTCACTAAACAATTTCATATATATATATATATATATATATATATATATATAATATATATATATTATATCACAGGTAAAGTAATAAAACATTTTACTCCAATTTATTCTTTTAAAACACGGGTTGACCATTTGAGCAGATAATACCTGTCACGAAAGGTAAATCCCGATTATGCCACTAACCTTATATATATATATATATATATATATACACCTTATGAACTTTATGTTGTTTCGTGCGTTGGTCTCTCTTCACACGAAGGTCAAGCTGGTGGCCCCGCCTCTATGGTAATATATATACAGGGTGGGCGGAAAGTAGCTCCCTATTTTGGATTGGTAAAAAAATACGTATATTATCCATTTATTTCGGAAGAAATAATATGAAAAGGTAGGCATACATGGTAGGTTTTCTCTAAAATTCAATGTGGGCTCCAACTCTTTCCACCAGCTTCTGGAGCCGCCCAGGAATGGCGTCCACTGACTTTAGCAGGAACTCCGGCGGGATGGAGGACATGACTTCCCGAATTCGGTCCTCCAGTTCTTCCAATGTCCTCGGTTTGGTGCGGTAGACTTCTTCCTTTACCCACCCCCAAAGAAAGAAGTCGCACGGTTACCGCTGAAAAACGGCAGAATCGGTTCAGTGTAACGGTGTGGTGTGGTATGACCTCAGATCAGGTTGTGGGCCCGTTCCTTCTGCGCAACACCATAAATGCTGAGCGGTACCTTGCTATGTTGCGAAACGAGGTCTGGCCGGTTGTCAGCACATGGGAGAACATCGACGATCTGATATTTATGCAAGATGGCGCCCCTCCGCACTTCGCTCTTGTTGTCCGTGAGTGGCTGGATGCCCACTTCCCTGGGCGTTGGATGGGTCGTCGTGGTCCACATCAATGGCCAGCCAGGAGCCCCGACTTGACACCGTGCGACTTCTTTCTTTGGGAGTGGGTAAAGGAAGAAGTCTACCGCACCAAACCGAGGACATTGGAAGAACTGGAGGACCGAATTCGGGAAGTCATGTCCTCCATCCCGCCAGAGTTCCTGCTAAAGTCAGTGGACGCCATTCCTGGGCGGCTCCAGAAGCTGGTGGAAAGAGTTGGAGCCCACATTGAATTTCAGAGAAAACCTACATGTATGCCTACCTTTTCATATTATTTCTTCTGAAATAAATGGATATATACGTATTTTTTTACCAATCCAAAATAGGGAGCTACTTTCCGCCCACCCTGTATATATATATATATATATATATATATACACAGGGCGTCCCAAAAAAATGTATACACACTTTAAATACTTATAAAGGTAGTGTTTATTAAAATACATTTCATTTTCAAAATGTAATAGAATCTACAGACATTATTTAATTGTTTTGTCAACGCCTGTTTTCAAACTGACGTCCGTTCTGGTCCAGGCACTGCTGATAACGCGCAGCAATGGAATCGCAAACATCACGAAACATTTCGTTTGGTATTTGTGTGCATTCTCGTTCAATGGCTGCTCTCAATTCAGCGACTGTTGCAGGTTTTATAGCGTAGACTTTGTCTTTTAAGTATCCCCATAAAAAAAAGTCTAGTGGTGTGAGGTCTGGTGAACGCGGAGGGTATTCTACGAAACCCCTTGGTCCAATCCACATCCACATCGTGCCAAGTACCACTCGCAATACTCCACTCTTCGGTCCGGATCATCTTCATTAATAGCATGGACTAATCTTGGAATGTAACTTTTCCATTGACAGCGCTTCAAAATGCGTTGGACAGACGATTCTGAAATTCCTACCTCACGACTCGCTTGCCGCACAGATTTTCTTGGACTTTGGATACGTTTCCAGTACTCTTTCTTGCTTTGTGGGGCTTGTCGATGTCCGTGGTCTTCCGGAACGCTTCTTGTGGACATTCTGAACAGTTCCATCGGCTTCAAACTTATCTCTAATTCGAGTGATGGTAAGTCGCGTTGGTGGATCTGTTTGAAACTCCCTCCTAAACTGTCTTTGCACTTCAACTGCGTTTTCACACTTCCAGTAGCATTTTAGAATGAATTTCCTTTGTTCAAAGCTTAGTCTGACTGCCATTATTAATTCTAATGGGTTTAACTTGGAAAGAAAGAAACATCAATTGAGCTATCAGCTGTTAAAGTGTGTATACATTTTTTTGGGACGCCCTTTATATATATATATATATATATATATATAACAATTAGTAAATAATATTCAATTTCTAAGTTTTCTCTCTCTCACTCTCTCTTTTGCTTTCTCTCTCTCTCTCTCTCTCTCTCTCTCTCTCTCTCTCTCTCTCTCTTACGGTCCTGTTTCATTTCTGAAAGAAATCTATGGAATGAATGAATAATATTTGGCAAAGACACGCCCCCCAGAATTCGTGGCTCGTCAAATTACAACCCAATGGGTGGGGCATGAGAACGAGTCTCAAAAATTCTCTTTCTCACACAGGAACTCGTGAATCGAATATTAGGGAGGGGGGGTGGAGTCAATCGGGGTCACGTATATAAAAGGAACATTTTCAGCTGGAACTCACAGCCGTTATTTTCACCAGTGAATAAACAAACACATTCCCTCCGTCAATTCACAAGAACTTTACTGCTCCCCACAATTGTTTGAAGACGGATACACTGCCACGGTGTCTACAATGATCTTCTCTCCACACAAAACGTTAATGATATCTGCATTAATCCTCCGTTTGAACCGGCAGAAGACACTACCCTCGAGATGTGAGTAATTACATAATAATTTAGTTTGTGATTCATTCTCGGGCTATATACATCGTATCATTCAGTGCATAACCCTTGCAAGTGTTAGTTAATTTATAAAAAGCTGTAATAAACGAAGTGAAAGGATATCTGCCCAGGGGTTGGAGACTCTACGACGGGGTTTAGTAGCCAAGCTAATCTTCCTTCCTAAGAATGTCATTTAGACAATGAATTTTATTATGCGATTAAGGTATCCTTTGAAAGTGAAATTTTATTACGCGCTTGTTTCCTTGTAATTGTTAACTTAAAAATTTATAGTAAGTTCTACAGGTTGGGTTTTAGAATTACTAAAACTTTAAAGAATTGCTGCGGTCCCGAGTTCGAGACCCGGTGTTCATAGACGATGCGTAGTACACCCAGCCAATCGCCCTTTTGAGCCCAGTTAGGCCAGTTGCTTTGTATTTACTATTTGATCCGGGCGCCCTAATCGGCATTTTTATCTTATTGTAACTCTCTCCTCCCATATATACATCGCGGTGTCCTGACATATAAATGCATGTTTTCTACAGGATACTGTGCTAGGCTTTCTGAAATTAATGTATTCTATTAAGTATTTACAGAGTGAATTTTGTTTACCAAATATTTACGCCTCATAAATTTATAGAAAGTTCTATAGGTAGGGTTTGAGAATTACTAAAACTTTAAAGAATTCCAACTGTCCTAAGCTCGAGACATTGTGATGGTAGGCATTGCGTAGCATGCAAAGTTAGGATAAAAGTATTTCCGGCGGTGTAAATTAGTGTACTTGTAACACCTTGCAGCTCTCTCTCTCTTCATATATATGTGTTTATATTTATATATATATGTGTGTGGTGTGTGTGTGTGTGTGTGTGTGTGTGTGTGTGATTTTCGTGAAAAACAATAGGTTTTTAATGATTAACCATTCTGTGTCTCCGTGGTTATTTCGTCATATATATATATATATATATATAATATATATATATATATATATATATATATATATATATATGGTGTGAATGTAATAATACATTTTCTACTCATTACATTTTGTTGTAAAATATTTCATTAAAATAGCAGGTATCCTCAATTTTAATTATAGATTAGTTTACATTAGAACTGAGCTAGGCTTTCTGAATACAAATCGATTTATGAAAAAATTGGATTTTAATTAAAAAGGATTCGGAAAATGTATGGACTAATGAAGTTAATTATCCTTTCTCCTTAAAGGTCCGATGTGGAACTCGATCGTGTTATAGCTACTTTTCGTGACAGCGATCCACTGACATGAACACCGAAGTCGAAGTATTGGCTCAATCCGGTCCAATGAATGCCAGGTCATCGAGGAACTAATGTAACCTTTATTTCTTTTGGTTAAGAACAAGACACATTGTATTTTCAGCAATTTATTAAATGATAGAAATCATGTTTTAGTACAATTCAGCTTACCGAACTAGCATCCATTAAATAAGACTAACATTATTGGGGACATCTTATATTTTACACAATATAGTTACAATTATATATACACGCGTAAAACTTTACACAATATATCAAGTGCCCACAAATGGGGACCTTTTTTTTTCTGCACGCATACCAAATCATCATTCAGCTCAGTGTCGCACAAATCGAATAATTTAAAAAAATTTATAAATCCCTTTCGAACTGACATGTGCAAGAGAAATGAAAGACAGCACATGCCGCAAGTATTACTAAAATATCCTTGTAATCGGTGGGGATTCCAAACAGCTTCAGGGATATGCATCTGTTGGAGAAATTTTACAATAACAGGATGACTCCAGGGATGAGTTCCCCCTGAATTAAAATAATACATTCTTTCCCTATTTTTAAAGTATATTGCAAATCAATGAATCCCCTCGCCACCAACAATGTCGGTGTTCACAATAATTCCCCCGCATTTTCTCGTAGTTGGTAATTTCAATGTTTCATTGTTCGCAAACACACCGATAAATTTGGAGCGTGTGATTCAGTCACTATTCATTACTCTCTGAAGTGTATTCGCATCCATTTTAAAAGTCAGTGACCACGTTCCTCAAGCGGTTAATTCCTATTAGCGCTGGTGACTCGAGGTATATTAGTACACTAATAGGCGCGTCTACCTAGGGTTGGCGAATCCCAATCTGACTGAGATGTTCCAACTCTGTTGTGGGCTTAAGTGTGTATTTACACTACAGATAAGTCGGGTGTGATATCAGACGGGTACAGGTTAAATTGGCCAATGAATTCTTTCTGCATTACACCAATCCCGAGCTCACCATAAGAGCACCTGCAATATGGGCCAGATTACTATAAGCTCTCGCGCAAAGCGGGAACACCGCGTCTGATGAGTAGTCCGTATCCATAGTCCCGCCCAACGCAACGCCATTGACGTATAGTTATATTTTTAAGGCCGAAATTCTCGAATTTAAAAGCGTTCTTTTTATATTTTCCATTCGTCGAAGCGTGATCCTGCATTCCAGTTAATAACCTCTTCAGCAGAACTCCCAGGGCTACGTTTTTTATCTGCTTCGAGGAAACCCTGCAGGCACTGTCTACAGGTTTCTCTGTACTATGTTAATTGGGTATTTTACTGTTGCGTGTATTAAAGTTTTTCAATTTCTAATTGTTTAGCAGAGCTTAATTTCACTCGACGCACGCGGAGATATGTTTCGATAATGTGAATCACAACGGATTTTGCGCCCTCTTCTTGATCAGGCCGCAGATTTATGCAGATCTCAGTATTCGTGCGGGTAGGCTTTAATTTCATATCCACCCCATTCATAAGCAGTTTCTCCTGGAATATGAAGTCTGTATGCAGACGTCCATAGCATTCATATATCTTCTTTTTAGAAATTTTTAATTTACCCTTTATAATACTTTCGTCTTTAGTCTGATAGCAGCCCTCGGCAGTTAAAAAGGTATCCTTCGCTTCTTTTGAAAAGTTGAGGACATTTTCCAGATAGGCTCGAAGGTGATAATAACCCGTTCCTGCCGAGATGTTGATATGGTTAAATACACCTCACACTGACTGAATATGGAGTGTAAAAAGTTGGTTTCAAGGTATGCAGAATAACTATCATCGCAGTCCGTTCCATCTGAATGGGCTATACGTAGTTTAGCGTACATGTGCATGCAGCTTGGATCAAAAAAGTATGGGCCTGAGCTGGGTATCACGAATTCTATAAGGGCACTCGGTGAACTAATTGTGTTTAATGGGTTAATTGTAATAAAGTCACTGTGCTCAAGAGAAACTTGTGTTAGGGGCTCCGATTTACAACATTGAGCTACACGGTTGAATGAAGCGTGCCATGACGAGTCAGAAATAGTGCCACCTCTCTCGACATGTAGTAATCAGCCTATGATTCGTGAGAGCAATGTCCTCAGCTTACATTAGTTAAAAAATGATCAATCATAGGTTTCTTTCGCTTAGAGCACTTCTTTTTTTATGTCCTTTTACGTTTAACGCCACGTGTTTGTAACCCTTTCTTCCGGACAGCCCTTTTCTTCTTCCCGCCACCACGCACTTTTCTCTCTCCATCTTTGATGATTTCGTCCCGTGTACGTTTTAAATGTCTTCTACCGTGTTAAAACCTGATTGTAACGCCTTCCTCCCCGGGTATCTGGCCGCCCCCTCTTCAACAATGGGACAACCGTGGGTAGTATGATTGAAAAAATGGATCCAAGCCCACTCCCACGCTGATATCTCGCTCCTCGATGGACTGTGAAAGGCCTTCGGGTCATTATAACTGAATGCGACGAAAGTGTAGCTTCACTGTTAAGCTCCCATCACCGAATGGGAAATTTTTTCCCTCAATCGTCCTTATATATATATTGAGATATTTCTTAGAAGATTAGTCGCAACATTCACATAATGGGGCTTGTCATATGTAATGCTCAAGCTCTCCCCTCTATGGTGGGGAATGTGTGCAATGCGCAGCAGACGCGCCTGGGTATCCCCAAAAAATTGATGCTCCACGATATTGCTGTAAATATAGCACATGTCTGGGGATGGATAGCCATCACCCAATTTCTCCAACTTCAACTGATACATTAAGCTGGACAAATCATGTTGTGCATCGTGAAAGGTATCTCTTCATATCCATATCGGCTCATATCGATATCCATAT